>CM060484.1:9685030-9995030 GCA_030544235.1 Lepturacanthus savala | reverse complement strand
TTTGTGAATTGGATGTGGCTTTTTTTGGTGTGTGTGTGTGTTTTGCACAACGAGGTGATGATGTCATTTTCTAAAAATGCGGTGATCCAACTAAAGAAACATCCGCGGCGGAAAGGAGAAATAACGAAAAGGACGAGAAACAAGGTGAGGAGAGTTCAAGAGAAGGAGACGAGAAGAGGAAAGGAAGAGAACGGAGGAGAGAAAGGCACCGGAAAGAAGAAGAAGAAGAGAGTAACGGAAGGGGCGATTAGGAAAGGAAGGGAAAAGATGAGAAGAAAGAGGAGAGGAGGAAATAAAAGAAAAGAAGGAGTCAGAGAAAGAAGAGAGGAGGACTGTTTATAAATCATTGTCCTTTCCAGATTAACACCCAGCCTCATGGGGCTCTGGCCCACTTCCTGTTTTTGGACCAATCAGCCACGAGCGTTGCCACCCCTCAACTCCCCCATCGTCTATCCTTGGTGTTATCTGATAACCACCCGGAGCCCAGGGGATTGTGGGAGAATAGAGTCATTATGGCTGTTTATCTGACTGTGAGAGCAGCAGTAGAGTACATTTTAATGACTCCGATGTTACAATCCCTGCAAACATGTTGCTCAAAAGCACTCCAGCAAGAGTCGCCCTTTTCCAATATAAGAATATTCAACAGATCCTGAAGCTGCAAGCTTTCCAGAAATCGGGAACCTTGTTTTTCAAAAACTCTACATTGGAGCTTCAAGAAGTTTCAAAGATCAACGATCACAGAGATTCAGAACTAAGAGCTGGGTACAGGTGTCCACTTTCTTCTATTCTAACAGAGTGTAATAATAACTGCAGGGAACTGGACATGAAAATAAACACAAGTACACATCTGCAGTCACACTAGCACCGCCCAGAGGCTGTGATGTTCAACACACACACACACACACACACACACACACACACACACACACACACACACACACACACACACACACACACACACACACACACACACACACACACACACACACACACACACACACAATTATCAGAACCTGACCTCCATATTAGGATGAAACTGGCTGTAGCGGAGTGTCAGTATTTATAGACTGTTTGTACTGACTGAGTTTAGACACACAACAGTAAGAGAGAAAGAGACCAAGAAAGAAAGAGAGAGAGAGAGAGAGAGAGAGAGAGAGAGAGAAAAGAGAGAGAGAGAGAGAAACTCTTGTTCAACTTCTTGTCATAGGGACCAATAGACCTGAGTGCACCCTGCTGTAAGGCTGTGCAATTAATTGAATTTTAATTAGGATCTCTAAAATCATATAATCTAGTTGAATCAATATTTGACATTTTTACATTTTTCATTACGCAATTTCCACGAATGATCTACGAGGCAACACAACAAATCTGTTTAACATTTCAAACAAAAGCATAGTCACCGGTGCTGAATAAATGCCTTGTGTAACTAAAAAATAATCCTTTGAATAATCATGATTTCAATACTGACCAATATAATCGTGATAATTTTTTTTCCATAATTAGGCAGCCCTACCCTGCTATATGCAGAACACAGCAACTGTAAACCCTCTTCTTTATAAACTATGTAACACCTGGAATTTGAAACGTGAGCCATGATTCCGTTTTTTACAGTCACCATAAAGAGAAAGTGTTCATGACTGACAATATATCTCATTTGTTTGTCCTACAACAGGATAATCATTTCTCAATTCTTGAGTCGTAGTAATGCTCAGCAAGTCTAATCACAGTATGATGTGTAGCACCTTTCTGGCCTTCAGCTTTAATAATAAAAATAACGAGTTATAGTTTGGTATAGCACTTTTCACTATAGCACAAAAACAAAATTAAATAGACTTTAAAACATGAAATGAATGACTAAGGCAAAGAAAACAATAAATAATATAGCAAAAGCAATAAAACGATAAAACCCGAAGCCACAAGATAAAAACATGGACAACTTTAAAGGTCCCGTATCATGCAATTAGCCACAATCATGTTTTTTATTACTCTAGATAAGGTCTAGTGGTTATATAAAAACTATACAAACTGACTTAGAAACGCAGACACACTGGATTTAGAAACGTCACGGCTCATTTGTACTTCCCTAACATTGTGATGTCATGCGGGGAAACCGTCCACCTGTAGAGGTATCCGGTATCCATTCATGAAACAGGCAAAAAACAACCTGTGCTTTCTGGAGCTCCGGCAAAGCATTTCAGAGAACACTGAGCGTTGAGAGTTAAATTTTTGTATTTAAAATTGCAAATTGGTCATCTTAGCTTATCAAACTCAGCATACACTACACATCCAGAAGCAAGCAGCAAACAGACAAAGTTAGCAACTAGTGCTTTAACATACTATAACAGAAAGTACATCTTACAATCAACCCCAACAGTCTCAAAGTAGTCAACTGTCAATCACAGCTGTCAGTCATTGCACATCAGACCTAATATAAATCCTCAAAACTTATTAAAAGAGCAATAATTTCAGGAAAGTTAACACTGATTTTTAAATATTCAACCAAATTCACCATCAAGTGGAGAATGACAAGTGTTTCTAATATGTCGTCCAAGCCATTTATATAAATGTTGTGGATAATACACTAAATTAGACTGTTTAAACTAAGATTATCTCCTCTCAGCATAACACAATACGAACTACAGCCTCCAAAATGACTAGATTAATGGACCCAATACGCTGGTAACTGACATGTTGGTCGGAGAAATGTTGGGGAAATGTGTATGAGTGTCAAAACTCCAAACTCATTTGTCTTCTCACGTAGTTTGAAAATGTATGTTTTCAGCTGTATTGAGTCACAGTGACGCAGCCGATGAAGACACAGGAAACATTGTGAGGTGGTTGCCACGGCGAAGCAAGCTGTTTGTTTTCCTGTTGAGCTGAGGTTGACCCCTGAATCACAAACATACAACAGGACGCTAATAAATCGTTGGACCGTAACACACACACACTCACACACTCGTACACAGAGGAAGCAGAGACAGGACATCCTACCACTAGGGGTCATGACTTCCTCAGCGCTGACAGTGGTAACTCTGTCGCTGATTTTACATCATTTCCTGTTTTATCCTGACAAACACTCTGAAAATAAAGGGGATTTATCAACACTGGAAGGATGTTGTCCTCAACCAAACAGGAAGTCCCAGCCAGTGACATTATGCCTCACTCTCCGAGGAGTTTTGTCTCTTGCAAATAGCGTGAAGTGATGGAGGGTCTCGGCACTCTCCTACCTGTTCTTGATGCGTAGTTGGACTCCTGCTGAACATGGTCTGCTGTGGTGAGATGACGGCAGATTTTCTCCTTGTTGTTGTTGATGATGATGATGATGATGATGTGGTGGTGGTGGAGGTGGAGATGGAGGAGGAAGAGCAGGGAGGGAGGGAGGTGAGGTACCAAACTCCTCAATATATCCTGGATCAAACTCCCTGAAAAAAAAAGAGAGAAAATAAAACATTATTCCTGCTTGTATGAATGAATTATTGGTATTTCACATGCTGATATTATTGTAATGAATATAGAGATCTGATATGTAGGGAAGAGTATAAGGGCAAAAATAAAAGTAGTAGAAATTTGCCATAATTCTGATTATGATCTCAATATTCTTAGATTGAAGGTAGAATTCTGAGGTCAAAGTCACTTATTTACCCCTTAATGTGCATGAACAAATGAAATTCACTAATTATTTCAATGATTTCTACTTTGCTTCTTTTTTCATCTGCAAAATTACTGTCACTTAAATTGAACACTTCCTGCAGATTCAGATCATTCAAAGCCTACAGCATATTGGCTAATCTACAACCACACCTCTGGATTTAGGACATGGCTACCAAAATAAACCAGGACTGTTCAGGTCTGACCAGTTCAAACTGGACTGTCTGCATTTCTGTTGGCTTTTCCTATAACATCACATATCAGTCATTTATCACCGAAGAGAATCCTCAGTAAACTACAATTCAAATGTCAGCTGTTGAATTAATAAAAGAAAGGAGGTCAAAGGTCAAATGATGCTCGAAGTAAAAAAGACTCCATATTTAAGTATGCAAATCACCCGTCCACCTAAAACACACATGCACGTGCAATTCAGTCTGGATACCAAGGACCCAGTTTTCCCCTCAGTGAGAGAACCAATCACAGAACGGGGCACAGAAGTGACCTTACTTATTCATAACTGTGGATCCAACATGGTGGCAGACTGTTAATTTACCTTTGGATGCAGCCTTAGAAAGTGTTCCAAGTGATTTAGACTGCAAGTTTATGCGGTAACTGGGTATATTTGATATGATTTGCGATAAACTACGTACAGACGCATTTGATAGACATTCGTACCGCCCAATAAACATCTCCGGGCTTTCATAAGCCACGCCTCCAATACGAACAAATGAACGAACGGCTCCCAGACTGAAAATCGATTTACAATGAGATGTGTGAATGCAGCCATATGTAACCAGGTTTATGAAAACTACTAAAATAAATTTCACTTACATATCAAAACACATGTAGAAACCATGCTAATCACCACTTATGACCCAGTAGAAGTGTGTGGTTGTGTATTTATCGGTCTGTATTTTCTTATTGCTTTGCATCCAATAACAGCACATAGGGGTGAGCAGCTCATTCCCAGGTTGTGTTCTGCAGATTTGTCACACCTCTCAGCATCTAACAGGGATTTTGTGGACATGTGGGTGTGTAAAATAACATATTTCTCTCTTTCACATTGTTCCTGCTACTCCCTCTCACTCCATTCACTCTCTATCTCGCTCAACCACCGTTGCTCTCTCTCTATCCATTTCTCTTGTAGAGGCAGGGAGGAGGGGCCGACCAGCAGACAAATCCTAATTAATGTTTTTGCCTTTATTGACTGTAGGCCATAGATATTATGTTGGTTAATTATGTTTTGGGTTCCTGACATGCACAACATTACTTTGGTTCAGGAACTGCTCAGCTTGCTGTTAAAAAAAGAAACTTTTAATACGAGAAAACAAGAATGTTATCAAGGGACAACAAAAACCTCAATAATCCTCCCTCCACCCTGCTGAGCCATTTAAACCTACAATCATTTTAACAGGGCTATAAATGCAGAAAAGAACACACCAGAAACACACCTAGACATGTAGCATATTACTGAGGACGTTCCACTGCTGTGATTTTAGAGCATACACTAGACATCTAAACACACACACATACACACACAAACAGAGAAAGGCCCATTTAAGTGGAACCAAGTTAGTGGAACCTGTCGAGCTGGTCAGGAGGAATGTGCGGCAGCCACGACACCCTAAAATCACATTCCACTATCAATCTCATCATACACAGCTCTCTCTGCACTTTTCTACCTGGCACTGAGCTCATCTGAGTTCACATAGTTTAACATCCAGAGGTAAAAAAAAAAAAAAGCAGCATTGACCCAGAGGAAAGTCTGAATGAGATTGGTTCTAACCTTGAGTTTTTAATCTCATGTTGTGTAAACTTTGCTTCGTTTTAAATTCCTGAGCGTTTGCCAGGGTGAATTTGGGGGACGTGCGTCTCAGGGATATTCAGTTTGACAGAGCGGTGATATGATATATTCCCACACATTGCAAAAAAAAAAAAAAAAGTGACAGACAATCATGGGACACTTGCAGCGGAGTTTTTTTTTTTTTTTTTTTAATTCCATTCAGTTCAATAGTTCATGAGAAAATGTTCAGCGATGCCCTATCTGGCAGTTTTAGGAAACCCTTGCACAACGTTCCCGGATCTGCACCAAAAAGGAATCAATTCTTCCCCTTGGCAGCACATTCCATCGAGATTAATCCAAATCTGGTAACAAGTGGACAGATGTTTAACCTGCTATCCACAAACAGCACTGAAAACAAAACCCCCTCTGTTAAAAAAAGGTGCTAAAAAGTTTTGTTACAGCTCACAATGAGTTCAGTCTCCTCACTCCTCTCTGCATAGAACAAGGAGAAAACTACAGGAAGTATTACACAAAATAATAATATTTTATTGAGTTTATATATTACTTTATCATTATAATGCAATCCTTTAAATCCAGTCCTGATCATTGATTTACAGCAATTCCCTGCATTGATTTGATACAAGCACAAATACTGAAGGGATAGATACCTCTATAGAAAAGAAAAAGAAAAATATTGTCACCCTGTGTGTTATTGCCCAACCCAGCTGTATATACCACCACCAACTAGCTGTCCTTATATATGATATATTATATATCATATATATATAAATATTTCCTTTTCAGTGTTTATCTCTTCTACTATATACACACACACATTATATATATATTAGATACGATGATTAATCTGTTAGTTGCCAACTATTAAATTTATTCTAAATAGTTTTGATAATCGAGGAATCAATTTTAGTCATTTCTAAGAAGTAAATGTCCACATTCTCTGGTTCCAGCTTCTGAAATGTGAACTGTTAATCTGGACAAAAAAAAGAAATTTAAGACATTTTAGGTTGCATCAACAACATTTTATGAACCCACACAACAACTAATTGATTAATTGTTTTAATAATCAATGGATCAATCAACTTTAAAAATATTTTTTCACAAAACATAGTTGTTAGTTGCAGCATACATATATATATATATATATATTAACGTAATGTGTGATTTTGCCAACCGTCCAATATCAACCCATGAGTTGCCAGTGTGTGAACAGTTCTGTCTCTACAATGTCCACACACACACACAGGTTGCCCGGGAAACAGTTTTGTGGCAGTTCGTCCCCGTAATGACTTCTTCCTCTTCTTTTATTGAGCAGAGAAACTCAAACATTCATTCAGCTCGATTACGTCAACCGACGACAAAAGAGCACAAAGACAGAGAGCCACTGGAGATGAATGGAAGGAGACAAAGAGAGACAGACCGAGGGGAGGGGAGGAGACACCTACAGACGACACAACTCTGATCACAGCCTAGTAGAACACTAAGTGGTCAAATTCCTCCCGGCCGCCCCAATTTCTCACTGACGCCGTTTCCAAATTTGATCGAATCTGTATTTACGGTTCATACGTTTTCAATAAAAACATGAATGGAAATCTTAAATATATGAAAAAAACACAGGAAACACAAACATGATCTATCACTAATGCAATCAGTGAAGTTAATGCTTCTATGTCTGACAAGGCTTTAGTTACAGTTATTGGAGCGAGCTTCAATCCTCTCATCGCTGAACAAATTTACAAAGGTCAAAGGTTATAACGCATCACCGACAGCTGGAACAAATGTTTCTGCTATCACAAAGATGGTTATGATGATATAACTTAAAATCCTCATCAGAGTCACACACTGCTGATAACGGCGCAGCTTCTCCTCCTTCTCCTCCTCATTCAGCTTACATTCCTGCATTGTTCCTGTACTGTTCCACTATAATATGACCTATCTGTGTTTCCTTTTGCTATTATCATTTCAAATATTTACTGTCCCTTTTATATTTTTTATTTTATTTTTACATGTTTTTTTTACATTTTATTGCTCTTTTATACATTTTATTTTATTTGATCAATTGCGAGTTGTTTTAAATGCGTTTGTAAAAATAAATTTGATCGATCGAGTGTTTGATTAAATGGAAAAATCCCAATAAATCTTTAATTAGACTTGAAATATATGGTAGGGACAGGTTCGATCCCAGTATCCCACACACAAAGTGGCTTCCACATATTTATTTATTTTATATTAAATCAATTTTGTATAATGTATTCAAATTAAATCAATTAGTTATATTCATCTATATAAGTCCATGACTGAACCAGAAAATACAATACGCTGCTGTTTAAAAGTTTGGGGTCACCCAGACAATTTTGTGTTTCTGTGAAAAGTCACATGTTTATTTAACACCATGAGTTGTAAAACGAATAGAAAATGTTATTAAATTAGCCTTCTGACTCAAACTCATTGCACCATTAGAACACCAGAGTGATAGTTGCTGGAAATGGGCCTCTATACACCTATGTAGATATTGCACCAAAAACCAGACATTTGCATATTATAGAGTGTAATTCTGATTAGTTTAAAGTTATCTTTGATGACAAAAACAGTGCTTTTCTATCCTTTTGAACGGTACTGTATGACATTTGCAGCTAGAATAGTCATTTACCACATCAGCAATGCATAGAGTGCATTTCTGATTAGTTTAATGTTATCTTTATTGAAAAAACAGTGCATTTCTTTCCAAAATAAGGACATTTCTAACTTTCAAATGGTGGTGTATGTAATTTAATGGTCATGCTTTTACTATAATGTGTTTTGATTCATCTTTGTAGTTACAAAACTTAACCAGAACAGAAGGTCTAAATAAGGACAGATGCCGGTTGTTTTTTCCGTGGTCGGTTTTGCATTTGATCCGAGTCACGTGCGCAAAACAAAACAGGCCACATGTAAATAATGAGAGCGGCGACGAGCAGGAGGAGACAGCCGCCAAACCTGCTCCGCCAAAAGCGCAGAGTCACTGACAGGACAAACACTACCTGCCTGAAAAATACACACTTCTACGTTATGGCGCTGTCATTAATATGGATGAGGCGACTTTCACTGGGAAACATCCAGATGCCGGCCCTCAGTCCGCTGTTTAGGATTCATAACAGCACTCGGTGAAAGCGACATGGGTTCAGCCAATGGAAATGAACCGCAGATGCTGGATTGTGCTGTTTGTTGTCGCTTGGAGCAGATGCTACAACCTGTCAGCCCAGAACTCAGCAGCTCATGCTGCGTTGGGGTTCGCTCAAGGTTTAGTCTAAAAAAACATCTAGCGATTGATCAAAAGGAGATAAAAATCACCTCCATCAGGTTTTAGTGATGGATGTTTCTTGAAATAACAACTGTGAGAGTTTGCTCTGCTTCTTGCACCCTAAATGCCTGTTGTGAAAAAGAACTATAATGACAGTAAAACTGTTATTTTAAATTAGTCACACTAATTTTATTCCATTATCCTTCTGACGCAACACATTGTACCATTAGAACACTAGACTGATAGTTGCTGGAAATGTTCCTCTATACACCTATGTAGATATTGCTCCAAAAAACAGTCACTTGCAGCTAGAATAGTCATTTACCACATTAGCAATGTATAGAGTGTATTCCTGATTAGTTTAAAGTTATCTTCATTGAAAAAAACAGTGCATTTCTTTCAAAAATAAGGACATTTGTAAGTGACCGCAAACTTAATGAACGGTAGATTGAGTATTAAACTAGATAGTTAAATTGTAGGCTTATGTTATGACTTTACTATTGAGATATTTTCTGTCATGAAATTACCTAATTTCGTAGTTTTAGCTTTTTCTTTTTTTTGCCTGCAGGAAAACAAAAGCTCTTCATGTGTAATGTAACACCAGTGAAGTGTAGACTGCTGCTTACTGGGGATTAGAAGACAAAACACTGCAAAAAACAGCTGCAAGGTGCACGTCCAAGGAGTAATACAGGTAATGAAGACGCACACACACACACACACACACACACACACACACACACTCAGAACACAGGTGAGTGGTGATACTTTTAGCTCTTAGGAAAGCCAGTGTCAGGTATCGATTAAAAGAAGACACTCGCTGCACACATGCTCTACTGGGGAACACAAACACACTGTCCACCCACCACTCAACACACACACACACACACACACACACAATAAGGAAGTTCATTAATAAAAAAAAAAAAAAAAAAAAACTTGAAGCAAGCAGTGATCAGCGAGGTATCATCCTGTCAGGAGAAGATGCTGCTTCCTACATCAGCTAATCTGGCTACAGGGTTTTAAAAGACTATATCAACATTTTTAAAGGACTACATATTCTCTTTATAAAGAGATGAGAAAGACTGATATCAATCTAATGTTTGTATTGCACGGAGCAGGATATGATGAGCTTAAAGTAGCATAAAGACAGAAAGAAGGGGGGGGGGGGACAGTGAGGCTGCCTCTGACCAAAGTTCAAACACAGGCCTCCAAAGCTCACTAATGAATACACAGTATCTCCTTTGCGTAATCCTTAAGGCGGTTTGTGGTTGCCCGGCAAACTCACATTTGATGGCAAGACTCCAGGAAGTCACTGCATCCATCTTTTGTTTGCAGAGAAAACCGCTATATTAACACAACTGTCCAAATCTGGCATTCTGGGAGTGTAAAACAGACACACAACAGGATTATGGAGCCCTAAAACTGACAAAATGCATAGGCAAGTCAGTTAAAGTTAGTTAGTTAAATTATTTAAATATAGTGTGAAAATAAGTGTAAAGTTTTATACTGTTCCTTTAACCTCCAATTAAAATTAAGCAAAAACCTTTTAATTTTCATCCTTTGCCGCCAATAAGTTAACAAAATGGACAATTTACGAAACAGAAATTTCTCTTCTAATGATTTTATTATTCATTTCCATGTTTGATTCATTGCTCTCTATGATTTTCAGTCTTGGCACACATCTATTCTATATATTCCTTAAGCATAATTTTCCATTTTTACCACATTTATGTACCACAATACATAAATTCAATCCAGCAGCTCAGAACACAATCACATGTACATGTCATTGGCAGTGGAATTTAATCCAAAGCGGATACAACACTTAAAAATTCCTCCCCTACTTTTTATATAAAGAAACACATTATAAACATGTATATGATTAATTCACCTTCAATTTACCAAACAGAAGCGACGACATACGAAAAAATGGAAATTTCATCATTTGATGTCTCAGTTATTCCGTGTTAATTCAGTCGACTGTTGTATTTCAATTCAAAACATTTAGTCACTGAAAAATGTTTAGTTTTTTTAAGAATCAGGTAAAGTTATCTCCTGCCTTAGAAACCATTTATGAATCAAAACTTTAAATATTTCATCCCTTGAGCTACGATTGCTTTAAGGTAACAGACAGATAGTTCATCCAATCACCTCCTGGGTATTTAGTTATTTGCCCCAAACTGTTTTCAAGGAAGGATCTCCGCTGATGGTTATGTGCAACAAAGCAGCTGGCAGCGTCAGGTTACTGAGCAGCCACAAAACACTCATTACCAGTAACTGCATTCCTACAGGTTGGTGACTTTTCAGAGTGAACACCACTGGGTCATCGGCGGTTCAGCCACAGTCCAGCAGCTTGAAATGAGCGTCACCTGCTGAATTTAAGTGTTGTCTGATCCTCTTCAGAGCTCAGAATCAGATGAAGGAAATCAAACCTTGCTATGATGTCAGATATTTTCATTAGAACATTTCTTGTTGTTAATTGGTTATAATTACTTTGTTTTTTGGGGGATTTGGTCAACTGGACAAGCTACATTTCCAGATTATAACAAATTATGGCTGATTGTCATAGTTTTGGCCATAATTTCAACATTGTATTGGATTAACAGCTAATAGTTAGGATCAGATACTTTTATATCACAATATTGATATTTAGTGCAGTGTCTGTAGGTAGCTGTAGGTAGTATGTATTCCTACTGAAAAGTGGAAGTTTAAGTAGTTTTTTTTCATGTTTGGCCAAATGAGGGTCTGTTGGACTGTTACATTGTCTTAATAGACAAATAGGACTCATGATAAATCTCTTACTTTGTACTTTTCCCTCTATGGTGTAACAACCTGGGCATGATATATGTGTTTATATATAAATGAGTTTAGGCCTAGATTCTGTTCTGATTTCCTGACGGTCTGTGAACGCGTCTTGGAGTAAGATCTGTGTTAGCGAGGTATAAAGTAGCAGCTAAACCGGCTAACATCTCAGCGTGTGGTTTTTGAGAGACGTTACATTACTTTCATTACGTTGGCTGCACAATCGGTGCAGGAAGAAACGGGACAATGGAGCTTTGAATTGTAGCTGTGAAGCAACATGAGGAGAAATCGTAATACAGAGTTTTACAGTGTAGCGGGATACATGCTGATGCAGGATGTTATAAAAGACTTTTTGTGGAATAGATGCTTTTACAGTAGCGAGACAGGAAGTGATTGGAGAGACTTGCAGCAAAGGAATGCTGCAGCCGGGACTCAAACCCGGGTCTGCCGCTTACGAAGCAAGCGCTCTACCCCTACACCACCACATCACACCTATGGCATTTTCACTTTTAATGATAATGTCCAAAGTCCAATCCAATCCATCCATAACATTTCTCAAAAAAGGGATACACACCATCGTGCCATGCGCAAGCTATATCCAAAAGCTGAGGTTGATCCAACAAACAGTCAGAAAGATATGAGAGCCACACACAGACGCTCCTTCATAGATAGATATGGTGTCTGACCTGTCTAACTTCAAACCACAGATCTTTACTTGAGGACATGTGTTTCATTAGTCCATGTTTCAAATGGACACACAAACACACAAAAAACACCACTGAAAATATTCAGAGACCTGAAAGACACACACACACACACACACACACACTTACAGCTCTGATGGGCAGCTCCTCAGAAAACACTCTAGTTTGTTCTAAGCATGGTTCTCTCTCTGAGTATCTACGGCCGTGTGTGTGTCTCTTTACTTCTTTGTTTTTAGCCAATCAGGTCTCACCTGAATGTACCAATGAGAGGACGTGCAGCAGGTATGGAGGAGGAGGAGGAAGAGGAGAGAGAGGGAGAGAGAGAGAGAGAGAGAGAGAGAGAGAGGAGAGAGAGAGAGAGAGAGAGAGAGAGAGAGAGAGAGAGAGAGAGAGAGAGAGTCACAGACCGGTGTGGTGAGCAAGGCTGTGTTTCACAGGTGTGTTTCAGTGTTGAAATCACACACCTTTTGTCTTGACTTACAGAGGATGGAGGGCACACAAACACCTACCGAAGCCACACACACACACACCTGCTGAGTGGAGCACACACACACAAAGACAATAGTCTTGTGCGTCAATAACATATCAGTTAGTTCAATAAATCTTTATTGTCCCTGAGAGGCTGTTATTTGCAGCTGCAGGAGAAGCAGGAGCTGACGGAGGAGTGTGAGCAGGAAGTGATGACAGGTGAGAGCTAGATTATAGACTGTTAGACTAACTCCATCAAAAATAAAAGATGCACTTTCTGTCACCTGCAATCTTTAGCTTCTGCCCATTGTTATGGATGCACGTGACCAAATTTTAAGATTGGAGATTAGCAATTTCTTACTGAAATGCAATTTGGGAGTTGCAATTAACCTTTACCCTAAAATCCTTAGTGTGTTTCATTCCAATCCATGCTATAGAAGCCATAGACGCTGCATTGGTTGCTTGCACTGACCAATATGGACCAATATGGACAAGACTGCCTGTAAACAATAGTACCGCAGGTGACCCAACAGCCACTTTGGCAAACATGCCCTGAACAATCCCCCAATTTGATTCCTGGCTGGCCGGACCTTTGCTGCGTGTCATATCAATATGTCAATATCAATAGAAGACTAAAAAACAATCTTAACAAAAAAACAATACTATCTCCCCTGCTCTGTTCCACTGGCAGACAATTGAAGCAATGATCGATAATTGTTTTTTCCTATGCCAATACTAAGGATTAACCTATTTAAGCCCAATGTTTTCATGCATATAATCAGTTGAGTCACTAACAATCATGTTTGGATCTATTTCTTTCCATTCAACAATTTGTTTTCCCCGGTACAAAATATTTTTTGAGGTTATTCTAGAGATTTAAATGATTAAATACATATATACACCTGTCAGCGTCATAACTATTTAAATAAATATAAAGGAACAACAACTCTGAACTGGTGGACATTGACAGTTTGCTTACCTGATTTAATCTCATCTGCAAGTGAGACCTACATTTATTTTTAAATCTCTTTGAGAGCCCTACATAGTTTGGTGCCCATGTGTGAGAGACCCAAAGTAGCGAGTGTGTGGTCGAGAGAGAGAGAGAGCAGCAACAACGGAAAATGTTGCCCAACTCCAGCAAGAACCAATTCAGTCTTCTGAGCGTTCATTGGCCCAGTCATAGCAGCATTGACTCATACTTTTTAGGGCAAACCTTCATATTTTGGCGGTAACATCAGGTGGCAAGCAGACGTTTCTCATGACCCTTTATTAGAGATGTAGGTTTGTTAGGGACTGTTCGAGCCACTGTCCAAGCGATCACCTTGCCCCTCAGATGATTGGTAGGCAGGAAGATCTCCAATCGTCTGGTATCCTAGGTAACAGCACTTTAACTGTGAGTCAAACTAATAGGATTTTTACATCCAGAACCTGGGGAACTTAAAATAGCTCCAAACATAATTTTTGCTTCAAGATATTGGCATAAAGAATAGCAGAACTTTTTTTTTTAAATCCTCCTGAGTCAACCAGCAAGACAGTGTAGTACAAAGGTGAAAGCGGCTCAGGTATGCAGCTGCAGTTTGACCTGCTTCACAGTCCGCTGCACTGCCAACGGCCACAACATGCAAAACAAGGTCCGCTGTTCAGGACACGAACCTCCCAGCCTGCCTCAGCACAAGCTCAATACGCGTATGAGCACAGTCCGATTCAACAGAACATGTACGTACATTCATAAAAGAAACAAACCTGTGAGCGGTGGATTTCTTGCTGTTCCCCATCAGATCCCTTGTAGGAAGCCGACCAGACCAAAACACACACTGATCGTCTGGAGGAAGAATTCTCACGCCTTCCCTCCATGCCACGCCTTCCCACAATGCCATGTGTGCTTCCACACTTGTCCTACTGTGTGTGTGTGTGTGTGTGTGTGTGTGTGTGTGTGTGTGTGTGTGTGTGTGTGTGTGTCTGAGGTCTAAAGTCCTGTATTGTGTCATGGCTCTCATGCGTCTTCTATTGAATAAAAGCCGCAGCAGCAACAGAAGCCAATTGCTAGCAGTCACACCCCAAACCCAAATACCTGTCTTTGTATCAGGCAACAATCTGAATACTAAGAAGGATGCTACGTGACATAACACAGGCCGTCCACCAGACAACAACAAATGCAATTAATGTAGTATTCAGTAATAAAGTAACTGCAGGAATACTCTTCTATGCATGTAATAATCAGTAGGCCTAATGGATGATGCCAGGTAACAGATAACAAACGTTGGCATCACATATATATATATATGATAAAACTTAGAATCTCATGATATTAGTAATCCTAGTGACTGTAGTAATACATTTTTAGAATTTAGATATTTATTTATATTAATGGGTAAAGAAATCTATTTTCATAGGCCACTTTTTACCCATATACAAGTCTATGACTGTCATTTTCTGCTTAAAGTAAAAACTCCAAATGTTACTCATACAGTTTGTTTTTCAGTGATACTATCGTAGGCAACTTAGACAAAGGTTTTATTTAAAAACAATCAAGTTTCCAAGTGATTCCTGTCATATGCAACATCGACTTCCTGCCCTTCCTCCTGAGAACATGGCAAAGACAAACCCTCTCAGAAAGAGGTCATTTTATTTAAATTGTTATGATCTTCAACCCTGACATGTATGTATATATTTAATTGCTCAAGTCTCTATAATAACCCAAAAAATGACTTTTGTACCTGGGATAAATAGGTTTTTGTTATAGGTATATTTGTGCAAGTGGCAACTATCATCGACAGTCAATAAAATTATTTTTTTTCTGCAGAGTAGAAAATGGTATATGATATAATTACATGAAAAAATGGCTTAATATTTAAGCATGTGAAGTAATCAGAAAATGTATATATGTTTTCATATATACACTACCGTTCAAAAGTTTGGGGTCACTTCAAAATTTCCTAACTTGGAAACAAAAGTAAATGACTATTCTAGCTGCAAATGTCTGGTTTTTGGTGACAGAGGCTCCAGCAGCTATCACTCACTCACTATTTTACACTCACATATTAGGAAAAATATATTTAATAAGGCAAAGGGGTGCACGCTGAGTTTGGTCTCAGGTTTAGGAGCATGCGGAAGTCACTTACACTTGGTGTCTGTACCTGCGGACGGTGAGCTGTAGAGTCTTGTAGGATCCTTTGACGAGCGCGATGGCCTCCTGTCTGTATCCAGTCAGCTCGATGTCGTTGATGACGAGGATCTCATCCCCCACCAGCAGAGGGCGATCCAAATTGTCCGCCTTCCCGCCCTCCTCTACCTGCACGGACACACAAATAAAAAACAATTAAGGCAAATGACGAATTGCAAATGTGCCCTGCAGGTTTTGAATAATTTTGCTGCTGCAACGTGCATAGCTCCTAAATTTCTACGGCTGCGGAAATTAACATGAAACCACAGAGATCTACTGGGCCGACGATGTAGTTCACCCGTGACTGCAGTCTCTGCGTTAAGCTATTCTAAACACATCCTGTACTGGACACTGATGAAAACTGACATCCGTCTTCTAATCAGACTCTGGAGAAGACAAAACTGTTTCTTTAGCAGGAGACAATACGGCTGCCTTGCTGAGTCACACTTGCTGCGGCGGCCATTGACGTTATCAGAGTTTCTATTTTTTAATAGGTAGGAAACACATGTGCGTGTTTGAGTGTCTCATGCACACGGTCACTCTTCAGAAACGTAGGTCTTGGCTGTTTGCCTTCTTTGTCATTCAACTGTCTATAGGTTTTGCTAGAAAAAGGGCGTCAGTCCTTATAAAGGCCTTTTTATCTTGGAAAAAATGAAACACCTTTATGTTGTAGTAAGTGTGTATTCTTTAATAATCATCTGAATTGTGTGCTATCAAAAGGTATCTTTACTTATACTGTAATACTATAACTAACTAGATCCACACTGCAATACAAGATGCTGCTCTGTATTTCCATGTGTTCCATATGAATCGTCAACTGGTGAGGATACTGACTTTGCCTGGGAACCGTTAGCTTTAGCTTCACTCTAATCTAATTAAGCATCACGTCATCTATGTGGCCATCAAATGCATATTTGGAGTTCTTTTATTTTAAAGCAAGTCAACTGAGGACAAACCAACGAACTCATGGAGCCGACATTAATTATCTAGCTACCCAGAGCTACTGAAAGATCCATAAGTGACTGTTGCAATCAGTCGGCAAAGTCTGCAGTTGGCTTTTGTCTGCATCTGAAGCCACTGGAGTGGTAAATCTGCCATTGTCATTATTGTAAACCGCTACGCAAGAGCTGAGAGCTTATAACAATAACTAACCGGGGCAGGGCTTAGCGAAGGGTTAGTTTCATATATGTGTTTTGTTTTTTTTTCACTCTAAGATAAGTCAGAATTTTACATTTTGTTTCATTAAAGAAAACCTAATGACACATGAACACGTATTTTCCATAAGTCTGTCATCACACCCTCATGTTCGTGATGATTCGACTGAAACTCACACTCTGACACACACACACGGGCACACACACATACTGCATATATCAGCATGACCCACTGCTTTATCAGCACTGCCGATGATGCCTCTTAGCAGCCTGCCAGTGTGTGTGTGCGCGACTGTATCAGAGCGTCTGTCTGTTTTATCGCCGTGCGTGTCTGTCCTCTTTAAGGTCACGCTGCCTTGCTGCCTGGTTGCCTGGTTCCCTGCGAGATAAGCTCAATCCAATCCCTGGCTCGGTCGTCAAAATGTCTCTGTGCACATGTCATCGGATCATAATGGATCCCTGGACGCTTGCTTGTGTTTCGCTGGATGGATTTATTTGCGACATAAAACATGGTTGCGTGCTGCGGTTAAGTCAGACTGTGGAGACTCAGTCACTGAAGGCTGAAATCCAAATGGCGACTCCCTCCGCATATCAAGACTCAAACGAGGGGGAGTGAAAACCTGGACGCAATCAATTGCACTGATTTTGATTCTCCAGGGAAGTGGGAGTTGTTAGCTCCAATTCAACTATGTAAAAAAAACACTTTCTACAAATGTGGAAAAAAGCTGACTGTCCAGATGATACTATTTTATCGATGACTTGAACTAGTGTGAAAACGCATTGAAAGGACCTACTTTGTTGTGCAGCAACAGGGGAATACACATACACCACAGTTCAATATATTTCTGTTGTTCCATTTAATGTCATACTCAACTTTTTCTGTTCGGATGTATTGTTTCCATCCCATGCACACTTCATCTATTACACACCTGTCCATCCTAGAAGAGGGATCTCTCCTCTGTTACTCTTCCCAAGGTTTCTTATGCTTTTTTTCCTTGTTAAAGGGTTTTTTAAAGTATTTTCTTCTAGAATGATGTGAGGGTCTAAGGACAGGGGGTGTTGTGTTGTACAAACTGTAAAGTCCATTGGGGTGAATCTGTGATTTATGATTTTGGGCTATACAAATAAAATTGAGTTGACTAATGAGAGGCAAGAGGAAGGGTGTAAAAAGTAGGTGAGTCTCATCATACTCTTGACTATGAGGTGAGTTTATGTAGAAAAGACTTTCACTTCAGACCAAGAAAGCACAAAGTGAACCATTGGTACCCTGGCTTTAGTTTTACATCTGCCAGTCCATACTATACCCTGGCCTGAACCTTATATCTTTCTTTTGTATGTAATCATAATGAAGAATGAGACAGAAGACTACAGATGTTTTTAAGGGTATCCCATATTACTTCCCCTGGTGCTGCCAATGACCTGAGATGCCCCATGTTTGTTGAAATGTCTGTCAGCTCATCTAATTCAACTTATATTGAGATCCAAACACATTGATGATACAACTGAGATAGCAAGAATCACTTTATTTATTAGATGTGTTATTGTTAACCTGAGTAGTGAAGTGATCCATCAATACCCCTTGCAGGGATGAATAGAGATCTACTGAACTGAAGGCCTTATTTATGGGGAGTAAATGTAAATGCCCATGTGTGATACAGATCATATGTTAGCAGGTGGAAATGGTATCTAATGTTGCATCCATCAGAGTAAATTTTAGTAAAGAGTGGTAGAACTGCACAGCTTGAGCGGTAGGGCATCCTGGAAGCTCAATGTGATGTAAAACCTCCTCCGAAGCTACTAACTGGAACCTGCAACAAGTGGCAACCACCACAGTTATTGTTGAATTCAGTGCTTAACTTGCCTCATTATTCACCCTGGAGCCAATTTTCCTACCACTTTGTGTCTAATGAAGTGATCTGAGCAGCTATTTCTCAATTTTGCCCAGTATTGAGCAAGAAGCAGCCACCCACTTCACAGCTATAACAGAGGCGGGTGGGGTGTGTTGGCCCCAGCGGTGAAAGTGTTATTTTTCACCCCTGTCGGGCTCAGATTGTTATCAGGCAAGGCGGAGGGGGGTGGTGAGCGAAAGCCTTCCCGAGTTTCCTTCGCGTCTCGTGAGAGTTTGTGTTGTTGCAGGAAGTCACCTGCGTGTGGAAACATGATAGGTGCTGGGAGCCAGGCGTGTTCTGAAGGAAACAGCTGGCCAACAGAGCCAGATGTTGCTGGCTGCTGATTTCTGGGATAATTAACACACACCGGAACTCCACACTAGATAATTCAGGGCTGCTGGCGAGTTTGGAAGAAAGTCAGAGAGGATGTTGGGCTGCTTGCTGTGGTTGAACTTCACTATGAACCAGGTTTGCGCTGGAATATCCCCAGTTAACAGGTAAAGCTTGCTTTCCTGAGGACAAATCACCTTAAATTACTTCCGTGAGTAAAAGGAAATTATAATATAATATTTTTGTGTCATTTTATGTGTGAATGTAATTCTCCTTTGAGATTATAGAAACGCAGGCCCTGTATTAGGCACTAGATGTTGCTCAAAGAAAAACTTTATTTATAAATTTAAGCGGATGGGAAAATCCCAAACCTCTACATATAGAACACACTGCATTCAACTCTATGTTCTTAAACTAATGCATTGGTTCCCACTGGATTGGACTGTCCACCCTGTCTTTTAAAATGAAGATTTACTGATTCCACTAAAAATGACATTACTGAATTTGACCAGCAAACTCAAACTTGAGATATGGAACTTTACTTGGATAACTGCGAATCAAGGTATATATATATATATAGGAGAGTCGGGATACAGCAACAAACACCAGAAAGTGTCCTTACTGTACGTGATAGTTGTTTTCACATACAGTACTTTCCTGTGAATGAAAAAAGGTATCTAGCACTGCTCTGAAACAATAAACCCCACCCATCTGGTACTCTTTGGATGTTAAAATAACTGCCAAGAATTTCTCGCAGGGTGTGTCTGACCCTCTTCTGAATTACAACATGTGTTACTTTTCAACAAAAACATGATGGGTTTCGGCCCACACGCTGCAGCACTTGAAGGGTTGACATTTTCACTCTAATGTATGATAGTAATATTAGTACAGCAACATAATATCAAGCATGACATTTCAGAAAACAGGTCAACGAATAGCAGCTCAGCGTGAGGCCAAGGCCACTAACAGAGAAACATTAGTTTTCAAATTCATCAGTGTTGACAAGTGTTCACAGGTACTACTGACAGACACAAATGGGAGTTGTTTTTAATAAGGAGTGCTCACGTGAAGGAAATGAATCCGGTGTTAGACACAAACCATAACTCCGTACAACAGTGCATGTCCCTACACTGTTTGCCTTTTACAGAAATAAATATACCCAAATAAGGCCAGAAAAATCACTTACTGAGTGTGTATGTGTGTGTGTGTGAGAGAGAGAGAGAGTGTGTATGTATGTCACTGACTTTGGTATTCCAGCTGAAATTCATTATCCTGCAGACGGAGATATCCAAACAAAGCAGCTCAGCCTGTTCAAACCGTGACTAAAACAACATACCTCCTCTAATCAATAAAGACTGCGTGATTTGGGAAAATATCCTCAGACATCAGCTGGGGGGCTTCCGCATAAAAAAAAAAAATAGTCTGTTTATGAATTTCTTAAGGGAATCGCAGTGGTTCCCAACAGTGATGGATTAGTTACGCCTTAAAATGAGGCGATGTGCACCTGCCCTTCACCACGAGTTGAGGCTTTATTTTGGATGAGTGTGCAGTTCAAACGAACGTCTTCTTCTCAGAATGTTTCAACTGAAGGATTATGGAATATTTCACACAAAAAAAGAAAGTGGTTTCGTATTGCATTTCCATAAAGTTGCCAGAAAGTGAAAAAGGAACGGTCAAAATCTGAGCAGCAGGGGCATCCTGCTTCCAATGTCATAACCTTTTCTCTAACCGCATCATCCCATGTCTAAGCTATCATTACTTAATAAAGGCAAAATTAAATAAAAAAGATAAAATCTTAAAAACTCAAAGCCACAGGGGACAAGATAAAAAAGTAGATCCTACACTTCTCATAATGATACTGGGTTGTATCTTTACATAAAATCCTCCCTACCTGGCAAACACCTCTGTCTTTCTAAGCATCCAAATTTGATATGAATAAATAGTCAGTTATTAGATAACCATGATAACACCACTGGGGCATCATTGGGTTTATTAACTCAGTCATGACAGAGCTACCAAAGATACTCAGTACATTTACATGCACAGCTAAGTCGAGGTATGTTTATAGCTCAGTTGAGCTATCTACTCGGATTAATGTCCTTGTCCCACTTTACATCCACAGGGGTTAATTGATTCAATGATGAAGTCCTGACGCTATCGCTACAACATGTGGTGATATACACTCTTTAGCTTGTAAGAAATGCACTGTTACCGGTTGACCTTATTTGAAAACAAAAGTCGAAAGACCGGTAAGCTAGCAAGTTAGCAAGCCAGAGGTAAACTGGCACGATTGATAATTGTGCAAATTGATACTTTCTGTACTTGCCAAGTTGCCGGGCTTCTTCCAGTTTAGAGTAATTCTGTTTTATTTTACATACTGTTCAGCTTCCAGGTTCCAGGAACTTGACGCGGACCTCTAGATCAGAGTTCCGATAGTTGCTAGATTTCAATCGCATTATCTGGGTGTGTTAGTCCGACTTTGTAACTTCAATTTCAGTTGAGCCTACAATTTTACATGTACTTTAAAAATCTGGTTTTAGTCATACTAACATTGTTGTTCGATGTGCCGTGTAAATGTACTGATGCTATAACAGTTTGTAAAATTGTTGGAGTGCCATTTTAAATCATTCTGTGACTTCTCAGATTCATCTAGGGTCTCTATGGAGGGTCCCACCCCATAGTTTGGGAACTGGTGGGAGCCGCTAAGACTCTGATTCCATGAGCAACACATGTTACATTTTTAGTCTAATGGCCTTCACACACCCACTTGATTCCTTGTAACTGAGACCCAACCTTGGACCAGAGTCTGGCTGAGTCCAAATTGAAATTCAGTCTAGATGGGTCTGAGTAAGGTCCATTGGCCCAGGTCTGATAAAGATCTAATTATCCACATTTCCCTTTCAGATCTGGTTTCTGTTTTTGAAAATGAATAAATGTGTGTTGAGTTTGGGAAGTCACAGGTTAGGTCTGTTCCTTTGGTGCTTGCATGGTGTTTGTGAACAGTTCCACTTGATTGGATTACTTTACATCTCCTATAGTGTAGGTTATAAAAGATGAGATCTTAATGATCAGTCCAATAAGAGAAAAATGCTGAAGTGTTTTTCTAGGTTCAAGGAAAGAGGAGTGAAAAAAGCTTTCTGGAGAAAGCACGAGTAGGGTTACATAAGTTCATCGTTCGCAGAAGGAATTCACTGGATCCACACATCTCTTTACTGGGAATCTATTAGTGATGCTAGACACTACAGCTGATAGTAGTGCTTTGAAACTGCATTGCTGCAAGTGTACAAACAAATCACAACCACTTAAGGTGTCATATTTAAAAAATGTAATTTCCAATGGACCATCTAGTTCAAAACAAGTGGATCTGTCATAACTTCCTGAGAATAGAACCATGAACAACTTTTATCATCCATTAGAACAATCTGTCATTGACCTTTTTAGCCCTTAGCCCATATCAGGGACAATATTATAGACTGCCTCACGATTCAACAAAGGTTGGAGAGGACCAACTGTTTGATTATTGGTCAAATGACAAAAAGAAGACAAATTACTTTTGAAGATTTTTTCTGCTATTCCGGTGTTTCAATGTAAGTGGTTATAGAAAGTATTTAAACATGTACGAGATTCATGGTGTTTTCACATGTAATCTGTGCCTACAGATTTAAAAATGAAACAGAACAATTACGCCATTAACAAAAAGGCAAGAATCCATATTCAGTATTAATACAGACGCTATCAGACATTTGTTTGGTCAAACTTGGAAAACTGTCCTTTAAGTAGGCTACACGACAAAATAAAAGCATGTGCGTGTTTGAAAGCACCCAGGAAAACACATAATTCGCATTCTTGTCCTATTTTACAGCCGTTTGGCCTTCAGCCCAGAATAACCCTCACACACGCCAGCGTGCTGATTTGCATTTTAATAAAATGAGGCCACAACAGCTGTAAGGACACAAGGGGAATCACTTGCTTACACACAAATTAAATCACAAATCAGTACCCACTGTACCAGCCCTTGCAGTCATATCTATATCTTGGGCTAGGTGCATCTTAATTGAAACAGCGCTTCGGAAATGGCTTTTCAAGAGTAGGGCGATCTAACGTCTGTATCATGACATCTTTTCAGTGTAAACACCATGCAGGCAGGACAAAAGGAACTTGATTGGACCATTGAAATGTATTCATGCATGGATTTGGGTATTTCCAACAAGTCTAACATTTTACATTTAAAAAAAAATGTGATTGAAGAATGATTGACAAAAATAAGCCCGAATGACCCGAATGCTCTAAAAGCATTTAAAAGCTGTCTTTTTTCATTGCAGCTGGACTTTACACTCAATCTTCTAGAATCTTCAAGTTAAACTCTTAAGCGAACCATAGCATCATTTTTAGGCTCTGAATTAGGACATCTGGGATTTTCAGTGAAGTCTGAGAAGCTAATGCTAAGCTAAGTCAGCTACAATATACAGCTGTCACCTGAACTATATCAAAGTCACTTATGAGCATTAATAACATTGAACAAAATAAGTGACCAATCGTGCATATTAAATCTATGCTAACCACATGGATTTAGTATATTTTACAGAATATTTCTGCTCGAGGTTCGAGATTAAGAATGAAAACTTTTACAAACTGGGAACAAAGTGGTAGACAGTGGGCAGGGGGGGGGGGGGGGGGGGGGCAAACACATTGCTACTGGTTTCATTATGGGAACTTAATATGGGTTTCACCCATGTAATTATCTTTAAACGAGGATATCTTGGCATCAGTGTTGGGAGTAACGAGTTACAAAAGTAATAAATGACTGTAATGCATAGATTTTTGCTGGAACGCAGTAATGTAGGAATTACAGTAAAGAAATTGTAATTGCAGTTTCACTTCCTTTCCCTTATGACTCATCAGACCGAAGGTTGTGATGAGTAAACCTGCAGAAAACGTCGGATAGCACGTTCTCCAGATGGGCTCACGCTCATTGCTTTATGTTTGTGAAAAATAAGGATTTGAAGAACATCATAGTCAAATGCACTTTGTGTGCACTACACCTAAAGAGCTGTCCACTTCCTGAAATAGCAGCAGTAATTTAACATTTACAGAGGTGCCATAGTAACATGAAGTTAGGGAGGAAGCGAGCGGAGCTTGAGAGTGGAGATAAAGCCACAAAACAGAGAAAATTAATGTTCTCCTGCTCCGAGATTCTTCAGCCTCAACAAGTTAGGACTGACTTGTGTCAGACGATGTTGTTGAAGACATGAAAACCACTTTTTTGTAAACTTTTCAGCAAGATCCCTGTTGTGAATAGCAGCAATAATGACAAAGGTGGATCTCTGCATTCATATTCCCAGTGTATTTGGTGATTAGCAACTTATAAGTAATGCAATAGTAGTGAAATACCTTACATTTTAAACACAGTAGTGTTGTAATATAAGGAATTACTTTGAAATAACAGCAACACAGTTTTGATGATGAGGGACCCACTACTGTTCAAATCACTTCAATTACACTGCAAAATCCATATTTGATGTTTCTCAAACTGACTTTTGATACTTTCTTGACCCTATAGCTTGAGGATATTTTGCATACTTTTATATTTTTGAATGACCTTTATTTGTTTTTGTTAAATTAAAAAAAAAAATTGACTTTATCTCCTACCTTGGAGATGATGAGTGGTTCTCCGTGCTCCAGGCCGCCCTGCAGGGTGAAGCCCCAGGGTGCTCCTCCCTGCAGCCGGGCCTCCACCAGCACCCAGCCGCCTCCTCCTCCTCCTCCTCCTCCCTCCCCGCCCGCCGCCTGCTGGAGCCCCGCCCGGCCGCCGGCGACGCCGGTCTCCATGCCCCGTCCGGAGGGAGCGCTCGCTCCGCGGGCTCCTCGGCCCTCAGCCCGGGGAACCGGACGGAAGAAAAGTGTCTCTCCTTCACGAGCGCATGTCCTTCATTCATTTGTAGGTCCTCGGAGTAGAAAAAGAGCGGTGGGTCGTGTCCGAGCGCGGAGCCGCCGCAAAGTTTCCCGCAAAGTGCATTCCTGAAGCGGCGGAGAAGCGGCGGAGACAGACTCAAGCCCGAAAACCCGCAACCGGCGTGGTGGAGGCTGGTTTAAAAAAAAAAAAAAAGTTTAGGAAATGATCAAACTTTAAGATGAAGGAAGGTCAGATCAGATGAGGTCTGCTCCAACAGGAATCCAAACCCCTCTCTCTCTCTCTCTCTCTCCCCCTGTCTCTCTCTCTTCCGAAATTCAGTTTAGCATCACAATAGGATTTACTGCGACTCACTGGGCGAAGAGAAAGGAGAGACACACAGGGAGAGAGAGAGAGAGAGAGAGGTGGAGTGAGACAGGGGGACAGGAGAGGGAGATGCAGGCAAGGAAAGAAACAGAAAGGGAGGTATAAGGAAGAGGGAGTGAATGTAAAATAAAAGAAGGATGTAGGAAAGAAACAAAGACAGGGAGGGAGGAAAATCATGTTGAGAAAAGAAAGAAAACTTAAGAAACTAGACTGAAGGCATGGGGAAGAAGGGAGAAACCCATAGTGAATTAGAAAAAAAAAGGGGGAGAAAAGTAGCTGTGAATAGAAAAAGGGACAGGACTGAAAGTGTGTGTTTTCCGTGTGTTTTCTCTATGTGTGTGTGTGTGTGTGTGTGTGTGTGTGTGGTGATGAGCTGTAATCCAATCCTCCACAGCAGAGCTGAACCCGGGTCGGACACTGTCTCCATTCACACCCGCAACCAGATTATTGTGCAGAAACCAGATTAAAGTGGCTGCCGGATCCAATCGTTTATACGCCTCCCAGTGAACTGATTAAACGAGGAGATTATGTAAAATGTTTGATGATTAGCTTCATGAATGAGGAAGAAGTTTAACTGGCAAAACTAACTAGCTTAATGATAATGAATTACCCATTTAGACTAAGAGAGAGGTGATGTGATATGGAATAAGGTCGACATATCTGAATTAATATACCCCACTGATGTAAAAAAAAATACACTAAACCTCAGATTACAAATCGTCATGACAACACCATTAGAATAAATGACCTAATAAGGTTGGTTAAGTTAATATAACCTAACATGTAGGGGATACTCCCTTTTAATATTTAGAATACATGCATTTGTCAACCTCAATACAATCATGAAAGATTTAGAGGACTTATTGTGAAAACACATGTATGTGTTGACTCAGCAGGGATAATATCAAATGAGAAAACAAATTGATCTACAGGAGAATAAATATTTGAAAGCAATGCAGAAATAGAGCCTTGCTGCGTTATATTATATATATTCCGATCTGTCACCTGGTGCCTGAATGTGTGTGTTTTCCTTTACATGAATAAAGGCATTTGCAACATAAGCTGATGCAGAAAAAATCACCAGAATGCAAAAAGTGCATTCCGCCTGCAAATTGATTTGCATGTTGCTAATGTGTTGACTATATAACATGTTTTCTAAGGTTTTAAAGGTCCATATCATGCAAATAGCCACTTTCACATTTCTTTTTTTTTTTACTCTAGATAAGGTCATAAGGCTCATAGAGAATTGTTTCACGCATCCAAAACAGAGAAATGCACACAGCCACGGATTTATAAACTTTGCCGTCCCACAGCTCGTTTGTACTTCCTTGACTTTGTGATGTCATTCAGTGGCTCGGCCTACCTGCCCCCACCACTACATCCACCTGTTTCTACTATGTTTCAGTCTTCAAAGTGAAAATCAGCCAATCAGAAGAGAGACTCGTGAATATTTATGAGACTGGCCAAAAAGGACCTGTGCTTTCTGGAGCTCCAGTGTTTGGAGAGCACTGTGAAACTACATTAAGTTGAATTTTTGTGCTTTAAATTGCAAATATATCATGTTAGGAGTATCAAAAAACTTCAAATAAAACACATAAAAAGTGCATGATATGGGACCTTTAATGTGCAGCTTGTTTCAGTAAATACCTAAAAGGTGAAGTGCTAATTTGTTGTCACATTCACAAAATATTATGCAACATGCACTGGACTGAAGAAACCGCTGCGAATATGTTTTTTTTGTCTTTCTTAAGCTCAAAACTCCACATTGAATTGAACTACAAAGCTAGCTTTGACACACACACACACAGGACAGTGAACTACAGTCTTTGCTAAAGGTAGCGCTAGCTTAAAGTTAGCTTAAAACAGGACAATGACTGAGGTAAGACAGGATGCCTTAATATTTCCTGCAACAAATCCATGTGTACCACTGTTAGTATTCATATCTGAAAGAAATGTAATTAGAAATATTTAAGATGATATATTTTACTTTGGGTTGTGCAAAATGGTTAATTGGTGCTCGTTGTTTGTGGTTTTAAGATATAAAAATTATTTCAGTTGTAAAACTGAGATGATTTTTGAAAACTATAAACTAATATAAACCTATATACTGAGACTCAGTATATGGTTTTACTCCTCTCATGAGCTTCTCTCTGGAGCTCTAGAAAAAACATTATTGTTAATTACATTATTGAACAGCGGTGAATGGGGATGTAGGCGGGCGGTGACTCACATTGATTGTTGTGACATCACAACTTCAAGTCCTCAAGGCTTGTTTTAGAGCCCGGCTTCTGAATCAAGGCTGTGTGCATTGAGGGTTTCGAAACATGGAATAATATTTAAATAACGACTGGACCTTTTTTTTTTAAAGGATCAAAAATCAATTATATCTCTATATGGGACCTTTAAAATTGTGTTTATCCATGTTCAGAACTTCTCCTCTAGAACACATGAGCTTGGATGAGAACCACTGCTGTAATTATATGTCCAATGATGAAATAGCATCACACATATGAGGAAATTCAAGATAACCTGTCACATTCACATGTTTTTTTTCTGTTTGTCTCAAATGAGTGTCAAGTAAGTTATGTACACACAGTTTTCCATTAATCACTTATGTGAAATATGTTTCTTTATGTATTTATCTTTCACCTTAATACATTTCTCATTTTATTATGTACTCTGAGAATGAGGAAGACACCTCTTGAATCTCCTCTAGAAAACAATGAAGAAATTATATATTAATATTCAGGGCCACACTATGAAAAAAAATGTAATATAAATATATATTTGTTTTTAAATTCCATGAATAAAGTCATAATATTATGAGAATAAAGTAAGTAATTTTATGAGAATTAACTCTTATAACAAGAAAGGGAGCAGTGTGTTAAAATGTGGACGATCTTGTAAAATTAGTATCGGTTCCACAAATAACAAAATAATTCAACTTTTGGCACATGAGCACCAGATTATTATCAGTATCAGGATTTTGAGACAATTGGAAGAAAATGGCTTTTTATGGAAGAGGAAATGGCTGGAAGTGGAGCTTGTTCTATTGGATAACTGCTTATTTCCATAATATTCCAACTTTATTTTAGTATTATTAGAAGTTTACTCTCATAACAGTATGATTCTCATAATTCATAAATTCTCATCCTTCTCATAATTAAAACAAACATTTTTTCCCTCTTAATACTTCATTGTAGTCACATAACCTGTAAAGAATCTATTCAGTCTTCAGTCTTTTTACCATAGATCCTCCTCCCATTTTAGCCTCAGATGACTTTTCTTTAGCATGATGCTTTCAGACGCTGGTAATATTTTTTATTTATTTTGCACTTGCGCTTTTGTTTTGTTTGAAAAACACAATTACTGCGATAATCTTCGACTTGAGTCACCCAGCATTGTCTCTGTCTTGTACCGCAGTAAAATTCCAGTGACGCGTGACTCCTTCCTCGTTGGCGCTCGGGAATGCGGTTTGATGGAAGTCTCATCAAGTGTGTCAGCTGACAGGGGTCAAAGGTCGCAGTAAAGGAGATGAGAGGAGCTTGTTTTTCTGGATGAAAAGGGTTCAGGTGACACACGGGGCATGTCGTTGAATGTCACGTGACTTCAGCCACTACCGTTTTCTGCCCGGAGCTCAGTCTGATGGATGGAGGTCAAACGGATGCTGAGACAGAGCAGTTCTTTATGGCTGTGTCTGTAGCTCTTTGTCTCGCAGTCAAATATCTTGTATTTACTGGACTAATATTTAAACTGTGTGACGCGGCTGAAAGCTCTATAACAAGTGGACATTGAGTTGGTATTTTGCCAAACAGTGACCTTTTGTGTCTGAATGGGGAACAGAGATATCTGATTGCTGTGTTGCTGAAGAAGCAGAAGAGTATAGCAGGACTGCATGTGATCAGACATCGCCATCTAGAGGAACATAAGTGAAATACACTCAACTTTTTCCAAAGACTTAAAGCATTAATTTATTGTCTTCAACCTTTGTGCTTCAGCTGATTTATTTAGTACATTTTCAATCAGATTATGAAGATGGTCTCGTAACAAGAAATACTGTTCTGAGATGCATTTAAATTTAAATCGTGAAATAATAAAAAAAACAAAAAACAAAAGAACAAAAACACACTCTCCACTGGTCCGTATGCATACATTTTATGTTCACAATGTACATTTAATTTAACAAAGGTCAAAGTTGAGAAGACAACTTCCTGCACATTTATTAATAATGCAGTTTCTGTGATTCTGATAAGGCACTGAGTCAAATTTAAAAATGTGCAAACGAAAAGGCATAAATTATTGTTGTATAAATGTGCAATTCAAAAGCATATTTAAAAAAAAACTGCTACAAATGAAATATTATTGCTTTAAACAATGAAATATAAGCAAAACCTAAATGGTTAACATTTTACATGATTTAAAACTACATATGCAAGATTTAAAAAAAAAAAAAGATAAGAGCTATCTAATAATACAGAATGACGTTAAATAACACAGATACATATTGGAATACATTGCCAATAATTTAAAGGGATATTTCGGTGTTTTCACAGGATGTGACTGTCATCAGTTCCTGCTGACAGAGCAGGACTTCATACTCTGTCCCAACATGGTTTTGGTTACAACATAAAAAGGTAAGTAAATGCTAAAGCAACAGTACATGGTAGACGTACATTACATATCCAAAACATTTGATTTGAACAACATACTGTCACATTGGCATCAAAATAATTATATGCCAGAAAACTGGATGCTGAGGACTTAAATGTGAAGGCTGATATTAAACATATTGTTCTGAGCTGGACAGAAATCACCTGTCAACAGCCGCAGTCCCATGCTTTTCTTAAAAAGTTGCAGCTGACTGTCGTGTGTTGTGATTAAAGACCTTTGGACAGAGACGTTTCTTAAAAAGAACACAAGGAAAAATGTTGGCTGAAATTCGGACATCAAATTGGTAAACATGAAAACATCAAACCCAACAACTTCTCTGGGTTAACATGAGCATTCCAAAGCTATAACCCTAAACATTAAAACATCTAAGATAAGTGGATGCAGGTATGAAAACAACAAATTAGGAAAACATTCTATGCTGCAGACAGGGAAATAAGATGACGTTTGGTTTCTTCTTTTCCCAATGACCCTTGATGAAGATTCAAGGTTGATCTGGAGATAGATAGACCATCATCAGATAGATGCCGATAGAGTATTAAAGCCAAGACCAAGTCAAGTTTTAGAAGTATCCTAAACTTAACAGAACAATAGCAGAACTTTTCCCAAAATGAACCCACCCTTGGGGTCGCACTCCGGAGGTGGAGCCATGATGGCCGCTGCCAACGCACATTCAAACAAGGACGGCTCCTCTGTTCCTCCAAAGCTGTCAGAGTTAGATGGCCTCTCCATCGTGAACCATGAAGGGCCATTGGCTGCTGAAGCTGCTCATGGCTTTTCTGGGATGAGCCGTGGCTTAAATCATCAGCAGGGACTATTTCTATAGCCCCAACAGGTGGTAGAAGGACATCATTCGCCTGGAAGATGAAAGCAATGGATCAAAGAGGCCGTTGTCTATCCATTAAATAACCCCAATTATTTGCAAGCATCCTGTCTCTGTAGAAGGGCTTGCCGCTCTCCAGCCCACGAGTACAGGTAAGACCTTGCTGGCCAAGGCTAAAGTATTGGACGACCTTCTTCAACATCTCAGCCTCAAGCATAGTCAGCAAGTGGAAAGGACACAAGCCTATTGAGATCCTGTTTGAACCAGGTGCCACGCCCCCATCCACCATATTGCATGCCCGTTTGTCCTTGAAGAGGGATCCCTCCTTTGTTACTCTTCTTGAGGTTTCTTCTTCTTTTTTCCCCATTAAAGGGGTTTTCCTTGTAAGATGTGAGGGTCTGAAGATAGGGGATGCTGTGTTGCTGTTGTACAAACTGTATGATTTTGATGTTTTTTGTTGATTTTGGGCCATACAAATGAAATTGACTTGATTCAACTTTATCATCTTCCTGGATGAGCTGGTATCAGTGATGGGCATGGGAATGAGAACACAAGGCTGGTTCAGAAGGAGTGAATGGTCAAAATCAGAAGACCTGGTGTTTGTATTGGCTGCCACAAAACTGTCTTAAGAAGTGGACCACACTATGCTGAGGAGGCTAGAGAAGAGGAGTGTGGTGGGTCTTCTTTCCTCGTCATGAAGTCTCATTGCTTACCTGCTTTTAACTCCACAGTAGGGCTGGTGCTACCAACTGAGCTGGAATATGAAACTCTGGTGAAGGAAATGGCGGATTACTCAGGCTCTGAGATCAGACTGGTATGTAAGGAGGCCGCCATGAGACCGATCCGTACAATCTTTGATGCTCCATAGGCACATCAGGATGAAAATATTGATATGCCTTCCACTCAGGTCGAAACTGTGACAACAGTGGACTTCCCATTAAGCCCACACCACCATCTGAAAATTCTACTGGAAAAACAAGACACCCAAAATCAAACCAACCACACCAGCCCAAACCCATGGAGGTCTGGAAGCTCTAAAATATTTTGCATTATTTCATTGCTCACCAACTACAATACATTCACAAATGGACCAATCCCAATCAATCTGACTACTGCTGGACAATATCAGAACTACCATTCATACGCCTTCATAGGCATCCTTGTTTCAAAAACCTTACTTGTAGTAGGGCTACAGCTCTGATGGTTTGTGAACATTTCAACAAATAAGCAAAAAAGCATTTTATTTTTCATCTTGGATTAGTTAAGATATCACACACCTCAAACATATTCCATTATTTCATTTGGTCCAGAAATATGGCATTGGGGAGAATCACCTTTTCAGAATATCTCCATAATAAATCCTAAGATCAAACCAATATTAATATTATATCATCAAATTTAGACCTCCCCTTAATAGCATAAGACCTGATCACCATCACCACCAAAAAACAACTTACTATGCCAAAATTTACACACAAGAACTCCAGTTCATCCCAAATGGAGGCTTGAGGACCCTACATACATCAATACAAATATCCAACTCTTACAAGTACAAGATTATCCATAGACTACACTAAACAGGAAAAGGGATGTTTAAAATGGATTTCATAGAATTTGAAACTTCACTGCGCACAAACTCCCACTGACAGTTATATGCATGCCACCTGGGATGCACACCAAATAAATAATTTTGGAAATTCTGGGATCTTTGCTCTTCTTTTAGCCTGCTGCATCTTAATCTCACCTCTGAGATATGTCTAACATCAATTTAAACAACACACCCAGTAAAATACTTTCTGTAGCCCCCAAAATCGCCAAGAAAACTATCCCAATGAAGTGGTAATCAAGGGGAAAAAAAAATCAATATTGCACTCTGGAAAAACTACTAATCGATTACATGTCAACAGAAAAATATCTGCCTCCTCTGATTTCGACATAACCTGGAATCCCTTCATATCTGCTCTAAATTCTTAAATTTAACTTCTTAAAATCTACATTGATCTCACTCATCACCTCTCTCTGCCTGTCCACCACCCACAATAAACACTCAACCACACACACACTAACTACTACTTAAGTACTCACCACACCATGACTGATACAATCTTTTAATCTAACATAAACTAACATACACTCAATAAGCAACCACCCCACTGCCCTCTATTACCACTATTTGTTACTCCCATTCATTTAATGTAAAAAGTCTGTAAAAAGTAATGATTTACTGCAGTTATTATAATGCTATAATGGCAACCTTACTTTGTTTATCTGAACAGAAACAAAGTAAGGAAACAGCATTTTTGATGCCTGCCCACAAGTTTTCAATCAGATTAAGGTTTAGGGACTCCATAACTTTAATTTTGTTGGTCTGGAAACAAAATGCTGGTTTACTAGGGTGTTCAGGGTAATTGTTTTGTGGAAACAAACATTTCAAGGGCATTTCCTCTTCGGTATAAGGCAACACGACCTCTAAGTATTTTTAATATAGGCAAACTGATCCCGTGATCCTTTATATTCGATAAAAAAGGCCCAACACCACAGTAAGAGAAACATCCCCATATCATGATGCATGCACCACCATGCTTCACTGTCTTCAGGGTGACGTTTATCTTAAATTCTGTTTTGTGGTCATTTGGCAAACTGTCCGTGGCCCTTGGACCCAAAACGAACAATCTTATTTTCATCTGTCCACAAATGTTTCTCCATTTTTCTTTAAGCCAGTTGATGCGTTCCTTGGCAAATTGTATCCTCTTCAGGGACAAGGGCTCATGGATCAGTTCGTCTATATCAAAATACTTGAAGAGGTCATGTTGCCTTACGCCGAAGAGGAAATACACTTGAAATGTGAGTTTCAATAAAGCATCTTGGTTCCAGACCAACAAAATTAAAATGATGGAGTCTCCAACCAAATCCCCAAACCTTAATCCCATTGAAAACTTGTGAGCTCACATGAAAAATGTTGTTTCTGGGGCAAAACCAAGAAATTCAGAGGAAATGTGAGGCTGCAATACCCATTCATAGGTGCCAGAAGTCGGTTGATTTTATGCAACACAGATGTGAAGCAGTTCTCAGAAACTAAATATTACTTTAATAATTCACAGGGTTGTTAAATCCTAAAGACTTTTCAGTTTATACAGTAAATATGTGGGTTTGAACAGCCTAATATTCATTTTTCTAAAATAAAAATTATTATAGAAATTCGGCTTTACTCACTTTTTTAAACACAATCTAATAATTTATCAAAATGATGTAGTAGTCTTGAATTTTACTTAATGTTTTCTCAATTTTTATACCTTTTTGCTCATCAGTATTAATTTATTCTAGTAGTTATTTTGTTCTTCATTCTGTCTGTACTGTTCCATGTACAAGGAAACATTTCTTGTAGCACAGTCTATGATGTCCTAAATAGTGATTCTCTCAACAAATGAGCAGCAGTAGGTGTAGATTCATTCTTCACCCTCTGTCTATTCACAAACCAGCTGACACTCCTCAATGCTGGAGCCTTACTGCAAAAACTGTGGTATGATTCTATTAGTTGAAAATGAATACAAGACGAAATAAAAGTGGAAGTAGACTGAGTGCAACGATGAGGCATAAAATCCAAGTAGTGTACAAGCAAGGCCCATAATGTTTCACACAAGTCTTTGAAGTCACTAACATCTGCTTCTCAACCTATTGTTAGTGTGAGTTAGAAAAATGATAACAAGCCTGTAGCTGTTGCTTCAAACGAGAAGACAGCGAGTACCTTCATGTTAATATACAGTACCAGTCAAAGGAATAGGGAAAGTTTGATGGCCAAAGCTACAAGAGAGGAAAAAAAAAAAAAAAAAAAAACACTGACTTGCACTCCATGAACTGTGAGACGCTACGCCTCCTCTGATATGCTGTGGATTGTCTCAATTATCTTCTTCTTCAGTTTCTTCACTTTGTCAGGCGGTGTCTCATTCAGACACTCCTCCACGTATTTCAGGAACCCGGCGTGCGGCGACACCATCTGGCTCTGACAGAACGTCCTCATGAAGTCCAGCACCTCGCCGGCGGTGTGTGGCGGCGGTGGCGGCTGGCGACTCGCTCGCTTGCGTCCCGACAACCTGCTCTCGGCGGGAGAGGAGGACGTGGAGGGGGAGGAGGAGGAGGAGGAGAGCAGCTGGGATTCCGGGGGAGTAGGCGAGGGCGGGGCTTCGAGGCTCTGCGTCGAGATGGCGGCCGTTTGGTAGGCGGCTGGGTTGGAGGCCTGGTAGTGTATGGAGGTGGGCGGGGCTTGGCTGTCCAGGTGGAGGAGGTCGGACTGCTGCGGCTGGTGGAAACGGAGGCCTTCGGGCTGGTCGTCCTCGTCGCAGGAGTCGCACAGGAACATCAGCTCGCGGTAATGTTTCCACTTTGGAAGGTAAAAGTCCTCTGAGCCGCATGTTTTGTTGGAGCTCACCGCCTTGTGTTCGCGCTGGAAGATGGTTCGCAGGTTTCTGAACTTTGTCTTTATATCTTCCACTAAAGAATGGAAAAAAGCATAACCTGTTGGCCACAACCGATGAAGTTATGAAACAATCCCCGCCCATCATGGTTACCTGTGAATGGGACCGGCTCGTTCTCGGACAGCAGGTTGCTCAGAGTCTCCAGCAGACTCTGTCTCAACAGCCGGTTCCTGTAGCTCTCGGACTTGTGGTTCCAGAGGCAGCTGTGCTCTGGAAGAAAAGAAAAATCATTGGCCACTAATTACTCATCATACTAAAAATATAGGTAAATGCAATAAATAATGGAATAAAGATGATTTTATAACTCCTTTGGTCACCTCTGGATTATCCGGTAAAATTATATATATATATATATATATATATGTACAAACCCCATTTCTAATGGATTATCCATAATCCCATCCACACCATCGGTTTTATAAAAATTATCTCCGAACCCATGAAGCCACAAAATCCACCTCAAACACTGTCATGCACATGTCAAAGCAGTAGGTGGAGACTGCACTCCTAACATGAAGGACATTTTAGCCAGTCACAAGCCTAGGGTGCTTCGTAAGTCTCCATGGATACAACTTCCTCTTTACTGTTGCACAGTGTGACGTCAAACAATGTCAAAAAGAAACTGTTTTTTTTCTGTCTACATGTGACTGGAGAAACAGATTAAAAAAAAAAAACTTCACTCTGGATTCCGGTTACAAAAAACTCTGGTTTCAGGAGCCCACATGAAACCATGCACAGAAACATACGGTTTCAAAAATACAGGCGTTGGTGTTGGCAATGCTCCTTTTATACCCAGTCATGACACTCACCTGTTTCTTATTCACCTGTGGAATTTTCAAAACAGGTGTTTTTTGGAATGAGTTGCAGGCATCAAATTTTAAATGAGTGAACATTTGAAAACAAAAGTTGAATATAAGTTGAAAAAGAATTCTAAATCATAGCATTCTGTTTATTTATGTTTTACCCAATGTTCCAGCTTCATTGGAATCATTGGAGTTTGTAGGATTACGCCGTCAACGGATGAAGATACAGTCGAATAGTAAAAGAATATAAAAAAAACAGGCATTTGCAACTAGAATAGTCATTTACCACATTAGCAATGTATAGAGTGTATTTCTGATTAGTTTAAAGTTATCTTCATTGAAAAAACAGTGATTTTCTATCAAAAATAAGAAAATTTCTTTTGAATGGTAGTGCACAACTGCATGGAGAGATGCCGCTACAAAAGTCATAAATAAGGGTGAACTGTCCCTTTATCAGCTGTTAATATGAACTACTGTTTTATCAATGTTGCCTACCTGAGTAAAATGATATGAGCTGTTGAACTTTGGCTTCATTCCAGTGGTAGCGGGCGTCAATCATTCTGCTGTCTGTCATAACCTGGCCAAGCACGGAGAAAGTCAGAGGGGCGGAGTTTGAACAAGGTTTGGTGTCGGGTGGTAAAGTGGACAGAGAGGCGGGGAGTGTGGATGGAGCCGTCTGGTTCACGGGTTTCAGATTATCCGGAGATGCAGAGAGGAAGATTTGGTAGGAGGCGTCTGCGTCGGTTTTGACGTCGCTCTCGCTTGAGACCGTGGGTGTAGTGGCTGAGCTGAACCTCGCGCTGTTGGAGCCGCTCAGGGCGGATGAGGACGCTTGGTTGCCGTCCACGTCCTTGTCGTCCTGTGGAGTCAGGATCAGCAGGTCGTCTGGGCTTTCCTCCTCGTCGCAGCACTCGCAGAGGAAGAGCAGCTGCTGGTAGTGTTTCCATTTGGACGCGTAGAGTTTGTCAGACGCCTTGCTGGCCTGGACCGCCTTGTATTCACGGTTAAAAACGGTCCGGAGGTTCTTGAACTTGCACTTTATATCTTCAACTGCAAAACAGCAACAACAGGAGTTACAATCACAGCTTAGCTAGTAGGTCTTTACTGAGCTATATGTTAATGGTTTAAATTATAATAACAATAATACCATAAAAATATTAACATAACAGTTCATTCATTTTCTATACCCGCTTATCTCTCACTAGAGTCACAGGGGTCTGCTGGAGCCAATCCCAGCGTACTTCAGGCGAGAGGCAGGGATACACCCCAGACAGGTCGCCAGCCTATCGCGGGGCACGCACACCATTCACTCACACACTCACACCTACGGGCAATTTACAGTCTCCAATTAACCCAAGTTTTTGGACTGTGGGAGGAAGCTGGAGAACTAAAAAAAAGTCATGCAGACATGGGGAAAACATGCAAACTCCACACAGAAAGGTCCCAGGTCAAGGCCTTGAACCTGTGACCTTCTTGCTGCAAACACGCTGCAGCAGCTTTGTTGTTGCATTTGTTTTATGTGTTTGTGTGTTCCTGGTTTGTCAGCCACCGTAGGAAGGTCGTCACATGACACTCAGTCGGAGGATGCTTGCAGGTGAATCGTAGGGTGTATCGAAACATGGGTCAAAAATTGGGATGCAAACCGAATCGCGAGTTAGTGTATCGTTACAGGCCTAATGTTCACCATTCCTGATTCATTAATGCTAATATTGTACTTTTGATCCCCAAGACTTGACCCCCTGACCGTGTTGGTGGTGTTGTGTTGTGCTGTGGCCTTTAAAACAAACAGAACCATGTGATTTTTACCTGAGAAGGACACTGAGTGGTCGGACAGCTGGCTCCTCAGAGTCTCCAGCAGCTTTAGTCTGAGATGTCGGTTGTTGTGGTTCTCAGACTTCTTGTTCCACAGACAGTTGTGCTCTGTGCACAAAAACAGACAGCAAGAACTCTCATTAACAAAAGGATTGCCCTTATTATAATTAAGCCTTGTATTTATGGATTTATCCCCCTGTCGTAACAACAACTTATTTTGAAGCTAGAATGAGTTTTTTTTTTATTTATTTACCAGAGTAAAAAGCTATCAGCGCCCGCTCCCTTTCATCAGTCCAGTAACATTTGACCACCATGTTAGAGGGGATGCAGGGGGACGTAGAGGAAGAAGGGGAAGAGGTGGATGCCGTAGGGAGGAAGGAGAGGATCAGTCCTGGGGAGTTTAAGACGGGCTGACTCTCCTCCTGCGGCGACAGCGGCGGGATGTCGTCGCCATCGTCCAGGTCCCAGCAGCCCTGCAGGAACATCAGCTGCTGGTAGTGCTTCCATTGCGGCACGAACACGTCGTTCGACCTGCACACCTTGCTCGCCTTCACCATTTTGTACTGACGCTGAAAGGTGGTGCGGAGGTTCTTGAACTTGTTCTTAATGTCATCCACTGGAGATAATAGAAAAAAAAACACACCAGAAAATTAGATTTTTTTTTTCTTCCTTCACAAACTGCAGTTTCAAAAATCGATGGTTGTACCTGAGTAAGGGACAGGCGGAGGGTGAGCGGACAGAAGTACGCTCAGGTGTTCCAGGGTTTTCCATCGCAGCTGTCGGTTCTTATAACTCTCTGATTTGTGGTTCCACAGACAGCTGTGCTCTGAGAAATTAGAACAAAACAGAAAAGTATTAGAGCACAATATATACACAATTACAAAATTTATATATACATGTTTAAGGTAAAGCATATTATATGCGGAGTAGGGTAATAATGCTGATATTTCTATGGAGGCAGTCTGCAGGAAGGTCATTTATACTGTGGCTCTTTAATTTTGGTGCATGAAGCAGCTGTGGTCAGAAGTAGAGCTACAACGATTAGTCGATGAATCGATTAGTTGGCAACTATTTATTTTTATTTTTACATCAATTTGAGTAATTTTTCAGAAGAAAATGTCTATATTCTCTGCTTCCAGCTTCTCAAATCTCATTATTTTTTCTGGTTTCTTTGGTCTTCTCTATTAGTAAAATGATGATCTTTAGGTTTGTGGACTGTTAGTCTGGACAAAAAATATATTTAAGGTTGCATCCTCAGCTTTGGGAGTGTCAGACAATTTACACCGTATAATAAATTGAACAATTAATCATTTAAAAACTGATAGGTTAATTGACTATTAAAATGGTTGTTAGTTGCAGCCCTGCTCACATATGGTTAACTGTTGTTAGGATAATATTAACATTAACAGGTAATAACAGGTGTGTGTGTGTACATACTGTGATTTATTATTACTGTCATATGAACAATACATTACAATAAATACAATTGTTTTACAGACCCAGCCAACACAATACAGACAAATCAATCTGACATGTGTAAACTCATTCCTGACTTCCACAATAACTTATATCAGTTTGATCCATTAAGCTAACTAAAGCGAGTAAAATTTAGAATTCTTTCTCAAATCGCATATAAAATTCACTTCATGTCCAAACCCTTATCAGAAAATAAATTAGAACAGTATCAGGACATGGTTTATTTCACCTATCTATACTCAGACTTGCATGTGACTAGTAGATAAAACAGCAAGCATTACTAATACGTGGTTTTCAGGTGTTGTTGAAGGGAATGACAGCTGACTTCACTCCAGTTGCCGGTCGCCATTGCTGTTAATCTGTCTGGGTCTCGTGGAGCAACGGTTGCCCACAAATGTTGCAGCCACTGTCAACTGCGTAGATGAACACAAACTTCCCAAACAGTTGTTTTTTTTCATCATGGAACATAAAGTTGCTGCGGTAGAGTGTTGGACTTACTGGAGAAGAACGCTATGAGCGCCCTCTCTTTCTCTTCCGTCCAGTATCTCTCCGGCGCGAAGCTGAACGGAGATATCTCCATATTTGTTGTTGCCATTAGGTCCTTCTCCTCGCCTCCTCAAGTCACGTGACGGACAACTCGGGCTCCGATTGGACGAGCGTCCGCGGACATTCGTATAAACGTTGTCCCGCATTGCCCAGTAGAGGTCGCTGTTGATCAGTGGTCATTTTCTTTCAATGGTGAAACTGTTGCTTAAGTCAGTCACTTGTATGCATTTAAGATTAATTGGTGATTAAAATCAAGGTGGCAAATCACTGGTATAAAAATATATTGTAAATTATTTTTTAAAAAAATGAAGAGAATATTTTAAAACAGCAGATTTATGCAATATTAGAAGATCCTCTCCAGACATAATTAAATTACATCTGCTTTGAATAATAATGTGTATAATATGGATTAAATTATCCTGAATCTATAAATAGGCAAACATATTTCATAATATATTTTATAAGTTTACCGACTGGACACAAGACGTCTCTTTCCTCATTTAAAAATTATTTCTCAGTGCAGTGGAAACTTAAAAGTTTTTACATCACACTTAAGGATTTTCTTCCAAACTATTTGTGATGTCACAAATCATACTTGTACCATAGGCCCATGCCTTAGAATTGGATTTTCAATAAGAATAGAGAAACATTCAGCAGATAAATGTAAAAAAAAAATCTTTCTGCAGCTCCAATATCCATGAAGGAGCAAGAAAATCTTTTTTTTTTTTAATAATTTTTTTTCCTCCTCCTTCTCCCTGATTAAAACAAATCCTGAATCTATGAATATGCAACTCTGCATAGACATTATTTTAAGTGAAACCTAAATGTCCAACTGAAGTGTGAACAAACATATTTTTAAACTACTATAAATCCTGAGGATTGCTGTTTGAAAGGTCATAAATTAACTTTATTTACTTATAAATAAAAAAAATATATACTTAGTTAATCACAGTAATAGAATTCTTATTAATTTGATTAAATGAAAAACAATAGTAGTAGTAAATTACATTTATAAGTCGATATACGTCACTAAATGTATTCAAATCTATTTACAAAAGACATATGCATCCAAAAATATAGAAGACACCACTGTGGAAAAAACAGACACCTGATGCAGAAAACAAGTGTTGTTCAGTTTTAATTTCCAATAAACAACAACTGGCTTGTACATTTCCAGACAAAACAGACAGTGTATTTACAGTGAATTCCATGTACATTTCATTTCTTCACATAATAGACATCCAATCCATGTACAGTATTTACACTGAGTCAGTTACGCTGATGCTGATGAAACCTACAGAGCGGGTGTACACATGCACACTAATATCCTGCTTATAATAATTCACACAAACCCGGACGATCAATTATCCTGGTTTTCAGAAGCCTAAATTACGTGATTTGAGTTTTCTGGAAAGAAACCCGGAAACTCATGAAACTCTTTCATTGATGAAAGAGCTGAAACAATAGATTAGTCGGGATAAATAATTGAAATGCGGCTCCTGCGTAAATACATCAATTTAAATGAGATGATCTGATTCAGCACCTTTTCAATCAAAAAAAAGTAGAAGATATGCATGAATATGAATAAATACATTTTTCCTTGTGAACATCACATTAAAAATTTTACCAAAAAAAAAAAAAAAAGACAATAAAACTGATTAACAGGATACCAGTGTGCATGTGAACATGCTCAGGAGTAAGTCAAAAATGGTGGAAATCATTAATGTTTCTTAGTGAAATCTGAACAAACCGTAACAAAGCGGAATGAAAAGTAATTAATATAGATTTTCATTTGAATCCTTTCATCATTTGGATTATTGTTACAAAAAGTCAGGTGGTGAAAAGTCATGGGCCGCAGCTACCAGACACTGAAGTTATGTCCTCTACGTTTCAGGGTGAATTGAGGAGAGTTTACAATTAAAAATGTACATATTGTGGTGGCCAATAATACGATTTTAACGACCCCCCTGACCTTTCCGCTATTGTCATGCTCGGTAGAAACGTTACATTTCTAGCTCCACTACTGGTAAGGCTCTAAGAATAGGTATATCAACAGGATGCTTTTTGTTCTTACTGAGGCTGTAACAAAGCCTGTAGGTGGCTTATATTAGCATTTAGCTGCAAGTGGGGACTTGACTCCTCAACCCGAAGTGTGTTCATGCCAATGAGCTACACACCAACCGCAATAAACAGGCCCCGTCCCACACTTCACTTACATTATGTACAAACTATAATGTCATCCACACGTACATTTACATTTTAAGGTCATGAAGCGAATAAATATGTACACTGTGCCACTTATATACTGTTAAAACTCTCTAAATCTTCTCTAAAGTGTCCATAAAATATCTGATGCTTCAAGTATAAGTTAATTCACTGGTGTCAGGGAAATATCTCAAATCTGCAACGCTTTTTTTTTTCTGAAAAACAATACCATGCAGGCAAATTTTAAACTGATCTCTTACGTCCTGCACGAAAGCACGATGGGTTCGAGCACCCTGGCGACTCACAAGCGAAGGCACACCAGCCAGGGGTGAACGAAGCCAGGAGCTTCGCCGTTCAGGAACAAGTCCACGGCGTCGCGCTGCCAATTTAGTAGCCTCTCCGCACCGTTGAAAGCAGTGTAATGTTATGTTTTCCTCTTATAAAACGTGTTTCCTCAATGATCCGGGTCACAACAGTGGAGGATGTACTGGATGTGCGAAAACCACATTTTGGTGACGGATGGAAAAACGTTGCTGGTGAGCTCAGAGCACGACTGTGTCCTAACGCCACCAAATTTGGTATGAAAGAACTGGAGAAACTACACAATGGTCACACCAAATTTGGAGGCGTTTTGATAATCCATTAGTGACCGGCTGTTAAAATATTATCATAAAATATAAAAAAAAAAAATCATCTGAGCATGAAATAGATATAAAACAACAAGTAGGTGATGTTTAAGGAATGCAATCCTGAGATAAGAGGAAACAACAGGTTACAATGCTTGTTATGGTTGGATTTGCACTAAATTGGAAGAATCTATTGTGAGAAAAAAAATGATTTTCTAGAGTCTAACTTGCAAATTTCCTAATTGTACTATGGACAGTGTGGGCTGTAGAATCACTCCTCACTGAAAGAAAACTGCCAGGATCTAGCAGCGCTTTTTAAAGTGACTTTGATATATATCAAATAAAAAAAAACATGATAGAGGATGAGTAAATCCAGGATGAGTGTGATTCAACAGCACACTGATCTGAGGTAGAGTGATGAACGGGGACATTAACTGGTGAAATACAGTGAGGTTATCCGTTATTTAACTTATCCTGTCTCATTCAGGATTTTTTTTGTTTCTCATAATTTTCTGAGGTATCTAAAATAAATATATATTTTTTTGGCCCTGTAACCAAAGCAAGCATCGAAAACTCTCTTTTCATGTTCTGGAATTAAATTTTAAGAAATTCAATACTAAAAAGAGGAAAACCTGGCCAGAAAATGACTTTGAGATGAAAATAAGTACTAAAAGGAATATTCTGACACATGGAATTTTAGGTAGTTGACTCATCTCTCAGCACGTCACATTCATACCTTGTAAGCATTACAAGGTACTGTACACTTAAAAAGAATAAAAATCCCTTTATCTTGCCAAAAAAGGAAAGCTGTAACAAAAAAACGTGTTCTTCTTCTTCTTCAACATAAAAAGTGTACAAAACAACACGGGTGTGTTGGCTGCTGTAAATATGTTGTAGACGTGTTTCCTTTTGTACAATATCCAATAAAAAATAAAACACAGCATTAAAACACGGCTTCAAAATTATACAGCTGAAGGTAAAAACACCTTTTCTTGTTTATCACAAAAAACAATCGACAACTTCAAGCTTAAAGATAATGAATAATCCTTCTGTTAAAACCTCAAAAATACTTTTCTTTCCCATTTTAAGTGGGTGTTTCACCAAAACTGCTGTCAAAAATCTCCTGTCAATCAAACGATGGTTTCCGTTTAAACCATGGTTTCCGGTGGTCCCGCCCTCCTCCTGTTAATGCAATAATCGTCTTTGTCTCTTCTGTCCAATCAAACGATGACATCTTATTTGCAGCGCTTTCCTGCAGCCGCCTCGTGGCGTTTTCATTGGTCGTTTAGAAGATGTTACTGCCACTGGTCAGTGAAGTTATGCCCCGCCCTCGGGCAACGAAAGAGCTATTGGAGCTTCCCGCTGTCAATCAAAATCTTCTCTGACAATCAAAAGTGGGCAAAGAAAAACGTGTTACTGGATCTTTTTCCTGGTAACAAAATGTCAACCGACTTAAACCGCCACGTTAGTCCCGCCCCCAGCGGTCCTTTCACCTGTCCGTCAAACGATACTGTCCTGCAGCAGCGGCTCGAAGTCCTCGTCGCTGGCCGTGGGCGGGGTCTCCTCGTCGCTGCCGGGGAGGGGCGTGTTGATGTGGACGCCCGCCAGCGAGGACAGCGACTCTTTGCTCTCGGGGTGGGGCTTGTCGCTCAGGGACAGGTGGGAGGACGAGGAGGACGGGGAGGGCTTCTCGGGGATGAAGAGAGCGACGAGGAAGGCGACGACCACGGTGCACGAGCCCAACAGGAAAGGCGGGCCGGGGATGAGCGCTCGCTGAGGGAGAGAGAGAAAGAAAAAGATCATTTTTTCCATCTTTCATTTGGACCTCAACTGATACTAAGGCACAATTTACAAACAAATTAAATTGCCTTTTGATAAAAATGAGTTTATATTAATTAATATTGATAATTATTGATGTTTTTAATTTGTTGGGGGGCATTTCATGCCTAATGACCTACTTTTAATAAGTAAATATAGAGGTGGGCGTTATAGCTGGAAAATATATGTAAAATATTTCACATTAGTGGATGAGGATGATTATTGAGAATTTTTAATTAGCTATTTTTAATAGCCACCAGAAGGAAAATGGGTTGAATGTAGCCTTTATATTAAATTTGATTTGTCTGTTTTCTGTTAAATGACTGGCGGTTTAATTCATGGAATGATTGATTTTCAAGGGAAATATGATGTTTGATGTTTAAGACAAAGAGGGAGCAGAATTTTTTTTTTTTACCAAAACCTTGAATTAAATTCAAGATATTTGATATTTTATTGATTTTTTTTCTCATTTGATGATGTGGATATTGATGATATCGAGTTATTGCCGAGTGAAATTAACCATTTTTAACCCGTTGATTTATATAAACAGACCTAATCCCAAAGATATTTGACTCATTATGATTAAAGCTGTAAATACTTTTTCCTCACTAACTAAACAGACACTCAACTAATCATTTCAGGTTCAATTTTCAGAGACAAGTGTCAGTGGCGAGGTGCATGTGAACTTATGCTGTACCTCAGTGGGACTGTGCAGAGGCAGGGGGTCGATGTTGAATTCTCCCTGGATAGGGTCGTCCATTGTGTTGAGCTCGACATTGAAGAGGAAGAAGATGAACCCGTACAGAGCCGGACCCAGACCGTTACAAAGACCTCTGATCCCCGTTATCATCCCCTGGACCACACCTGCACCGGAGAAACCCACATCAACTGATACAGTGGAGGGAGGTTGTCATTTATGTCGACTAGAGTGCGGTTGGCTCCTCGATGTTACTGCTGACATGGTGAATACCGTTTCTGCTCATATATTTAGCTTCGGAGGATTGATTTCACTGCCTGCTTTAGTAATACAAACTTCCATCAGGAGAAAGGAGAAATCGATAACAACACAATGACCTATTGATCCGTGGTAGAGAAGCGAAGAAGAGAGGAGGTTTTCTTTCTCACCTTGTTTATCGGGATCAGCGGACTGCGACACCAGAGCAGAGACTGCTGGGAAGGTGATGGAGGACATGGCTGCTACGGCACCGGCGGCCCACATCATCCTGGTAGCACACATTTTCGTATATATATTAGTTTCTGTTCACATCAGACAATAAGATTGAACGCAAAAACGTGTAATAGTAGACACACAGGCTTTGGGAATCTCAATTCGACGTGAGTTTTCCCGTCTCAATCCACAGATACACTGATCAGATACACTCTGACACTCCACCTTATACACATAGCTGCCATTCACAAGATATGTGACAAGGATTTAATGAGGAGGAAACACACACACGCGAACATAGATCTCACCATGGTTCTGATCCGAAACCGTACCAGGCCAGCTGAAGGATCTGGAAGCCCAAACCCAACAGAACAGTGTTTTTATTACCCAGAGTCCTCATCAGCAGCGTGAGGAGGAGAGTCTGAGGAGACAACAAAAGAGAGAAGGAAATTTTGAATCTTTGTATTAATATATAAAAAAAATAGATTCATTCCTATAAAAGGTAGGAATAGGAGTGTTGCTAGTGTGAGCACATTTGATTCATTTGTATTTGGCTGTTTGTTTTTTACCTGCGCTACAATGGACAGAATGCCCACCACCCCAATAAATACCGCGATGGTTGTGGAGGAGAAATTTATCACCTGGAGGGAGAGAAAACAAGGTTTCTATGGTTACTGCTGCAAGCGTCATCAATTAAATGACAGATTTAATGGGCATAAATTAGAAGAACGTCATTAAACATAAGAATCACTTAAAAGAAAAAAACTCATCTAATACGAATTAAAAACATGTTCACATCAGACTTATTATTTAGCAAAGCTTATTTTTTCAAGTCATCAGCTATCTTTGTTCTTTTCATTTTTTATAATATTGTGATAAACATCCCATCATGGATTTCTCACAGTGGTAATATCCTACTGAAAGTTTTTGGAATTGTTACATTCTTAATTATGGGTAAACTCAAGCATATCATGCAATAAAAGAATTATTAAAAGCTTCAGCCATATTCAAATCTATGACATCTCTTAAACTGAAATCGAAAATAAATCTTAAAATAATCATCAGTATTTATATAATCCATTATTATTTGACATTCAAAACAAAGCAAAACAAAAAACAGCAATTTGAAGACCTTCACCTTGGCCTTTAGAAAACTGGTAGATGTGTGAGGGCAAGCATTCCATTAACATTAAAAAGTAGCCACCGTATTTATAGCAGTAATAACGCTAGTATTAACAAAAATGCTGGTGCTTGTGTGGGGAAGCTCTGCAGGAAGCAGCGTCATGTCTCACCTGTCTCAGGTAGAGGAAGAAGCTGGAGTACTGCCCGGCCTCCGGCAGGTAAGACAGGAACACGGTGATACAGATCAACAAGACTGTTGGATCCTGACCCACCTTCCTCAGAGACTAGAGAGATAGATAGATAGAGAGAGAGAGAGAAAGAGAGAGAGAGAGAGAGAGAAGGAAACACAACACCGACGCAGTCAGACGATCAGTTAGTCTCCAATTAACACCTGAGACTCAAAGTGGCATGTTACAGTCTGGTCTTTGTCCTCTTAATCCTATTGCGTCATTTAACTATCAAATTACATTATGACTATTACCATACTACCGACCAATCAGAAACTGTGCTGTTTGTTATTTGTTACTGACAGCGAAGGGGTCGGCCTGCTCCCAGGATATGGGCGCCCCCCAAGTGTTGAGCCTCATCTTGTCCGGCAGAGACTCGGGCACGGCCAGCAGGATGAAGCAGATGTCGGCCAGGGCGATCAGCGTGGCCACCAGGACCACCAGGTTGTCCCCGTACCAGGCCGAGAGGTACGCCCCGATGGCCGGACTCGTCACCAGGCTGGCCGCGAAGGTCGCTGACACCTGTGGGGTCAGGAGGACAGAGGGGATGAAGAAACTTCATGCCCTTTTAGAAAATTCTACCAACAATTAGATCCATTCACAGATAAGAAATATAAAACTGCATAATATATAATAACAGTGTTAGAATTTACTCAACTTTATTACTATGATCCATTTTATACAGTGTTTAAACCTACAATAGTACAATGTCATCTGACATTGTTGTGTATTAGTGCTCTGCAGGAAGTAAACTGATCTGATCATGTGAAATTTCACACTAATCATATGACATCAATACATTTTAAACCAAGGCATTTAAAAGTTGAATTTCTCACCCAAAACAGAATGTAACACTTTAAGAGCTTCCAGAAGAAGAAAAAGACATGTCACAATTGTGATTACAAAACAAAAAACCCAAAAGCTAACACCTGTATAACCTAAATATTTGGAAAGGATAAATGTGAAGGTTGTTTCCTCTGTACTTTGTTGAAGCTGCCGTGTCAGTTTCTGCTCTGAGGTGGCTGGTTCAGTGTCGGTTATTCAACACGACCATCTTATCCTCCCGTCTGATAGTATGAGGTCATTGTGATGCGGTTGGTAATCTAGGATTTCTTCTTCTTCACTTCTAGGAAGCGTTTTGTTGTACGTGCACTGCCATGTGCACGACGGTACGTGAATTCTCTATCTGATCACTACAAATATTGAATAAAGGGATATGTAATTGCAGAATATATTTGAGAAAATCTTTATTTAGACTGATTCTGATTAGACTAAGCCATGTTGTTGTTCATCCATTTTCAGAACAAAAAACACTTACACTAGCAGTAGTCACACTAATGTAATAAAACTTGCATGTCATCTTTTAATACACAATGGCTTTGTGAGGGGTGTGTGGCCTACTTTAATATCATAAAATTAAAAACATTGATTTATTTTGCTTTGCAATGCAATCACTAGAACTGCTGCAGTGAAGGAACTATAGACAGATATTTATATATTTGTATTTATACAAGAGAAGAAAATAAGAAACTTTCTATTTTTAAGCAATCTTTGTGGCCATATGAGTTTAGAGCTCTGATTTTACAAGGTGCACATGAACGCACCATAAACTCTCATATGCTTTTCTCCGAAGTGATGAGTCGAAATTTATACACCTAACATTTCTCCGACATTTCTAAGTGACCTCAAACTTTTGAACAATAGTGTATATAAATAAAGATCTATATATATTAGATAAGTTGAATTTGGGGAAAAAATATCAAACATTAGCCCTTACCAGGCCGTAGGCTGTACTCCTCTCTCTTTCATCTGTCACATCAGCAACATAGGCAAAAATGACAGAGAAGGTGACAGAGAATGCTCCTGACATGGAGATCATGGCGAAGTACCACCTGGAGGATGAGAAGATGCGTGGAAAAAAAATATTTTTCTAGTTTTAAAATGTACAAATCATGTTTAATGATTTGGCCAGACTGTTACATTGTTATCAGATTCTCCAGTTTCTGTTGAGTGGTGTAGAACGTGGTGGATGGACTTGTATGCCACTAACATTATATGCCAAAAGAAAAAAGTCCTACCAGGGGCTGAGCCTCATCAGAGGGATCGGAGCGCAGGTGAAGAAGACGGTGACCAATAGGAAGGACCGCCTGCCCCACACGTCGGACAATGCGCCAATCAGAGGGGCCGACATGAACGACAGCAGACCCTTGACGGGAAGAGACAGAACAGTCTCAAACTGAACCCATGTTAACGCTAACCTTGAGTGTCAGCGACAGTGATTTAGTCGTGTTAGAGGTTCTTACCTTCACGCCCTGGATGAGTCCATTCATCAGGAACGTGTGCTGGGGAAACGTTTCATGTAACACCTGAAAGGAGAGACACAGTAAAACATAAGATTTACACAAGAGTCTCAGCAAAACACCAGTGAATGTTCACCATTATGACACAGTGGCCAGGTTCATTATACAAACTATGTATGTTAGTTCGAGGGGTGTAACGCTAAACAGAAATCATTGTTTGGCACAACAAAAATATATTTTCATTATGAAAATACTACATCATAAATAACGATATGGAGCGTTTCGGTTACTTTGGCCGGGAGCTAGCTCATAAATTCTGTTGAGATTGTGCCCTCCTGTCCAATCGTCTCCAACGATCCGTTTAGTTAATTTTTTTTTTTGCACCATGTTTTAGGTAGAAGGAAGGAAACAATCAATTCATGAAATGCAATACTCTGCTGGGAAGGAAGGAAGCTTAAAGAAAAACAATGCTGTCTGGGTGACGTCTGATCTGCGCCAGCATGTTGGATGTATTTCCACTCACAGACTGAACGACTGTCTTACAACGGTGGCCCGCTAATAAATTACTCTTAACTCATTAATTCAAATACGTTCAACCGGTTTGTGTCGGATCTGCGTCTTCAGGCTTGTTCAGCAGGGCCATGCATGTGTGTGTGTGTGCTGCAGCTGCACAGCACACAATGTTGACAGACAGAGAGATAAATCACTCCAGCTGAGAGCTACACGTGTTATATTACTAAAGGGCAATAAATCTAATTGAACTGGCGCGAAAGTTATAGTCAATGTTACAAAGGCAGAGGCTCAGTGGACGGTGACTCAACCCTCGGTGCCATTGTTCGCCGGCCCAACCTCACACCGACTCAGACGTGTCTGCGGACTCAGGCTGCGTGCGCCGAAGCGCGGCGCCTCCGCTGATGGTTCAGTGGCAGGTACACGCGCCGTCGCGCTTCTAGTTTCTCCACGAGATTCATAACCGTGTCCCTCCGTCTTAGCCGGTGTGTACACTGGAAACGTTTCGGCCATGTTTTCCAGTCATCCGTCTCAGTTTTAATCAGGGCGCCCATCCACGGCTGCTTCTGTATCACTGGCACGGAACCGCCACCCAACTAGAGTCTGTCTCGTCCCCTATTTGATCTCAGGTTTTGTTTCAAACTGAAGCTACAGATTATTCTCCATTTTCTCTCCACATGCGTGCAACAAATTGACAGATTTACCACCTTATGGCTTTAGAAAATGTTCAGTCAGGATTTCAAATTAAATTACTAAGGGTTACACTAAGACCTACTTTTAAGGGAAAAGCCTCCATATTCTGATATGGAGAACAGGACATTAATTACATGGTCCACTGATGCTGTCACAATGAGGTGTTAACATGTCAGGAACCTTTAACTCACAGTGAGCATGGGTGTGGTGAGCAGACCCCAGGCGAAGAACTCCAGGAAGATTACCACCACTGCGTGGTACACACTGGGCCTACCGATACCCTGCTGGAGCTGAAACACACACACAAATATTATTTAGAATTTTTCCTGTGACAGTTAACTTTAATACAGCAGTGCTCGGTCTGTGACAACCGTTGTGTAATGTCTTCTTCAGCCTTTTCAGAGATTTGTCTACTGAAAATGGTATCAAAATGCATTGTGGGGATAGTTTTTACCGACTGAATATTTGGATATCTTTCGACTTGAACAATCTATGAATATTGACAGAAATAAATAGAATTTGCTTCAACACACACAAAAATAGAATTTGCAAACCTAAAGGAATCATTAAATATATACTAACACACACACAAAAGAAATATACTAATTATAAACATACATATTAGTGTAAAGGTACTTGTTACATGTCTATAAAAGAGCAGACTAGGAAGTAAACTCATTTTTCGAAAAGTAGAATGAATATTAAATTGGAGCACTGCTCAGAAATGATTATCAGCCTACTGACACAATTGCTTATGGACCATTTTCTATCTTTAGTTTGAATAATAACGGGTCCTCCTAACACAGATTTAGATTTCTTAGATGATGATGATGAGTTTTTTTTCTGCTGTTCTGTACTTTACACTTTCATATCAGCAGGTGGGGTGTAATATGACTATTACAGGGTGATGATTTCCTTTAGCTTCTGATTTCATTCGGTCTCCTTTGACGTTTAAAATGGAGCTGAGCAGATTCTGAAAAGGAACTTTACAAAATGATGTGTTCTTGGGAACGGGGAGGAGATACAGGAAGGGATTTATCACAGAATATGAAATAATTACAGTAAGTCGCTTTTCAAGCAAACATTTCAAACATTGTCTGGTTCCAGCTCCTGCTATGAGACGATCTGCTGCCCCGAAACAAGACGTCTGAAGATGGCACCTTGGAGCCCTGGAGAACTCAATGGATGACAATATTATGCTGGTGCATCACTTTGCTTTAGACTGAATTATCTCCACAGCTACTTAGATCATAAGACATGATGAATTACACTGAGTCTATTGTTGTTTCGGGTATTGATGTTTATTGTTTATAACCAAATACACCTCAATATTTCCCTGAGTGACACTTTGTGTTTGGTATAAATGATCAAATTACGTTTATTCACAATGCACATTTAACAACCAGGATTAACCAGAGTGCTTATAAAACAAAATGTAAAAAATGTAGAAATAACATAACACTACTATCCTATAAGAACACACAAATAACTAAGTCAAGGAAAATATAAGAATAGAAAAGGTACTGTGAAGGTACGAAGCTCCTTAGCTTCAATGGCCAGGAGCGGCTGGTCTGAGGTTCTGAGGTCAGAATGGGGGCAGAGGAGTTCAGCAATGTACTCGGGTGCCAGGCCCTATAGTAGAGCTGTACTTGACCTGGTACCAATTAATAGGGGATTAGCACCTGTTAACAGTTCTGCACCTGCTGCAAGAGAAGGACGACTGGCTAATTCCCACACAATTTGCATAAATTGCATTAATCTAGCCTAGTGGAACATAAAACTACAACATCGCATCAATTCACTTCTGTATTGCACAAGGACGCAGCTGGAATGTGTCGATCTGGGGAGAGAATGTGATAAAACTGCTACTTTCCCATAGAGCTGAGGGGTCAGTTGTACGCTGATGGTTTCACGCAGTGAACTTGCAGCATGAAAACTAAATAAAAAAATTTTAGTTACTAAATAATAAAGCAATTATAATATGAACCTTCTGGATAAAGGTGCAGAGGTGCTATATCACATGACCAGAGCCATAAAATTAATGACTTTTTAGACGTTTAGACTGTAATCTACCAACAAAAATCAATCACAAGACGTGTCAGGATCTGACACCAGAAGCGGCGACATTTATTTCAATTAGTGATTAATATCCTGAATGTTTTATGGATCAATCGTGTTGGTCGTTTATAAAATAGCAGGAAATGGTGAACAACATTCATTACGGTTTCCCAGAGTGCAAACTAATAATAATTCTGCACTAATAACACTCCACAACCCCCAAGGATATTCAGTGTACCATCACAGAAACCAGAAATAGAAGCAAATCTTCACATTTAACATGCTGGAACCAAAGAATGTTTGTAATTTGCTTAAAATTATGGAGTGTCATTTTAGTTGTTTGAATGGCATTAACTGAGTTGTAACTTAAAAACTAAAAGAAAATAAGAGCACTTTGCTTTTTAACAGCCTGACCTTCACTTTTCCTAAATGTTACATTTTGCTTTTAATGTGTCTTATTATCTATCTATCTATCTATCTATCTATCTATCTATGATATAGGATAAATGTGGAGATAAAATAAGATTAATGTTCTTTCTCCTTAGCTTCCCTTTCAATCTAGATTAGAGAATGTTTGTTTATTATTGCATTTCTTTTTATTTAATTTAATAAATGAATGAAATAAAGAATTTTAAAATAAACTATCAAGATCTCTGTCATTGGTTTGTCTAGAGTTATGGTCCCACTTTCAATTTACATAAGATTTGTTTAATTTTTAGATTATTTGTGTGCTTTTTGTCTTATTTCATTTATCATTACAGCCCCCTTTGATTGTCTTTATACTGTTGATACATGGATTCAATTATTTGCTCAGTCCATACGATGTGAGAAAACAACTTGCCCAAAGCACAAAGACATTTGAGTCTACAAAGCAGAGCAAAGCAGCAAATTCTCACACTGGTTTGACATTTTCGCTCAATGATGTAACACCACCACATTCTATCTTTTCAGATAAGGGTTATTTCTGATTCCCCATTTTATTCCTATTAGGGAATCAATTAAAACATTAAAAAAAATAAAAAATAAAGGTGTTCTTCTCCATATCATGTAAATGTGTGATGTTAAAATGGACGCTGCTGCAGACTGTTGAATCTGCAGTCTCCTGCCTGTGCCCTCAGTGTACTTCAGGCACAGGGATGTTATGTAACAGATAGTGGATCCATCCTGGCCACATCATCATTATTATCATCATCATCATACTAAGCCACATTAAACCTGCTCTGCCGCGTCTCCATTACAACACACGGTCGTCTTCATCCCACAAAAAACAACAAAAAACAACAAAAAACAGCCATTTTGGACCAGATCTCGCTGGTTCTCATTCATTTTAAATCGGACGTTTTTCATAAACGAATCCGCCATGAAAATGTGTTGGTCTTTATCTGTCATGTGAAACTATCGGTGGCTATTTCGCTGGAGGAGGACATATAACATAAATGACACATTATTCTTTCTTTTTTTTTAACAAATGAGGCCTCCACTGTGCGCTTTAATAAGCTGTGAAACATTTGTGAACGGAAATTAAACGTGAATTTGAGCGTTTGTGCGTAGTCAACGGAATTCTCGATATATAATAGAAATTATGTATTGAATTCTACAGCCTCCACGGGGTTCGCGCGGGTTAAATAACGGATAAATTAACGCTAAAACGGGAGTAAAAACGACATGTCGTTAAACCCACCGCTGCCCCGTCCTTCATGACGATCTTCTTGACCAGAACGACCCGGCCCGGGGCCGCCGGCTGCTCCCCCGCCATCTCCTCGCACCTGCCGCGGGTCACGAAGCATCCATGGCGCGTGGATATCCGCGGTTCTCCAGCTGCTTCCAGGATGACCTCCTTATTTAGCCCCGAAGAGGCTAAACCGAGCTAAGGGAGAGAATGGCGGAATATTAACGGCGCCGAGCTGCTCTCCTCGCTGTTCTCCCGGTGGATAACGTGACGCCGTCCGTCCGGTCGGTCGGTCGGTCCGTCTGGTGCGTTCACTGACACGGTCGAATTAGACGGGGGCTGACTTCCGGTTCGGCTTCATCGTCTTTAAAGAACAAAAGCGGAATTTGTATAAACTCCCTACTTATCATAAGTATAACCATCTAAAAATAATATATATATCAACGGTATAAATCTTGTAATGATAAATGAAATAAGAAAAAACATAAATATTCCAATAATTAAACAAATCTTAAATAAATAAAATTGAATTGAAATTGGAACAACTCTAAACATACCACTGGCAGATTTCTTGATAGTTTATTTTTTAATTCTTTATTTCATTCATTTATAAAGTAAAATAAAAAAATCAATAATAATTTAATATAAATACAAACATTCTCCAATTTAGAATGAAAGGGAACAGAAAGAACATTAATTAAAATAAAATGTGTAGATCTATCCTTGCATATTTTATTTCTTATAATTTTTTTTATATATATTATATTAAATCCTTTTTATTATCTTCTTACTTATAGCTTTTATCTATTCTACTCCCCATGGTCCTAGTTTCAATTTGCTTAATTTTTGGATTATTTATGTTTTTGAGGTATGTTAAAACACTGGGTTTACGAGGTTGGATACAGACATTGATAGAGGAAAAAGTTGAAAAAAATCAGATAAAAACATTAAGTATAGAACTTATTTAAGATGTTAGCATTATCTGCTATTTTTGTTCTGCACCTGGGAAATTGTATTGATGTACAACATCATTTAATTTTTGAACACTAGGGGACTTTTTTATTGAAGAATTTGCATTTGTGAATATGAAATTTGACTTGGAGCACATCACATTACTTTAATCAGTTTAAGGAATAAGACTATATATACTATATATATATATTCTTTGAACATGACAACTAAATAATGCATTTTATAACGGAGACTTGAAGTCAAAGTAGACAGAAATTTCGTATAAATTCAGCAGTAGACAAAAAAGAACAACTAATTTCAATGTCACACTTAAAACGCTGTAAAACACTTTAAAGGGCTAAACTTTATGGGGCGACTTGAATGAGACTATCTTGGTTTTATTTGTTAGAAAGAATTTTAACCTAAAGGAAGCTCAGTTGAATCTGGGTGTGATTTTTTTTAAAACTTTGTGACGTAGCTGACATTTATTTTGAAATCCGAATTTACTCTACATCCGGTATTAACGGATTAACTCGACGCAGCCAGACAGGTCTGGTTCGGTCTAGTACTACAGACCCGGTCGGATTCAGTACGGTACAGAACACAGACCCGGACCAGCTGGGTCCGTTTGATGTATAAACCCTGAAAATAAAAAAAATTGCGTGAAATACGTGAAATGAAATCAGTAAAATATCGCGACAGCATCTATTTCGACAGAAACAACCAGCGCCAGACAGGAAATAGAAAACTTGCGTGGATAATATGAGCGCTTGAAGAGAAAACGATAAACTAAAACATTGGAAATCCGAATTTATTGTAGTCCCGTTTTATAGCTAAAACACCCCCAATATCCAATTATATCAAAACTGTTTTTATTTATTTGTAATTATTTTTTGAACGCATAATTTAACATATTTTATTTTGAAATCGAAACTGTTTTCCGGTTGGTTTGACAGCGGAGACGGAGGTAAATAGTCACATCACGTGTCAGTAGCGTGTGTGTGCGTGTGTGTGTGTGTGTGTTGGTTTTGCTATACTTGTGAGGGCCAACTATTGAGAAACAACCTTTTCTGTGAGGACATTTTGGGTGTTCTTTACAAATATAATGCTGCAATTGAGCTGTGTGTGTGTGTGTGTGTGTGTGTGTGTGTGTGTGTGTGTGGTGTGTGTGTGTGTGTGTGTGTGTGTGTGTGTGTGTGTGAATAAAATATGATTAAATGAAAAAAAAATGGTGGGAAAACGTGACCTGCCGACTTACATCATCAATCAGCAGAGATAAGAGTGAGCCAGATGCAGAATCAAACGATTTAAAGCTTTACAGTCTTATTTTTAGATTTTTAAGCTTTGAGGTTCCTGTTTCATATTTTTGCCAATACATTGATAAAAAAAATGATCATGTCATCATCTCCTTTAAATTTTTGTTGGAATCAAAAGAGGAGAAGGGGATGGACTGGACATGGAAATAAGAGGTAATTTATGTGGTAGTGGGGGATTAATAATATTAAATAATTAAATAATAAACAGCACATGAATGAAAAAACTTTATTTTATATTTATGAATAAAATGGTCAATCAAGCTTTAAGAATTCAACAAATATAGCATACATATAGATAGAAAATATAAAAACACACAGCATCAGTAAATGTTTTAAAAGACAGGAGAACTTGTGTGTGTGTGTAACAGTATCCATTGTCTGATAGCAGATCATAATTCAATGTTATAGCCTGGAGCTGTAAAGCATTTTATCAGAAAATGAAAAAGAGGCCGACAGTGTTTCCTACAGACCAAGTAGCATTGTGTGTTGCTAGGGGCACTAGTACAGTTTGCTCATACAAGTACAGTTTTTACTGAAGTTTTATGTTGACTATTTCTTATCAAAATTGATGTTGAAGGTTAGTTTTTCCAGGCTAGCATCAACTAGGCATTCCAGTAAGTAACTGTTCATGCAATGCATGTAGGCTAGTGGGAAATTCCTAATTGTAAATGTTAAGCTAGGCTACTATTAACTTTAGCATTAATGCCGGAGGGATAAAGGCAGGTTCCTCACAGCTGCAGCTATGCATTAACAGCGCTGGTTGTTTGAAAATGTTGGGCCAGTGCAATTATTTGAGCGAGAATGATAGCACCACATTAAAAAAAAGAAGCAGATACACTTTGTAGCCCTTGGTTTTCATTCGGTGGGGCTGTGCCAGATTGGACTATGTGTGGCAAACACTGGATTAAAGCTGCACTACATTACTACCTATACAATACTCCCAGTATGTTTGAAATTTGGATATCAAAGATGTACAATAGCACTCAAAACTGCCAATAAATTATACAAGGATGAAGTTTTTCAGGTTGTGACTCTTTCCTTTTGTTTTCTGGATACAGATCTCTCTACAGACCTGAAAGAAAACCCAAAATAAAAAGAGATATAGTGTTATATAGAGGACATTTATTCCCATTTATAACCATTTACGAATCTGTATGATAAAGCATTTCAGAGATAAATCATAATATATGCATTATTTTATTTACTGTATTATTACCAAGAGTGGTTCCTTTTTTGACTTAAACAGGTTCCTTATCTGATGCAGGATTTAATCTTCCTACAAATGAAAAGATGATTATTTTGAAATGTTAGCCAATAAAGTTTCAATTTCCAAAATGAATCTACTGCACTGAAAATATCAGGGCTTTTAAAGAATTTATCGATAAAACATATGTTTCCTTAAACAATGTTCATTGCAAAATAAGCAGAGAAAAAAAAACTAATAGAGTAGTAGAACAGGTTAGAGTGAGAGTTTGAGTTGAAATTGCAACTATTTTGAATGGAAATAAATCTACAAATTTACAAATATAGCAATATCATATTTGTTGAAACTCAAATTACATGACATCCAAAAATGTTGGACAATAGAGCTTTACCTTTATTGTGAGAGTGCACCTGTGCATACACTGGAAAAAAAAGGAAAGAGTTGAAACAATGTAAATTAATTGTCTTCATTGGTAACACCTAAATTAATTAAGTTAATTGAAATAAAATTGATACATTAAAGCTACTCCAATTTATGAAGTGAAACAATTATGATAGACCATTTCTGAATTCCTCTCTATAATGGTACCAACTTATTTGCCTAGGACAAAATGAAGATGGCCCCAACACCAAATCTATTCAATAATCTGCAACAGTTTAACTAGATTTAAAGTCATATCTGTGAAATATAGTGCAACATACTGTACATGAATCACACAAACACAACAATACAAAAGCTCAGGCTGTATGTATGTGCAGGGTTTAATTACTGACACTGACAACTAGTGGTGCTATTTAAAATGACAAGCAGCACAGAACGACTGTACCTGCAGATGATCCTGTCTTCACATCGGAGTAAATGGAGCTCTCCACTGGTTCATGACGCTTCCCTGTTAGATGAATTCATGATAGGATCATTTCTCAGAATGTATTGAAGTACTGCTGGCCTATAAAAGCATCCCCATAGCAGTTCTTAAGGCTGACTCACCCTTCGTAGTAATGTCTTTAAGAACAATCGCAGTATAAGTGACATCCATGGATTCATCTGAAATATAAATATTTGATAAAGTTAAGGGATTATAAGCCATTTAATGATTTACATTTACCTAAACTAACATAAATAAGAAGTCTACTGTACCATTTACGGTGATTTCAGAGCCGTTGACTGATTCATAGAGACCTGTAGTGTAGTAAATAATCAAACCAAGGTCAAAATAATCATTTTAAAATCCATAATATGAGGTCAATAATCTTCCAAATCAGATGATCAGAAATGGCAATGCAAGACTTAGACTTGATAATAAATCAAAATGAATCAGGATTGCACATTACCATCATGAGGAGCTTTGTTTTGTTGAGTTTCGTCCTGGTTGATCACATGGTCCATAGCAGAGCCCTGATTGGTCCTCTGAGACCTGGCAGTAAACATGTCATAGATATCAATTTAGTAAGTCGCTTAGAATGCACTGCTGTTAGATTTAAAATGACAAGTGTGTTCTACATACCTGTTCAAGCAGAAATCTGTGGAAACAAACATTTGCTGTTGGTTTTATATCATAATGTTCCAGGCTGTCATTACATCAGAGTACATCTGTGATATGAATAATTGGATTGTAGTCAAATATCAGAGAATCTCACCTTTTGACTGTTTGTAGCAACACACTAGCAGCAGGAGAATAATCAGAACAATTCCACAAACCAGCCCAACGATCAACAGCACAGGAAACGAGCTGTCCAACTTGGTCACTGCTGTAATAAATAATTATTGTTAATATTTATTTATATGGGACTTTTCCCAAATAGAAAAGTCTGTGACTCCATCAGAAGTCTAATTGCAGCATAACCACAATCAAAGCAGATACTGTATAATAACATCCTACATTCATACACTCACATACAGGCCCACAGTTAGAACATATACACACAAATGCACTTACATATAAATAAATGTGCATGCAAACAACAAACACACAAACTTCATCACAATATATCAACACTCAGATATTAATTTTTTTATGTGTGCATTCCTTTTTGTGCATTTGTGGTCTCTTTGTGTTCCTGTCTCCTTGTTGTATAGGGAACCAAATACATTCAGCTTGTGAGGCTTTTGAAGAAAGTGACAAAGACAACATTTTCAACGGTACCGTCAACCTCCAAACTAGTAACTTACATGCTGAAAATGGCAAATGAAATGTTCATCAGATCACTTAACCTCTTAAACTCTAAGGTCCCCCCAGGGGGGGACCCTGGAGTTTTAAAGTTGAAATCCTTCTTGTTACGCTGACTAATAATCACCAATATGTTCATGTAATACACCAAAATGTCGACAAGAAACTCAGCTACAAATTTATTTTAACCATTATTAGCTTTCAGTATTAGTAATTTTCAACCCAAATAGATGATTTTTTTTTTGGAAGGAGCAAGTTTTTTCACTTTTTTCCTTCATTCTACCTGGATTTACTTTAACACTGTACATTTTAAATTGATTCTGGGACTTCTACACCTATCCCACAGGTGTTAGCTTTATTTTAAGCCCAAGATCATTCAGAAAACCCCTGTAGTTGTGGAGATATACTACATTAAGTATGGGCATGTAATTTTCAGGAGGTAGACTGATAAATAGGCCTAGAGCTTAAGGGGATAAGGAGCCAGATGCTGATGTGCAAGAGCACAGATTACAAACACAAAGTGATTTACTGCTGTTGAATTTGTTTTAATCATACTCACATCTTACTGACATCCAACTCTCTGATGATGTCCAGCTCCTTGTTGAGGCTTCAACTTTACATTTATAAAAGCCTTCGTCTGACTTTGACACCGCAGGGATAGTCAGCTCTATTCTGCTATCATTTTGGATGAGTTTGTCATTTTGATAGAAAAACACCTTGGAGAGTGTTTTTTCTGTCTTCAACTTGCAGCCAAGAGTAACAGAATGTCCCTCAGTCACAGGATGAACAGGACTCACCAGGATTATATCTGCATCTATGAGACAGTAAAACAATATGAAGATTCAGTCAGAGAATAAAATCTTTCAAATGAGATATGTAACTGTGACAATAGATCACCCACATTTTAATTCTAGGAAAAAGTGAACTAATTATAGAGTAACCCACTCTGTGCAGTGATGTTGACGGCATTGCTGAAGTGTCCTGATCCAGACTCACACCAGAAAACTGCATCAATGGACTGATGACCTCTGATGTTGCATGTGGATCCAGTCATTGTGCCCCAGTTAGAACAATGCATCACGTGACCATATTTACTAAACCCCACCACTTTCCACTCAGTAGAGTTTCCTTCACAGCTCAGTGAGACAGAGCCAGAAGTGGAGAAGTGCTGCACTCTGTCAGGACTCACTGTGAGAGACGCTGCTGAATGAACATCTAAAATCAAAACAAAAAAGGTTGAAAATATAATTCAACAGAACAGAAGATCTTTATTAGTTGAAATAAATAAGCATAAACAGATGAAAGGGAGTTGTATGTTTAAAATGTAACTTATTCAGTGTCAGTAAAAGGGTTAAAGAGGGATTCTCATGTAATTTGTCATGTCATTATAATAAATGATAATTCTTTAATTATAAGAGGAGGGATATACAAAGTCAATTATGCACTCCAACGAATTGCTGTAAATTTACAAGAAAATATCAACAGCAAGATCCTGTTATATTTATATACAGGACAATCCTGTGTAATAACAGACAAATCAGGATAATAACAGTTTAGAACATTATGTGTATGTAATATTATGTGAACTGTCAGTCTGTCAGTATGTGAACTTTATTAAAAAAAAGTGTCACCTGATTTGAGAAGAGGCCTGGAATTTGATAAAGATTGCAAAAATAGCTGAATGAATCTTTCTAGAATGTGAAACTGATAATCAGTTGGTTAATGTATGTTTTTGCCTTTATTTTAATGTTTTTTCTCTTTAGAGAATCCTTCCTGTTTGGCAAAGAAATTCAAAGGGAGGTACAGTAAAACTTTATTCTCAGATTATTGAGAACTCCTCGGTTGATATACATGGTATGTATGAACTTTTATTTTTCTTTTTATGTTTAGATGAGCCACCAAAGTGTTTCTTTTAATTCACCAAGTGTTTTTCTAACATTTCATAACTAATATAATTGGATTTTTAAATTTTTTTATTTTATTTTATTTTTTGGAGAAAGTTAGGCATTGTTTGCCATGCTTTGGCTTTAGCACAACTGTAGCCAAACTTGATACATACATGTTTGCATGTTGAATGTCAAATATGTTATTTGTCTTGATATTTTAAGTTTCAAAGGCAGTTTCAAATTCAAATAAAATTCAAATAAAATTAAATGTTTTTTTCTTTTTACTGTCAATTATTTCAACAGCAATTTACTGTTAAGGTTTAAAATAACAGCTCTTTGCTCTATTTATGAAAACAGTAGCAAGTTGTAAATTTCAGCAACAGCAACATACTGTTAATTTTACAGCTACTTCCTGGCAACCCTCCTGCCAGTTGTTTACTGTTTTTAACGGGGGGAATTTCTAAGAGTGTGTGTCTGTATTGTGTTTAGTTTTCAACACTTGTTGGTCACAGACACATAACTGGACATAGAAAAGAAAAAAAGGCACAAACCTCCAGACCAGACAAATGTAGGTAGACTGTAATGAGTGTAATAGACTGGGTCTCCTCGTCCAGCTCTACACATGTATCCTGATGTGTGCATTGGCTCATTAATGATGTAGGAATCCTGTTCAGTCCCATTAATGCCACCATGTATCAGCTTCTCTGTGTAGAGGTTGTTTGATATTTGTGGAACAGCCTCGTACCAGTAGAACCTCCATCCTGCAGATGGAAGTTTAACTTCACATCTCAGAGTTACTGAGTCTCCAGGACTCAGCCACAGTGGAGACACAGTGAGGACAGGAACAGGCATATCTGTTGGAAAGTGATTTTCTCATAATAAATCCATCAATGATGAAGATGCACATCTGCAACTATCTCAAAATATATAAATAAATAATGCAATACAAAATACGATCAGACTTACCTAAGATTGACAGATTGAAGGCATCACTCCACTCTGTTGACAACTGTTCATTTTTCCTTAGGCCCTTACACCTGTACTCTCCACTGTCTAATGACAAAGCAAAACTAACGCTGTATTCATTTTGTCTTTGACCTAGTGGGTTTGATCTGGGTGATCTCCATTCATACTCCCACTCAGTGTCCCCTCCATCTTTGATATCACATCTGAGAGTGAACGCTGCTCCATAGTAAATCTCAGGCCAGTTGGATTGCAGAGTCACAACCGCTCTGTTTGAGACTGTTTGTGTCCAAGGATGAACAACAAGGATAGAAAAATAACAAGAAGGTAGAATCATCATCAAAAGGGAATGGAAACAGCATTTTGTGTTGTTAGGGGTTCAGGGGTTTACTTATCTATGGACCAATAGTATTTCAAAAACAGAGTCACACTGCCCTCTACTGAAATATCTGTGAATTTAGAATTCAATCAGGTCTTTGGACTAAATGCAGTTAAGTTTAGAACAAAAACAGAAAAAAGTCCTTATTGTTCCTGGAATTTAGGAATTTAAGAGCTGAAAGACCCGGTAACCTACTGGAAATGCAACCTAGGCTAAAATGTGATAGGACGTGCAATAAATATGAATATTTTGTCACAGTATGAATTATCCGTCAATAATAGGATAAAAATTGGATATTTGGGTGATTATAAATTAATTTTGTTTTAACAAATGGATATAAGGAATCTTATCTAATAATTAATGTCCTTGCAGCTCATGCATATAATGTAGTACCACTAGTATGAAAAGCAGAATTCACAAAATGAATATATTTATCAGGATGGCTGGGTCCTGGCCAATGTCCAGCCATATTTATTTGACTGATCTTCTCACCACTGAATATCTGGTGCCAGTCATGTTGCTGTGTTACAACAGCATTAATTGGAAATGACTTCATCAAATATGCACATTTGGGATACAGATAGAAACATGAAATCAACAGAGCAAGCAGAACATTGCGAGTTTCATTGCTAATCATAATGTTAATCATGAATTGATTGAACTCACGGATCATCTCAACAGTAACACCATCACTTGTATCAGTGAAGAAAGGTGGATTTCCTCTTCTTCCTCTGCAGCGGTAGATGCCTCCTTGTGAGATAGTGATGCGTCTATTTGGATTGTCATTATTCACGATAAGAGCTTCATCAGTGTCTGAGCGACGTATGAACCAGTCATATTTCCAGCCAGCAGAGCCTTCTACATCACAGGTCAGTGTCAGACTGCTCCCTGCTGATATGGCTGTCAATGTGGGCTTGGGTCTATCTGCTGTAATAAAAAACACATGAAAATTATTCATATTGAAATGCTTTAAAAAAATACACCACTTGACAACATCTAAATGTTAATTTCCTCTTTAGTTTCAGATACTTTAAATACATTTTGTTTTGTATTTTGCTGACTCAGCTCTACCAATGATATGAACAAATACTGTGGCAGCAGATACAAAGTTTGGCATCAGAATTCTGCATTGACACTGAAGAAGTCACACTTAATGAGAAGTTCACCAAATGAATGCATTTCCTTATTTCATCAGAGTATTTTTTTTTTTACATTACTGTAACCATTGTAAGAGGAACATGATTCCTGTTAGAAAAGAAAATGTGAACAATGGTTCTGATCAACATTTGAAGTTTCAGGATATTCAGAAAAATGCTCTCTATAAGATTTATATGTCAACTTGATTAGTTAATAAAGTTAATAAAATGTTGATGACTTACCTGATACAGTTAAAGAGATGCTATTACTGTGTTTTGTTTCACCTGAGATTGTGTTCCTAGCATCACACTGATATAAACCACTGTCTCTACGGAGTGTTAACTGGAAGTCTTTGTTTGTCCTGTAAGAAAACAATTCTCTACCATTATTGTTTAATTTCTTAAACCAGTCGGTGTCTTTTCCTTCCTTCGTGTCACATGTAAAGGTAACAGACTCTCCAGTAAAGTAAGTGGACCAGTTCGGGTCAATTGTTAGAACAGCATCTGAAACACAATAGAAATATAACATTTCACACTTTTAAGCACTATTCTAGTCATAATCAATGTGGCTATAATAATATACAACAGATGGTGGATACACTGACTAATAAGAACATACAGAAAGATGATTCATTAAGAATGATGCTGTAGGTGTAGATTCATTTTATTCATTTCATTTATTTCATTTACCTTCAGCGTGGCCATAGTAGAGGAGTGTATTCATCACTAAAATAAAGGTTGAAAGTTCAGACATTATTAAACTGGCAGAAATGATCTAATATACAGTGACCACAGCAAACAAATGTGGTTTCATGAATGGAAACTAGTGGTGGTTAATTAATTGTCACTGCTGACAAAACCAACATCATAAGAAGAAAGTCAGAAGTTCACTCTACACCAAGCAGCTTCTTACAAAGAAAACCTGCTAATGAAAGATTTACTCTGCTCAAACTTTCATAGAAACTGAACAAATCACTGGTCTCTTTTTTTTGTTCAATGCAACATTTTCCTTAATTTGTACATAGAAATATACTGATGTACTCACAGAACAACCCAAGTGAAATGTGTTCCATCCTCACATCCAGCTCTGAGACTCTTTCTGCTACTTCATGTAAAGAGAAAGCTTGAAACTGCAACGAGAGAAACAGAACTTACATCCCATGTGGCTATTAGACTGAAAGTTTTTCCAACTTCTTCTGAATTTAGTTTGCCTTTGCTTCCTTCCCTTTTTCACAGAGAAAGGTGTTTCAACATCATTTCAACATATTTAGATTTCCTGTCTCAGCCCTGTAGAAACATTTCCGATGAAGCAAAAGTTTGTGCTTGGTCTCTAAAAATATCAAAATAGAATAAATTGTCATTATTTAAGGCATAGGTGATAGTATTTTTCCCACATATATCAGATCTAACATTAAATTAAACCATGTGATAAACATAGCTAACATGCTTATTCATTTAACCTTTTTCTCATTTTTATTTCACTATTTCACTCACTCTCTAAATATGCCTTTAGTTCTAAGCCAGATGTTACAAAAGAATAATAAAAAAACAGCAAGGAGGGGTTAGGTGAAGAAAAACACACACTTGATAAAATGTACATATAGAAAAAAACATGACATGATTAGAGGAAGCAGGTCAGAAGGGGATTTGCTCCCCCACCCCCTTTACATGTTTTATTCCAGCCTTTCAAATCTAAGGAACACAAGCACATAACATTGCTGCATATGAGATAAATGGATTAAACCAAAGTCAAAGTTCAAACTCCAAGGTTCCCATGTTGGGTGACCCTGAGACTCTCCACAGCAAAACACATACATATAAGTCACTTTTACACACAAGAAACTCAACTCAAACACCAAGCAGGAGCAGATTAAACCAATCAGTGTCATATTCACATCAATTCAGTCCAGAAGGTTTGGCAAGTATGTTCTTCCTTCAGCTTCAGCAAAGTTTAGCTGCAGTATTGTAGAGAAACGTATACCATCACACCCACATGGACTATATTTATCTTCTAACTTAGTGGTCATTTTAAGGTTTTAGGTTTTGGTATGACTTCATAGAGAGGAAGTGACCCAAATTGAGCAAAACAGGAAGAATCTAATGAACAGAAATGATCATGAAGAGAGTCACTGTCTGAACGTCAACCACAGAGATGTAAGTGTGCTATCTGACATGTAGCAACATCTTAGAATGAATTTAATATGTAACCCTCTTCACTGTCAGTAGAATTAGATTATTAATATACTTTAACACATCATTAATGAAGAAGTAGTGATGATCAGTAAATATCTGCTTAGAATGAAGCTGCAACACTTATCAAAAGCACATTAAACTCCAACAGTTATTTTTACATAGTGTCATTGCACAAGTAGGACTGGTAATATGGTGGCGATGTGCAAGGAACCTAAGGACAATTAATGCCCTTTTCTCCCAGTGTTTTGTGGGAGCCTAAAATTTCAGATTTCAAACGAGTAACTTCATGCTCACTAAGATGAAAGAAAGTGACTGTATCGAAATGTAACTGTTGGATACTTACTGAAAGAGTGCAGGAACGGAATTTAATTCCCAGTGAAAAGAGTTCGAATAATTAAAACACCACTGATTGCTGACATTTTTTTTTATTGTTAAAATAATAAAGCGCATATAGCACGAGTAAATCCATTTTACACTTGTCAATATAATATTAGCAAGAGACACAAACATTACATTACATTTACAATGAAAATTGTTGACATCCATCCTGGAAGTTTTTTATATAACAGTAAAATATAAGTACATATAATATATTTAAGGCTGCACTAATCCAAACTAATTCACAAAACAACGGCATAAAAAAGAAAGTAATACAAATGCATGAATAATAAATGACAATACACTGCAGTGTTGTGCTCTTTGCTAAAAACAATTGAATTATTTGCAGAGGTTCACACAACAGTTTTATAAAATGCTATTATTATTATAATGTTTGGCTTCATCCATACAGCTCTCTTCACAGACCTGAAAATCAACCATAAACAATAGATACAGGCTTGTTCAAGTAAAGATACTTTTAACCTGCTAATAGGACATAATATACGTAATCATCAGTAGAATAAATCATTACAGAACAGAATTCTGCCCAAGAGTTGTTCCTGGTTGAACTTCAGTTGCTGCAGGAGTTGAATTTACTACGAATGGAGAGAAGATTGGTGTAAATGGTTTACAATGATAATGTACTGAAGGGTTTTCATGGTTAATGTCTCTACTGATAATAAAAGAATAACAGTATTGTAATGACTACAGTGCTCATAACAGATTATTATGGCTTTTATAAAATTTAGTATACATACTGATGCTGAATATACATACTAATGAATAAATACTGTTCTTACGCCTACAAATAAACATATATTCCACACAAGGACAGATATATACACTACTGCACGGCAGGTCACATGTAGTGTAACGACTGATGTGATTAAAAACAGCTAATTTAGCCTGTTAACGTCTACGTTGCTTTTGACTAAAAATGACATTTTGAGTATTTTATAATAACTGAAGCTTATGATTAAGACGTTATATACTTTTTGCAAAATGTCATAAAAGTGAATGAAGTTAATTTGAGATGTCGTCATTGAGAAATGTGTCTATACATTCACAAATCTTGAAAGTTTTCAAACCTTACAGATCACATACATGTTCACATACATTAGCATTTGGAAAGTGTTTTATAACAAACTGATGAAGCATGAATCTGTGAAAATGATATTTATTGTTATATGGCTTAGTGTTGGAAATAGATTTCCTTTAAATTATGTAATTGCTGCAGTTCAGACTGCTCCATGTTAAGGTTTATACTGTACCATTTTCATAGTCTTCAGAGACTCTGATGGATTCATAAAGAGAAGCATCACCTGTGAGCAAAAAGTGAAAACCAAGTAGAGGTCAAATTAATAATTTTAATTGCGAGAAACAAACAAAGCATCACTTTTTTGTATTTAATTTGATTATGATGACGTGAAAACTGTTGAAAAATGTCTTTGTCGATGATCCACTGTGTAAGTCACAACCAAGACTATAAAGCTCTAAAGCAATAATGACAATAATATTACTGGACTCTAGTAGTTTTGGTTGAATTACAACAATATAACAGCAGTTCTAGTCTGATCTTTTGTAAATATGATACAACAACAACTCATGAGACAAATCTTTGAGAGTGTTCTGAAACAACACTGACATCAACAACTTCCTGTCTAAAGGATCGCGGCTTTTGGTTAATTATCACAGAAAATGATCAAACTACAATCTAGAAAAAAGATAAACTGGACGTTTAAGATTCACAGAATGATTTGTGAATAGTCTGTAGACTGACCATGGAGCAGAGAGAAGTATACGTTCTGTTGAGATTCATCCATGTGATTTACAGCAGAGTCCTGATTGGTGCTGTCAGACTGGATTGGCCTAAAACATTTAGAAAATAAATGCAATAAGGCACATGGAAGGTATTGTTGTCATGTTCAAAATGACAGAAAAGTTTTGTACCAACCTGATGAAGCCTGAATCTGTAAAAAAAAAAGTAATAAGGTTTGTGTTGAAAATATATTTATGTAATCATTGCAGTTCAGAATGCTCCATGTTAAGGTTTATACTGTACCGTTTTCATAGTTCTCAGAGACTCTGATGGATTCATAGAGCGATGCATCAGCTGGGAACAAGTGAAAATTAATCATTTTAATTGCATGAAACCAATTGAAAACACCCTTATATAGAGGCCCTATTTTCCATATTCCTAGTTAAAACTGGACGTTTAAGATTCACAGAATGATTTGTGAATAGTCTGTAGACTGACCATGGAGCAGAGAGGAGTACACAGTCTGTTGAGATTCATCCAGGCTGATCACGTGATTTACAGCAGAGTCCTGATTGGTGCTGTCAGACTGGATTGGCCTAAAATATTTAGAAAATAACTGCAATAAGGCACATGGAAGGTAATGTTGTCATGTTCAAAATGACAAGAGAGTTTTGTACCAACCTGATGAAGCCTGAATCTGTGGAAAATGGTACATTGTTAGTTTTGTAAATTATTGCTATTCCACATAATGAGAATATGTTCAGATAGTTAAATAACTAAAACATCAAACTTTGAACATCAGACAGAAAAACATCTCACCCCGAGATCGTCCATAGCGACAAAGCAGCAGCAGGAGAATTATAATTAAAATTCCACAAACCAGTCCAACAATCACCAGCACAAGAAATGATGAGCTGTGAGACTTGGTCCCTGCTATAATGAATAATCAACATTAATATTTATTTATGTGGCACTTCCCTCAAATAGAACACTCACATCAAGATTTAATAACAAAACTCCAAAAGCAAGAAACTCTGACTTCCATCAGATATCTAGACATTTATTTTTATGCCTACTTTACATCATCATGACATTCTCAAGCAGGTCCATGGAGAACATTGAACTAATTTGTGCTCTCGATTTAATAATTTGTGCTGTCATGTGATGGATTTTACCTGTTTTCCTTTTGTAGATGGAACCAAACACATTCAGTCCATCAGAAATTTAAATCAAAATGCAATTGTATGTTCAATGTTATTTAGTGATCTAAACAGGATCCAAGGTAACCAGGGTCCTGCATCACAAAACGGCTCACAACCACTGTCGACTGATAACTGTCTCATGTTATTCTGATAACTGGAAAAAATCTATAGATGAATTTAAATTTGTTTTAATCATACTCACATCTTACTGACATCCAACTCTCTGATGATGTCCAGCTCCTTGTTGAGGCTTCAACTTTACATTTATAAAAGCCTTCGTCTGACTTTGACACCGCAGGGATAGTCAGCTCTATTCTGTCATCATTTTGGATGAGTTTGTCATTTTGATAGAAAAACACCTTGGAGAGTGTTTTTTCTGTCTTCAACTTGCAGCCAAGAGTAACAGAATGTCCCTCAGTCACAGGATGAACAGGACTCACCAGGATTATATCTTCACCTGTTCAGTCAGAGATGAAAATCTTTCAAATGAGACATGTAATGGAGACAGTAGATCACATATGATTATATTATAATCATATATTATATGAACTAATTATAGAGTAACCCACTCTGTGCAGTGATGTTGACGGCGTTGCTGAAGTGTCCTGATCCAGACTCACACCAGAAAACTGCATCAATGGACTGATGACCTCTGATGTTGCATGTGGATCCAGTCATTGTGCCCAAGTTAGAACAATGCATCACATGACCATATTTATTAAACCCCACCACTTTCCACTCAGTAGAGTTTCCTTCACAGCTCAGTGAGACAGGGTCAGAAGTGGAGAAGTGCTGCACTCTGTCAGGACTCACTGTGAGAGACGCTGCTGAATGAACATCTAAAATCAAAACAAAAAAGGTTGAAAATATAATTCAACAGAACAGAAGATCTTTATTAGTTGAAATAAATAAGCATAAACAGATGAAAGGGAGTTGTATGTTTAAAATGTAACTTATTCAGTGTCAGTAAAAGGGTTAAAGAGGGATTCTCATGTAATTTGTCATGTCATTATAATAAATGATAATTCTTTAATTATAAGAGAAGGCATGTACAAAGTCAATTATGTGTCTGTATTGTGTTTAGTTTTCAACACTTGTTGGTCATAAACACATAACTGGACATAAAAAAGAAAAAAAAGGCACAAACCTCCAGACCAGACAAATGTAGGTAGACTGTAAACAGTGTAATAGGCTGGGTCTCCTCTTCCAGCTACACACATGTATCCTGATGTGTGCATTGGCTCATTAATGATGTAGGAATCCTGTTCAGTCCCATTAATGCCACCATGTATCAGCTTCTCTGTGTAGAGGTTGTTTGATATTTGTGGAACAGCCTCGTACCAGTAGAACCTCCATCCTGCAGATGAAGGTTTAACTTCACATCTCAGAGTTACTGAGTCTCCAGGACTCAGCCACAGTGGAGACACAGTGAGGACAGGAACAGGCTTCTCTGTTGGAAAGTGATTTTCTCATAATAAATCCATCAATGATGAAGATGCACATCTGCAACTATCTCAAAATATATAAAATAAATAATGCAATACAAAATACGACCAAACTTACCTAACACTCTCAGATTGAAGGCATCACTCCACTCTGTTGACAACTGTCCATTTTTCCTTAGGCCCTTACACCTGTACTCTCCACTGTCTAATGAGAAAGCAAAACTAACGCTGTATTCATTTTGTCTTTGAGCTAGTGGGTTTGATCTGGGTGATCTCCATTCATACTCCCACTCAGTGTCCCCTCCATCTTTGATATCACATCTGAGAGTGAACGCTGCTCCAAAGTAAATCTCAGGCCAGTTGGATTGCAGAGTCACAACCGCTCTGTTTGAGACTGTTTCTGTTCAAGGATGAACAACAAGGATAGAAAAATAACAAGAAGGTAGAATCATCATCAAAAGGGAATGGAAACAGCATTTTGTGTTGTTAGGGGTTTTTTCATCTCCATACCAATAGTATTTCAAAAACAGAGTCACACTGCCCTCTACTGAAATATCTGTGAATTTAGAATTCAATCAGGTCTTTGGACTAAATGCAGTTAAGTTTAGAACAAAAACAGAAAAAAGGTCATTAATGGTCCCATGATTTAGTTAAAAAGTGAATATAAGTAATCTCATCTGATAATTTATTATCAGATCATGCATGGAAATGACTCCATCAAATATGCACATTTGGGATACAGATAGAAACATGAAATCAACAGAGCAAGCAGAACATTGCGAGTTGCATTGCTAATCATAATGTTAATCATGAATTGACTGAACTCACGGATCATCTGAACAGTAACACCATCACTTGTATCAGTGAAGAAAGTTGGATTTCCTCTTCTTCCTCTGCAGCGGTAGATGCCTCCTCGTGAGATATTGATGCTTTTATTTTGAATGTATTTAATCAAGGTAAAAGTTTCGTCAGTGTCTGAGCGACGTCTGAACCAGTCATATTTCCAGACCTGTGATGTAGAGCCTTCTACATCACAGGTCAGTGTCACATTGCTCCCTGCTGATATGGCTGTCAATGTGGGCTTGGGTCTATCTGCAGTAATAAAAAAACACATGAAAATGATTCAAATGGAAATGCTTTAAAAAATACATCACTTGGCACCATCTAAATGTTAATTTCCTCTTAATTTCAGATACTTTAAATAAATTGTGTTTTGTATTTTGCTGACTCAGCTCTACCCATGAACAAATAAGAACAAATACTGTGGCAGCAGATACAGCATGACAATGTCCCTGTAGCCAGGAACATTGTCGTCCAACTTCTACAATGGCTGGATGTTTATTTGGCTTTCACAAGAGAAACTTTATTATTTTCTTTATTGTGAAATTCTGCCTTTACTTATGTGATATTATTAACCTGGAGTACTTATTTTAATTGACTTATTTCATTTATCATATTCCTGCAATAGTTGGTACTTTACACCAACTCATAAACAGTGTCTGGGTTTTTAACAACTAGCACCATGATTCCTGTAAGAAAAGAAAATGTGAACAATGGTTCTGATCAACGTTTGAAGATTCAGGATATTCAGAAAAATGCTCTCTATAAGATTTATATGTCAACTTGATTAGTTAATAAAGTTAATAAAATGTTGATGACTTACCTGATACAGTTAAAGAGATGCTATTACTGTGTTTTGTTTCACCTGAGATTGTGTTCCTAGCATGACACTGATATAAACCACTGTTTCTTCTAAGTGTTAACCGGAAGTCTTTGTTTGTCCTGTAAGTAAACAATTCTCTACCATTCTTGTTTAATTTCTTAAACCAGTCGGTGTCTTTTCCTTCCTTCGTGTCACATGTAAAGGTAACAGACTCTCCAGTAAAGTAAGTGGACCAGTTCGGGTCAATTGTTAGAACAGCATCTGAAACACAATAGAAATATAACATTTCACACTTTTAAGCACTATTCTAGTCATAATCAATGTGGCTACAATAATATACAACAGATGGTGGATACACTGACTAATAAGAACATACAGAAAGATGATTCATTAAGAATGATGCTGTAGGTGTAGATTCATTTTAAGTGAAAAATGATAAAAAGGAGAAAGAGGATTGTGCATTTACCTTCAGCGTGGCCATAGTAGAGGAGTGTATTCATCACTAAAATAAAGGTTGAAACTTCAGACATTATTAAACTGGCAGAAATGATCTAATATACAGCAAACAAATGTGGTTTCATGAATGGAAACTAGTGGTGGTTAATTAATTGTCACTGCTGACAAAACCAACATCGTAAGAAGAAAGTCAGAGAAATGATAGGTTGGATGATAGGTTTTCTCTGTTTAAAGTTTCATAGAAACAGAACAAATTAATGTAGTCTGTTTTTTTTCTCATTGCAACATAATTAATTAATTTACCATTGATTTTACCATAGAAACATAGAAATATACTGATGTACTCACAGAACAACCCAAGTGAAATGTGTTCCATCCTCATATCCAGCTCTGAGACTCTTTCTGCTACTTCATGTAAAGAGAAAGCTTGAAACTGCAACGAGAGAAACAGAACTTACATCCCATGTGGCTATTAGACTGAAAGTTTTTCCAACTTCTTCTGAATTTAGTTTCCCTTTGCTTCCTTCTCTTTTACAGAGAACAAGGTGTTTCAACACCATTTCAACATATTTCAACATAGATTTCCTGTCTCAGCCCTGTAGAAACATTTCAGATGAAAATATCAAAATAGAATACATTGTCATTATTTAAGGTATAGGTGATAGTATTTTTCCACATATATGAGATCTAAGAACATTAAATTAAACCATATGATAAACATAGCTGACATGATTATTTATTTAACTTTTTAGGGCAGTGCATTTTAATTAACATCTCTAAATATGCCTTTAGTCCTTAGCCAGATGTTACAAAAGAATAAAAAAAACTAAAAGGAGGGGGTTAGGTGATGAAAAACACACACTTGATAAAATATACATATATTATATCTCAAGAAAATTGAAGAAATGTGAAAAGTCATGTTATTTGCAAGGCTGCAAATAAGATGTCAACATGATGTCAATATGTTGTCAACTTACTTTGTGACAAATATAATAATGTAGACTATTGCTGCTTCTTAAAAGACCAGTAAATATTGATGCTACTGTATAATTTACATTAAGTACAAGAACAGATTAAAGCTCAAGGTCAAAGTTCAAACTCCAAGGTTCCCATGTTGGGTGACCCTGAGACTCACCACAGCAAAACACATACATATAAGTCACTTTTACACACAAGAAACTCAACTCAAACACCAAGCAGGAGCAGATTAAACCAATCAGTGTCATACTCACATCAATTCAGTCCAGAAGGTTTGGCAAGTATGTTCTTCCTTCAGCTTCAGCAAAGTTTAGCTGCAGTATTGTAGAGAAACGTATACCATCACACCCACATGGACTATATTTATCTTCTAACTTAGTGGTCATTTTAAGGTTTTAGGTTTTGTTATGACTTCATAGAGAGGAAGTGACTAAATTGAGCAAAACAGGAAGAATCTAATGAACAGAAATGATCATGAAGAGAGTCACTGTCTGAACGTCAACCACAGAGATGTAAGTGTGCTATCTGACATGTAGCAACATCTTAGAATGAATTTAATATGTAACCCTCTTCACTGTCAGTAGAATTAGATTATTAATATACTTTCACACATCATTAATGAAGAAAAGTAGTGATGATCAGTAAATATCTGCTTAGAATGAAGCTGCAACACTTATCAAAAGCACATTAAACTCCAACAGTTATTTTTAAATAGTGTCATTGCACAAGTAGGACTGGTAATATGGTGGTGATGTGCAAGGAACCTAAGGACAATTAACGCCTTTTTCTCCCAGTGTTTTGTGGGAGCCTAAAATTTCAGAATTAAAATGAGTAACTTCATGCTGACTGTTATATAAATCAACAAGATGAAGGAAAGTCACTGTATTGAAATTTAGCTGTTGAATATATATTTATTGAAAGAGTGCAGGAACTGAATTGAATTGCCGGTCAAAAGAGTTAAACACCACTGATTGCTGAAAATCTTGTTTTTTTTTTGGTGGCAAAAATAATAAAAGTCATATAACACGAGTAAATACAGACAGGAACACTTTCCAATATAATATTTATAATATTAGGGAAAGATAATAATAATTGTTGACACTCATTCATGGAGGTTTTTTAATATAACAGTAAAATATAAATATATAAAATATTTAAAGCTGCATTAACCCAGATAATACACAAAATAACGGCAAAATGAAAGTAATACAAATGCATGAATATTAAATGAAAACACACATCAGTTTTGTGCCCTTTGCTAAATACCATACCAATGAATGATATAATAGTATATATATATACTGACATATAACATTTAATTTAATGACATATATACTGTATATATATCATTAAATTAAATGCTATTATTATTATTATTATTATGTTTGGCTTCATCCATACAGCTCTCTTCACAGACCTGAAAATCAACCACAGAAAATAGATACAGGCTTATTCAAGTAAACATGCTAATGACATAATATATGTAATCATCGGTAGAATAAATCATTGAGAAATGTGTCTATACATTCACAAATCTGGAAAGTTTTCAAACCTTACAGATCACATACACGTTAGCTTAGTGTTGGAAATAGTTTTCCTTTAAATTATGTAATTGCTGCAGTTCAGACTGCTCCATGTTAAGGTTTATACTGTACCACTTTCATAGTCTTCAGAGATGGATTCATAGAGAGAAGCATCACCTGTGAGCAAAAAGTGAAAACCATGTAGAGGTCAAATTAATAATTTTAATTCCATAAAACAAATAAAACATCACCTTTTTTGTATTTAATAATAATTTAATCAAATTAATAATGAATTTGATTATGATGATATGAATATTGTCTTTGTAGACTATATACTGTGTAAATCACAACCAAGACTATAAAGCTCTATCTCTAGACTGATCTATTGTAAATACATTACAACAACAACTTATGAGACAAATCTTTGAGAGTGTTCTGAAACCTGTTTTATGTACCGATATCAACATTGATATTCACCAAAAAAAGATAAATAGAAATGTTAAGATTCAGAAATTTTGATTAGTCTGTACACTGACCATGGAGCAGAGAGGAGTATACGTTCTGTTGAGATTCATCCAGGTCGATCACGTGATTTACAGCAGAGTCCTGATTGGTGCTGTCAGACTGGATTGACCTAAAATATTTAGAAAATAAATGCAATAAGGCACATGGAAGGTAATGTTGTCATGTTCTAAATGACAGAAGAGAGTTTTGTACAGACCTGATGAGGCCTGAATCTGTGAAAAAAGGTAATAGGTTTTGTGTTGGAAATAGTTTTCTCTAATATAATGCAATTGTTGCAGTTCAGAATGCTCCATGTTAAGGTTTATACTGTACCGTTTTCATAGTCCTCAGAGACTCTGATTGAGTCATAGAGAGATGCATCACCTGAACAAGTGAAATTCAAGTAGAGGTCAAATTAATTGTTTTAATTACATCAAGTCAATAAAATATTACCCTTATAAAGAGTCCCCATTTTCCATGAACATTTGGTCAATTTATAATAATTAGCATGCTTTTATAGTCCAAAAACACCTAGTTAAATCTGTAGCAGCAATGCAGTCTGCCTTCTTCCACACTCACTCTGACCCTTTCATTTCTCTACAGAGAAAATGTAATAAAAATCTAAGAGTTTAAAGTCAATAAAAAAGTTTAAACTTCATAATATATAATATATATTTATAATACCGGTATATTATTATTAATATATTAACTTAATAATAATAATAATAATAATGAGGTTAAGTTTGTAAACTGACCATGATGAAGACAGCTGTATATCTTATGCTGAGATTCATCCAGGTTGATCATGTGCTGATTATGTTTTGCAGCAGAGTCCTGATTGGTTCCATCAGACTGGATTGACCTAAAATATTTAGTAAATGGTAAATAGTTACAGTAAATGCAATAAGGCGCATGGAAGGTACTGCTTTTTTTTCACAATGACAGAAGAGTTTTGTACCAACCTGATGAGGCCTGAATCTGTGAAAAATGGTACATTGTTAGTTTTGTAAATTATTGCTATTCCACATAATGAGAATATGTTCAGATAGTTAAATAACTAAAACATCAAAATTTGAACATCAGACAGAAAAACATCTCACCCCGAGATCGTCCATAGCGACAAAGCAGCAGCAGGAGAATTATAATTAAAATTCCACAAACCAGTCCAACAATCACCAGCACAAGAAATGATGAGCTGTCAGACTTGGTCCCTGCTATAATGAATAATCAACATTAATATTTATTTATGTGGCACTTCCCTCAAATAGAACACTCACATCAAAATTTAATAACAAAACTCCAAAAGCAAGAAACTCTGACTTCCATCAGAAATCTAGACATTTATTTTTATGTCTACTTTACATCATCATGACATTCTCAAGCAGGTCCATGGAGAACATTGAACTAATTTGTGTTCTCGATTTAATAATTTGTGCTGTCATGTGATGGATTTTACCTGTTTTCCTTTTGTAGATGGAACCAAACACATTCAGTCCATCAGAAATTTAAATCAAAATGCAATTGTATGTTCAATGTTATTTAGTGATCTAAACAGGATCCAAGGTAACCAGGGTATCAAAAAATGGCTCACAACCACTGTCGACTGATAACTGTCTCATGTTATTCTGATAACTGGAAAAAATCTATAGATGAATTTACTGCTGATAAATTTATTTTAATCGTACTCACATCTTACTGACATCCAACTCTCTGATGATGTCCAGCTCCTTGTTGAGGCTTCAACTTTACATTTATAAAAGCCTTCGTCTGACTTTGACACCGCAGGGATAGTCAGCTCTATTCTGTCATCATTTTGGATGAGTTTGTCATTTTGATAGAAAAACACCTTGGAGAGTGTTTTTTCTGTCTTCAACTTGCAGCCAAGAGTAACAGAATGTCCCTCAGTCACAGGATGAACAGGACTCACCAGGATTATATCTTCACCTGTGAAACAGTAAAACAATATAAAGATTTGGTCAGAGATCATCTCATGAAATGTGACATATATCAGAAAGAATAGGTCACACGTTTTCATTCTTGGGTAAAATGAAATATTGGTAAATTACATGCAGTAAATCCCAGTTAACCAGAGCAGCCAAACTTCATCATGATAAGTTTTATAGTTTCAGCAGGACTATATGTTATGTTCTCACTGGAAACTGCAGTGATGAACACAGTTACATTACAGCTCTATGAAATATTTAATATGTTTATATTAAGAAGAAATATATTTGATGTCAGTATGTATTTTGTGTCAGTGTGCAATAGAATGTTCTACTATCAAACTGTTCATTTTTATTTCATGTAGTTGCGGGAAAAAACCGCAAAAGATGCTAGTGAGCAAATTAAATTAATGATAGTACTATTACATTTAAACGATTCAGAATTAGATAAGAATTATTCAAATTTAATTCATTTTTAAATCAACTTCTGCAGTTCCCATAGATTAACTAGGTTAGACTATTGTTAGTTATTTCTGTTTACAAAGAAAGTGATTGAAGCCGCCAATACTAATGCAATATTCAGTAATGATGAAAACTGGCATTTGGTGTTTAGAACATAGACTGGACCTACCTACTATAACAAATGCTACAGGTCATAGAAAGCCGTTTGATCAGTATTTAACACATGCACATTCAAAAACCAATCATAATTTAGATAGAAATTAGAGAAATGATTATATAGGAACTCACTCTGTGCAGTGATGTTGACGCCATTGCTGAAGTGTCCTGACCCAGACTCACACCAGAAAACTATATCAAAGTACTGAAAACCTCTGATTTTGCATGTGGATCCAGTCATTCTGCCCCAGTTAGAACAATGCTTCACGTGGCCATATTTATTAAACCCCATCACTTTCCACTCAGTAGAGTTTCCTTCACAGCTCAGTGAGACAGGGTCAGAAAAGGCGAAGTACTGCAGTCTGTCAGGACTCACTGTGAGAGACGCTGCTGAATGAACGTCTGGAAAGAAAACAGGAGATGTTGAGAATATGATTAAACAGAACGGAAGGTGGAAGGAAGTTGTATGTTCAAAATGTAACTTGGTTATTCATTGTTCGGTAAAAAGGTTAAAGAGAGATCCTCATGTCAATGTTTCAGTTTAGTATTTTAAGAAATGTTGGTCACAAACAAACAACTGGACGGAGAAAAGAGAAAAGAAAAAAGGCACAAACCTCCAGACCAGACAAACTTTGGTAGACTGTAATGAGTGTAATAGACTGGGTCTCCTCTTCCAGCTCTACACATGTATCCTGATGTGTGCGTTGGCTCATTAATGATGTAGGAATCCTGCTCAGTTCCTTTAGTGCTACCAGGTAGCAGCTTATCTTCATAAAAGTTGTCAGATAATCTGGGAACAGTCTCGTACCAGTAGAACCTCCATCCTGCAGATGGAAGTTTAGCTTCACATCTCAGAGTTACTGAGTCTCCAGGACGCAGCCATAGTGGAGACACGGTAAGGACAGGAACGGGCATCTCTGAAATTGAATTTCTCAGAATGAAAATGAAATGAAATGGCTGCAGAATCCAAAAAATACCAAAAAAAACCTCCCCCGAAATGTTAAAACATCATCCAAAAAGAGCGGGAAATTGCATCTTGTGTCGTCGGGGGTTCAGGGGTTTTCTCATCTCTGAGTATTTCAGTCATGCTGCCCTCTACTGGAATCTCTGTGCGTTTGGAATTCAACTGGGGCCTTTGCTGTAACTGAACTTGAGTTTAAAATAAAAATAAAAAAAAGTCATTATTGTTCCTGGGAATTAGTTTAAAAATGTGAATATAATGAATCTTATCTAATAATGTATTTCTGTGCGGCTCATGTATATAAAGAGCAACACTAGTATGAGAAGCAAAATTCACAAAAACTAACATAAATAACAGGGTGGCTGCCTTCTGGCCAAAATGCAGCCATATCTAATTAAAAGGTTCAGTGTTTGACATGAGAAAAAAATGATTATATACACCTATAAATAATAAACAAAACAATTAGGACTCATGTAATAGTGACAATGTGATGGCTTCACTCCACTTTGCCATATGCTGTCATATAATACATGTTCCAGTGGTGTGAGTGACTTGCTTTTGACTTTTCCCCTTTTAATCAACTGTTTTTAAATCATATCCTGCTTGTTTTTTGATTTCAATTTCATGACTTTTATCTAACTTATAATTCGAATCTGTTCTCCTTTAATCAACTGTTTTAAAATTGTATCTAAATGTTTTATGTGAAGCAATTTGAATTACCTTGTTGTTGAAATATACTATACAAATAAACTTGATGCCTGGTATCCAGCGGCATCTTCCCCTCCCATAATATGATATGGACAGTTCAACCATGTACTTCTTTTAATTGACTTATTTCATTTATTATATTCCTGCAATAACTGGTATTTTATACAAACTCACAAACAAGTTTTTAACAACTATCAGTGTGGATATAAAATACAATAGATGGTGAATACACTAATACGAGCATACATAAAGATGATGTGATTAAGAATCATGCTGTCGGTGTAGATTAATTTTAAGAGAACAAATAAATAAAGAGAAAGGAAAGTGCATTTACCTTCAGCCTGGCCATAGCAGAGGAGTGAATCCATCACTAAAATAAAGGTTGAAACTTCAGTATCAAACTGGCAGAAATTCACTCTAAACCAAACAGCCCAAATACTTAATAAGAATCCGGATGATGAAAAGTTTCCTCCTAGAAATATACTGATGTACTCACAGAATAACCCCAGCACACAGAGTGAAATGTGTTCCATCCTCACACCCAGCACTGAGACCCTTTCTGCTACTTCATGTAGAGAAAGCTTGAAACTGAGAAAAACAGAACTTACATCCCATATGTATATCTGACCGAACTATTTATTCAACTTCTGAATTTAGTTTCTCTTTGCTTCCTTCCCTTTTACACAGCAAGTGTTTCAAAACCATTTCGACATGTTTAGATTTCCCTGCAGAAACATTTTAGGTCAACTCTGATCCAAAAGATAATACTTGGTCTTGTGGTATATTGTGAAAGAACATTCTATAAAAGCTTAACAGAGCGCATATATACTGTGTATGAATTCAGAGTGTATATTGCATCTATCACCTACACGTTATTAGTTGTTCAGTTCAGAAGATTCACTTCTGTTATGATAAAGGTTAAAGGTCAATAAATGTGGAAATCAAGTTTCCACATCCACTTATCTATGTAAAACAAGGGCGTATGAGTCTTTATGGAAGTCCCCTTACGAGAATTGACAGAGAGACGAGGTGCAGAATGTCCGTTTAACTAATTTGTTCATTTTAATAAATTCTTGTGATACAATTCAAGTCAAGTGGCAGAGCCTTTTGTTTCCATTACACTAGAACCCCTTTTTTTTGTAGCCTGAATTTAACACAGTCTCTAAAAAACAATAATAAAGTAAAAGACATTGTATTATAGATTTTTTTTGCACATATACAAGATCTAAGAACATTAAATTGAATCAGAGTCATGAGTCATGCTTATTTATTTGACTTTTTTCCTCATTTTTATTTTATGGGGGCAGTGCATTTTAATTAATATCTCTAAATTTGCCTTTAGCCTTTAGCCAGATGTTCCAATAGACCCGTTCTTATATCTATATCATATATTGTAATTAGTTTGCATGTTCTCCCCGTGTCTGCGTGGTTTTTCACCGGGTACTCCGGCTTCCTCCCACAGTCCAAAAACATGCTGAGGTTAACTGGAGACACTAAATTACCCGTAGGTGTGAGTGTGTGAGTGAATGGTGTGTGTGCCCCACGATTGGCTGGCGACCATCTGGGGTGTATCCCTGCCTCTCGCTGTAACGCGCTGGGATAGGCTCCAGCAGACCATGTGACCCTAATGAGGAATAAGCAGGTATAGAAGATGACTGACTGACAAAATACTGCTCGGAAAGATGTAATTATTTGTAATTACATTTATATAATTTAACTATGTAAAATACATTCTAGAAACTAAATAATGTGTGTTTAGTGAATTCATTAATGTCTTGCCAGCCGTTAACACAATATGCAACTACTTATAGTAAATTTGTAGTCCCTCTTTTAGGCAACAGAACACAGAAACTGTGGAAAAGACTCATTATATGATAGAGGAACACCCCTGCTATTAGGCAGAGCTGCGTGGCATTGCTCGGAATTTTGAAATGTTAAATTGAAGGACAAAAACCTGTTTTTACTCAATTTCTTATCCTCCCACAACATTAATTCTCTCTCCTATGGCCCTACGATGTCCATTACAATTATATTCACATGGTGAATTATGCAAATTAGGTGATGGAGTAATTTAGCAACTTCTTGTGCTGTGTAACAATGGTTCACAGTGCCAGAATCTTCATGGTAATTTCCAGGTTTCAAGTTCGGTTAATGTCTTCATTCACAGGAAGTGACCCAACTTGAGTAAATGTGCTATCTGACACATAGCAACATCTTGGAATGAATTTTATATGGAACCCTTTTCACGACTAATAGAATTAATAATTTACTTCAGCACATCATTAAAAGTAGTAATGATCAGTAAATGTCTACGTAGATTAAACCCAAAACACTTAACAAAATCATATTAAACAGTAATTATAACATAGTATCATGGCACAAGTAGGACTGGTAATATGGTGGTGATGTGCATTCACACCTGGATCCTTGTTTGTGTCACTTACATCATGCTCTGCAAGGAACTTAAGAACAATGAATGTCTTTTTCTCCCAGTAAGTTCTTCGAGCTTTTCAGAATTAAAGCGAGTAACCTCTTGCTGACTGTCATATAAATAAATAAGATGAATGAAAGTCACTCTATCGAAATGTAGCTGTTATTGAAAGAGTGCAGGAAGTGAATTTAATTGCCATTGCAAAAAGTCTAAATTAATTAAAACACTTCCGATTGCTGAAATATTTTTTTATTGGTGCCAAAATAATAAAATACACACAGCATGAGTAAATACACTTAAATAAATCATAAATAGGAAGGCAAACTGTTCAGTATAATATTAGCAAAAGTTAAATGTAAGAGTTGATAACAATAATAATTGTCGACATCCATCCTGGAGGTTTTTTAACAGTAAACTATAAATATATAAAACATTTAAACCTATATTACCATCAATGAAAATAATACAAATGCATGCAAATGAATATTAAATGACAATACACATCGGACTTTTGCTTTATATATATCAGGCAAGAAGCCGGGATACACCCCAGACATTTGTGGAAATTTGGTGTTACATGACTTTGTGTTGGAGATAGTTTTCCTTTAAATTATACAATTGCTGCAGTTCAGACTGCTCCATGTTAAGGTTTATACTGCAGTATTTTCATAGTCTTCAGAGACTCTGATGGATTCATAGAGAGAAGCATCATCTGTAAACAAAAAGTGAAAATCAAGTAGAAGTCAATAATCATTTTTATTGCATGAAACCAATCAAATATCACCTTTTAAACAAATATATATATATATTTTGTATTTGATTTGATTATAATGATGTGATGATATTTTTAGGGTTTTAGGGTCATGAACTCTGGCCGCCCTGCTGGACAGCAGCGGTACTGCTTCTGTGTTGGACTGCTTGTTTTGGTGTCCCATGTGCTTTTGTCTACCCCGCCCCCTTGTTGGTGTCACACCTGATTGATTGTAATGATGTCCAGCTGTGTCTCATTTGCCCCGATGTCTCTGCCTACTATTTAAGCCCTGTCATTTCTCAGTTCTGTGTCTGATTATCTTGTTGTTTCACCTCTTTCTGTGTGGCGAGATGTTGATGCTGTGCTCCCAGTCTGTGACGTAGATTGTGAATTTTTTGATCTCTGTGGAATTACCTGTTGATATCCTAACTTTCCTTTACCTTGTTTTTGGACCTTTTTTTCCCCACATGGACATCTTTTGTTACAGATTTTTCCAACTCTGTATGAGTAGTTTTTGTTGTCTTCGGATGTCCTTTTTTTTGACTTTGTGATCTTTGAATAAAACTGCCCACAAACTGCATATGTAATTGGGTCTCAGTGTCTGACAAAGAACCTAACTGATATGCTGTGTAAGTCAATTTTGTCTTGGTTGAAAATCATTTTAGTGTCATGAAACCAAATATCACCCTTATAAAAAATATGAGAAATTTTGTGGTATAAATAGAATGCTCCATGTTAAGGTTTATACTGTACCATTTTCATAGTCTTGAGAGACGCTGATGGATTCATAGAGAGAAGCATCACCTGTGAAATAGTGAAAATAAAAGGTCAATATCATTTTAATTACATGAAACCAAATGTCACCCTTATAAAGAGGCCATATTCAAAGTTGAATATGAACAAGTCCATATTCGTCACTTTATAATAATTGAGTCAATTAAAAAAAAATAATCGGGTCAAGTTTGTAGACTGACCAAAGATAAGAGAGATGTACATATGCTGAGATTCATCCAGGTCGATCACGTGATTTACAGCAGAGTCCTGATTGGTGCTGTCAGACTGGATTGGCCTAAAATATTTAGAAAATAAATGCAATAAGGCACATGGAAGGTAATGTTGTCATGTTCAAAATGACAGAAGAGAGTTTTGTACCGACCTGATGAGGCCTGAATCTGTGAAAAAAAGGATATTTGTTGTTATTATGTAATTGTCGCAGTTCAGAATGCTCCATGTTAAGGTTTATACTGTACCATTTTTATAGTCCTCAGAGACTGAGTGAAAATTAAGAAAAGGTCAAATAAAATCATTTTAATTACATGAAACCAATTAAATATCACCCTTATAAAGAGACCCTATTTACCATATTCTAAGTTGAATATGAACAATTTCATATTCATCAATTTATAATAATTAACATGCTTTTATGGTCTAAAAACACCTAGTTAAATGTGTAGCAGCAATGCAGTCTGCCTTCTTACACACTCACTCTGACCCTTTCATTTCTCTGTAGATGGTAATAAAAATGAGTATAAAAGCAACAATTAATCAGGCTAAATTTGTAGACTGACCATAGAGAAGGGAGATGTACGTATTATGTTGAAATCCATCCAGGTTGATCATATGATTAGCAGCAGAATCCTGATTGGTGCTGTCAGGCTGGATTGGCCTAAAATATTCAGCATATAGAATAAATGTAATACGGAGCATGGAAGGTTTAAAATGGCAGAAGGGAGTTTTGAACCAACCTGATATGGCCTGAATCTGTGAAAAAAAAAACACATTTATCATTACACACAGTTGTTTTTGAAATTATTTTTTGTGGTATTTCATATCATGACATCAGAAAATGTTTAGGTGTTTGAATAACTCAAGCATAATAAAATAAAAAAAAGGAAAAGGCCTTACCATGACATTGTCCATTATGATACAACAGCAGCAGGAGAACAACCAGAACAATTCCACAAACCAATCCGATGATCAACAGCACAGGTAATAAGTAGTTGTAAGATCGCCACTATAATGAATAATCAACGTTAATAACAAAACTCCAAAAGCAAGAAAAACGAGAGTTCTAACTGCAGCATAACCAAAATCAGCTCAATGACTTCAAAATATACAAATATACCGTGTAACAGCTTACATATACACTCACATGTACTCATGTGCAACATGTAGATGCAAATACACTTACATATAAATAAATGCCATAAATAAATTCCATATTCTGGAACTTTAAAATCTTAGTATTACTGGATCTAAGTGCTGCATTTGACACAGTTGACCACAACATATTTTAGACCAATTGGAGAACTGGGTGGAACTTACTGGCACAGCACTATAATGGTCTGATCTGAGTTGGGACACAATTAGAAACATGAAATAAACACAGCAAGCAGAACAATGTAAGATTCATCAATAGCCCATTTAATCCTAAGAGCTGCTAAATCTATGATTGTCATTTTACACTTAACTCATTTAACCTGTTAAGATTTTTTCTTAATGGTAATCAGGAATTCATGCATATTATAATTTAACTCACGGATCATCTCAACAGTGACGTCACTACTTATATCAGTGAAGAAAGGTGGATTTCCTCTTCTTCCTCTGCAGCGGTAGATTCCTCCTTCCGAGGTATTGATGCGTCTGTTTTGATTGTCATTACTCAAGATAAGAGCTTCGTCAGTGTCTGAGTGACGTCTGAACCAGTCATATTTCCAGCCAGCAGAGCCTTCTACATCACAGGTCAGTGTCACATTGCTCCCTGCTGGTATGGCTGTTGCGTGTTTAGTCAATGTGGGTTTGGGTCTATCTGCTGTAATGAAAAACACATGAAAATGATTCGAATGGAAATGCTTTAAAAAAATACTTCGCTTGACACCATCTCATCTCATCTTCTATACCCGCTTATTCCTCATTAGGGTCGCAGGGGTCAGCTGGAGCCAATCCCAGCGCATTATGGCGAGAGGCAGGGATAGAACCCAGATGGTCGCCAGCCTATCGTGGGGCACACACACCATTGACCACTTGACACCATATTAATGTAAATTTCCTCTTTAGTTTCAGATACTTTAAATACATTGTCAGCAGATATCAGACATCTGCATTGACACTAAAGAAGTCACACTTAATGACAAGTTCACTAAATGAATGCATTTCCTTATTTCATCATATTTTTTAAAATATTGTTTTACATTACTGTAGTCATTATAAGACTAACACTGCTCATGCAGGATATACAGTATATAAGAGTGTTAACTACTAACATGGCTGGATATTTAATTGTCTTCCAATCAGTTTATTGTGTGAACATATTTACGTGGAGTGCTCAAACATGTACTTCTTTTAATTGACATATTTCATTCATCATATTAATAACTAGTATATTACCTCACTCGAAACAAAATTATGGATTACAGTGTCTTTGTCTCTGTTTTTAACAGCTAGCACCATGATTTCTGTGAGAAAAGAAGAAGTGAACAATGCAATGGCCCTGGTTAGTGTTCGAAGTTTCAGGATATTCTGAAAAATCTTTACTCTAGAAGATTTACATCTAAACTCGATCAAGTTAATAAAACGTTGATGACTTACATAATACAGTTAAAAAGATGCTATTACTGTGTTTCATTTCAGCTGAGCTTTGGTGGAGAGCACGACACTGATATAAACCACTGCTTTCTGGAACTAGTGTGGACTGTATGAAGTTGTTGTATGTACGGTAGGGAACAATTTCTCGACCGTCCTTGTTTAAATTCTTTAACCAGTCGGTGTCTTTTCCTTCCTTCGCGTCACATGTAAAGGTAACAGCCTCTCCAGTAAAGAAAGTGGACCAGTTAGGGGTAATTGTTAGAACAGCATCTGGAACAGAAAAATACAGGAGAAATATAACATTTCACACTTTTAAGCGCTATTGTTCAGCAGAACTCAGTTTGTAGTCATAGTCAGTGTGGCTATAATAATATGCAATAGATGGTGAATACACTGACTAATAAGAACATACAAAATGATGCTGTAGGTGTAGATTAATTTTAAGTGAAAAATAATAAAAAAGGAGAAAGAGGATTGTGTATTTACCTTCAGCGTGGCCATAGTAGAGGAGTGTATTCATCACTAAAATAAAGGTTGAAACTTCAGACATTATTAAACTGGCAGAAATGATCTAATATACAGTAATTACAGCAAACAAATGTGGTTTCATGAATGGAAACTAGTGGTGGTTAATGTGTAACATTAATGAATGAAATGTATCTAATTATCACTGCTGATAATTCACTCTAAACCAAGCAGCATAAATAACCAAGCAGCATAAATAATATCTGCTAATGAAAAGTTTCCATTGTTCAAACATTCATAGAAACTGAACAAATCACTGTAGTCTGTTTTTCTCAATGCAACAGTTACTATAATTTGTACCATTCAAACAGAAATATACTGATGTACTCACAGAATAACCCCAGCACGTAGAGTGAAATGTGTTCCATCCTCACATCCAGCACTGAGACTCTTTCTGCTTCTTTACGCAAAGCTTGAAACTGCAACGAGAGAAACAGAACTTACATCTTGTGTGAATATTAGATTGTTTTGTCCAACTTCTCCTTCTTTTACACGGGTATCACACCACAAAGCATTTCAAAACCATTTAGACATGTTTGAACTTCCTGTCCTGGCCCTGCAGAAACATTTTATCTCCACTCTGATGCAATCTCCAAGCGATACTGTCATTCGTGTTGCAATATTCTGAATGAAAGCAATGATCCACAATACACAGTGTAGGAACTGCCTCTAAAATAACAATCAGCCTGAACACCCCAGAACCAACAACTGGTCAATTAATCACCAACTACTGTGACAATGGATTCATTGATTGAAGAGAAAAGTCCAAATTCTCCAGTTCCAGCTTATTAAATTTGATTATCTTCTTCTATCTTATATATATTAGGTCGCATCTTCAGCTTGCAACTAATCGAATCGTTTCAATAATCAATAGATTATTATTTCAATCAAAATAGTTGTAGCTCTATTGCCTGCAATGCAGATAGAATAAGATAAGATGAACCTTTGTTTGTCCCACAGTATGGAAACTGCATTAGCAACAGCAGTAAAGGAAATAAAAGTAAAGTGACATAACATTATATATATATATAAATAAATACAATATAATACAATATAAGATAGATGCACCATATATATAATATATATACAAAATAGATAGGGTAGATTATTGCACATGATTTGCATTGAACAGAGAGAAGTGAAATGAAGACATCTACATGCTCTGACCTGGAAATCACAAGAAATATATTAATATATATATATATGTATATGTATTCCGTATAAATGAGGCTTTATCTATGTTTGGGATAAGCATCACCGCCTACATAATACTGCACATGTATACCGATGAAATTAAGCTCTACTGTAGATACATGACTGATCAAGTACACTGTACTGTATTAAGTACTCTCTTGCAGACATTCACTGAGTTTAGAATGCAATATAATGTATATGTCAAGAGAATTGAAGAAATGTGAAAAGTCATGTTAATTGCAAGGCTATAATCCTCCTGGAAACTACTGCTGCTTCTCCAAGGATTGGTAAGTACTGATGCGACTGTAAAAAGCATCAAGATTTAGAACAAGCATCACGAAAAAAAGAAAAAGTTCTCCACAGTAGCAGATGAAGCCACATGTATCATACTTACATCGATGTAGTACACAAGGTGTTTGCAATCCATCCAAATATGTTCTTCCTGCAGCTTCAGTCTCACACAGACTACTTATATGCTTTTAACTTCTGGTATTTCCCCCGTTTAAAGTTTGATCATAACCTCATCCTCAGGAAGTGACCCAACTTGTTCAAACCAGAAAAAAACCCTCATGGACGGAAACGAGCGTCTTATTTCGACGTCCTTGTTTGAGGCGTTTCCAATAAGGATCCGATAATGACAAATGGTAAAATCAATCACAGTCATAATAGTTGAAAAGGTGATTATTGTCTCTGTGATTTAGTCCAATTTAATATAGTATAGTGTATTATAAAAGCTGCAGGGTACAGGATACAGAAATAAGGGTTTTCCCAGGTGTTAGTCAGATCACATGCGGTCAGGAACGACGTTTTTTTGAAGAAGTTTGCAAACATTTCTGTGTATTTTCATCAGAAAGAGCGATGAGTCATATATGAAATTACCTCACATCATCAAAAATCTTCCAGACAGTGATTAACGGGTTCTCATGCAAAAACTATGGAAGGACGATCTCTAGGCATATCGCATATTAGAAACACAGCATTTAATAACAAATTCTTCATGTTGTAGCACATTTTTAGAATCAGGTTTTAATCTACAAGAAGAGCAACCACAGTGTATTTTCCTTTATTTCCCAGGGTTCTCAATCTGTCCTGTTAAATGCTGACCTGCACTGGTCTGTAATGTGTTTGCCGGCGTTGCTAGGCAACAGTGTACCTGCAGAGGTATCTTACTTGTAAACTGAGACACTGGGGACAGCTGTTGGACCTGTGAGCTGAGATCACTCATCTATTTAGCACAGCTTCAACAAAACACCGGTAGAAGTAGAAAAAACGGGGAGAAGTCGGCACCCTGACAGACCTAAACAGGTAGGTTTCACCCTGCCAATGTCATTTTTTTATAACTAGAAAGTGTTCAGAGACACCTCTGACAAGGCTACGCAATCCTCTAAATATATATATTTAAAAACAGAAAATGTAGAGAATTCATTAATCTGCATTTGGAGATGGCCATTTTAGTTCATCATGTTGCTGTAGTGCCATCTATCAGTGGAACTGGAGGTTCACTCACACTCAGGAATTGACATTTGTGTGCCAGTCATCATACACACAATGTGTGTAAGGTTTGGTAAAATTATATTATCTCACACAGGCCACATCAGCAACCAGTCACAGAAGAGTGTGAAATATCAAGAGAAAGCAATGCATTTTTAAAGAGCTGCACCTTGCCTTCACTTACTGTGCTGTAACTCAATTAGGTATTTTTTCTTCTATTATCATGCTTGGGAATATTTCTGTTTGCCTTTTGTTTTAATGTCTAACCCTGTTCAAAACTTTGGTCGAATGCGGTTGCAACTGTACTTGATTTGATTCATGGCAAACCAAACACAATTTTATTAAATTTAAATCTGACTTTCTTTTTTGTATTTTAATATTCTGATAGGGGACCTGTGTGTGTGTGTGTGTTGGTTTTGCTATACTTGTGAGGACCAGGTATTGAGAATCAACCTTTTCTGTGAGGACATTTTTGGTTGTGAGGACATTTTGGGTGGTCCTCACAAAAATAATGCTTCTAATAATTGACTTGTGTGTGTGTGTGTGTGTGTGTGTGTGTGTGTGTGTGTTTGTGTGTGTGTGGGAAATCAGATGTGAAGATGGCATTAGCCAGTGGTCACTGGCTGGAGAAAGAGATGCGGGGAGAAGCCCCTAGTCCCAGGTGGGTCACATTGCTTTCCTGCCATATCAAAGCTTGTGACAGTCCAAATCCAAACTGACTTTAGAGCATGTGCGTCAAACTCAAGGCTCGAGGGCTGAATCTGGCCCAGCACCTCAATTTATGTGGCCTACAAGAGCTTACAAAGAACTGTGCAATTTAATGAGCAATGTGGAACACAAGGTCATGTCTTCTTGCAGATATGATAAGTATGCAGTCGTTTATTTATTGCGGTTCAGTGATTTCTTTTTTCCGTCTCACTCTGATATCCTCCAACATACTAGTTCTCCTCTCGTTGCACACAAACACTATTTCCACTTCAGAGCATAAACACTTAAAAGTTAATGGTGCAACTCAACTTAAACATGGTGCATTCAGGTGCCAATGTGACAAAGCGTGAGACTGCAAGGTTCTGACTTTAGTGATGATTTAAATTCAGGGCTTTAAAGTGAAGTGACACTTAGGTTGTGTGTGGTGGTTGCTCATTGCTTCACTGACATATTTGTATTGTCTACTTTTTTTTTTTATCACAGACACGGCCACGCTTTAGCTGTGGCAGGGAACGTCACCTTTCTGTTTGGAGGAGCCTTTAGCATCAACACAGAGGTGACTTCAACTTTTTTTTGAAAAGCTTCTTTCTATTCTGAGGGACAAAAAGCAGATAGGTCCACATTTAAGATATGTTTAAAAAAAATACAGAAATGTTGATTGGTGCATTTTTCTGCCTATCTGTCTCCTGTGATTTATTTAGGAGGACGACCTGGTTTACTTCAATGATTTCTACATGCTAACAGGTACAAGGCTACAGATGCAGGCCAGTAAAACCCATGGAGCCTTGATGGTCCAATAATCCCTTAAAGGGGACATTTGCTTTACTGGGTTTATGATATCTACACTGCATGGTCAAAGCTTGACATGATGATACATGTCTTAAAGAGAGTAGAGCCCAGGATTAAAAATATAGATCTGAAAATGTGCATGATATGTCCCCTTTAAACAACAGTATACAGTATGTTGTATTTACATAACATTACACAACAAAGTGGCCTACAAAACCCCTACACATTGCCATTAAAAAAGCGTGTCCCAGTTTTGATTTGGCTTTTTGTCAAATGAAGGCAGCAGCACCTCCAGAAGGCGAATGCAGGAAAAACCAGGCAAGATCATGAACCGTTTCAGATGTGTTTCGGTTTAGTGAGTTGGATAATGCAGCGGAAGCTCCGTCAAACACTCAGCACTGAGTGATTCAGTGAACGGATCCTTTGGACGAACCGATTCTCATGTTTCGGTTCAGTCAAAAGAGCTGCTATGGCCATCACTAACAGGTCTATCAGCTTCCTCCCTATGGCACGCATCCTAGTTTCTCCATGTGACAGGTGCAGTAGAATGTGGACATTGACTCCATAGGTGGAGGCGGAAGCTTTTTTTAGTTTGGTGATCATTTTGGCAGATTTTTGCATGAATATTTTCTTTTTCGGGAATTTGTATCAACATTGTTCTCTTAAATTTTGCACCCTTTCAATGTTTATGTGGCAAAAAAAAGCATATAAATATCAAATATCATTACTTTTCTTCAAACTCAAATGCTGACATTTGGTTTTATACTGTAACGGTAATGAGATTAAAAAATGTGGTGATAATGGAAGTCAATGAGGCACTTTTGGATACATAGGTGTCCAGAAGGAGTAATCACCACCAATGTCCCATCCTCCCACCAGTTATTACATGGAAAATAATAAATGTTGTGTTTTTATTTTTTTATTTTACAATATTTAACGAAATAATTCCAATATATTTTTTAGGTTTTAGGTTTTAAAGGGTTAAAAATGCTAAACATGATTGAGTGTTTGGTTGTTTTGAACAGGAACAAAGTTTTTGAAGAGATGTATGAAATAAGGTAGAAAAATGATCTATGGTGATTTTATAGCAGTTTGTGTTTGTTCATTTCTGCCATGAAGGTGTCCAGAGGGTACAAAATTCAGGAGGGCATGAGGGTTAAATCTGTGACTATCGACTCAGTCTGATTTAAAAGTAAAATTAATGTTATTATTTTGGCCACAGATTTCTCTAAATTACATATAAAGGAACATTTTATAAGGCATAAGAACTGCACTGAGGACAAAAATGTAAATCCTGAAGTGGAATTAATTAAGACTGATTTTCTCAGTAATGTGATATGTCATATCTATTAATGCATGTTTTATATCTGATTTAGTAGGTAATCACAGATAGTTTGTATCATCAGAGGAACTCTAATCAGGAACAGTGTTATGAAGCTGAACTCCTGGGAATGAGAGGAATGAACAATAATCAAAGGTTGTTGTTGTTTATAGTTTCTTCTGATGATGTGATGTGGGAGGAGATTCCTCAGAGTGGAGAGGTTCCCTCAGCCAGGGAAGGACACACTCTCTGGTAACATTCTTTGAATTAAAACAAACACTCATTTCTATCTCATTTCTTTTTCCAGCTCCAGCTACTTTGCAATAGAGGTCATAAATCCTGCCTCCTTTATATTAGCAGATGAGATGTTAGCTGAACTAAAAAATCAGAATACACATCAAATGCATTTTCCCCAAATGTGGTTTCATTATTATCGTCATCTAGTATTACCAGAAATACAATAAAACAGTTAGAAATATATTTATATCAGACATTTTATTACACTACTTGAAAGAAATATTAAAACATTGTGATAATCTTGTCTGTTTATAGGCAGGATATGTCAATTTAATGTATTGGTTCATAAAAATAATATTAAAGGGGCCCTATTAGGAATAATTTCAGTGTATGTGTTGTTCTGTTGTGATCTGGCTCTTCTTTGTAGTGTCACTGAAACCTGACTGAACTCAAGTCATTTAGAAATGCCTCCTGTTGTGATGTCAAAAAGGGAATATAAGTTAATAGTAACCATCCCTGCATCCATGTAGCTGCCCTTCCAGAGTGCTTGAATTTCTGTATTTCACACCGACCCCAGCTCTCTGAAGGGCGGGACATTTCCAACAGCACTAGGCCAATCACAACAGAGCAGGTGTTTCAGTAGGGAGGGGAGGGGGGAGAACATGTTTTTTTTCAGAGTGAGTGTGTGGGAAGGCTGACTGTATTGCTGCTACAGGTCTAACTCGGTGCTTAATATACCATTGTAAAGGACCAAGCGGTGAGGCACAAAGACACAGGACAAACTGGCTGATAAAGGGGGTTTTATTAACTTCCCAAAAAAGGAAGACTTAGAAAGCAATAAATCATACCTAGGCCTATAACAGAAATCAACTAAATATGATTTAATATAACATAAACTCAAACGGAACAGCCCTCTCACTAAACAGAGCAGGAGCTTATATCCTGGCTGCCCAGACCACTCTCCATCTGAAAGGGGTAAACAAATAAACCTACACAATCCTCCTTAATCCCAATTAACAATGCAAAATGAGAAATGTTAACATAAATATGCTTTAACAACAAAACACCACAGAAAGGGCTGACAGGATGATAACCATGCAACTCAGAAGGGATAGATATGTGACAGAAACTGTTAATCATAAAAAGCCAACTAAAGATGTATACTGAAAATGAACTATTGCAACAAAACCACTGAATAACCTATGTATACTAAATGAAAACTAAATTAAGTTAAAACTAAATACACACACACAACTGTAATGCATCTAGTGTCAAAAGGTTACCGGCATTCAGCTGAGTGTGTGGCCAAAGATGAGGCCATCACAACCATGAAAGTTAAAGTATTAAATTGGGGAAATAGCAAAATAGGGTCCCTTTAAAACATAAGAAATATACACTAATTCATTTTACAGTTCCTTGTCCTCCTCAGTGTTGTTAAAGGGAAGCTGTATATGTTCGGAGGAGTGTCTCATCCCGATGCCACTGAATGTCTCCCAGGAGTCTACAGTTTTGATATAGGTGAAGATGTTGGTTTGAACTTTCAATAGAGTCTCCCATTAAGAAAGCTCAACAGGGTCATGACCTTTCTTCCACCTCCCAACAGTGTCTCTGACCTGGGAATGCTTAACAATCGGGGGGGTGATCCTCAAGACCCTCGGACACAGCTCTGTGGCTGTGGGGGACAACATCTACGTGTACGGAGGCATGGTGGAGGGAAGTCCAACTGATGACCTCATGGTCTTCAACACAGGTCCAGAAATAAAAATATCTTTTCACCAATTATCTTTAACAATTTCTACAATAGTTAACTTACAAAGACGTATTTTCCCCCGTAAACTCGCCGACTTCCTCTCTGCTGTGTTTCAGTATCTCTCACTTGGACGCCTGTTAAAACAACTGGATCGCCGCCTCCTGCCCTGTGAGACACTATCCTCTCTTTATTATTTATTCTTTATTCAGATCCCCATTAGCATTAAAGTGGAAGCTACTCTTCATGGGGTTTGCTTAGTTCAGTTAAAACGTGACAACAAATCATATTTCATTGGATTGATCTCAGTTAACTGATCTGAGTTAAATTCACACATTTAAACCCAGATTTAAAAAGAAAATTCATGCATATAATTGTGTCAGTTGAGTCAGTTTTCATTGCAGAAAATAGCATTTTAATGGCTGTTATAGTTGCTGCTTGCACAAGTATACTCATTAACAACAATCTATTTATCCCATGTACAAAAGTCTTTTTTGGGGGGATTATTCTAGTGACTTGAATGGTTAAATAGAGATATACTATGTGTGTGTGTGTGTGTGTGTGTGGAGGTGTGGTCAGAGTTTTGCTCTGGTTGGTGATCAGGTCTTCATGTTTGGAGGCTATGGAGCAGGTGGAGACTTATGTAAAGACCTGCATGTCCTCAACACAGGTAAACACTGATTCAGACGTCTTAAAAAGTGATGCTTCGAATATTGATTTATACGGTTTCTATGTCAGCCTCAGTGCTTGTGTTGCTATGTAACAATACAACTAAACAAGCTGTATGAACTTAGTTCAATCATTCACACACAGGTTAAGTGATTCCAATGCAGTTTAAAATGCAAACGCTTTGGAATGGAAAATAACAGAAGCAAGAAAATGTCGAAATTGAAATGAATATACATTATAATACATGAAGTAATTTCCCATCAACAGAGTCAGTCCTGAGCTTCTATACAAGGTGTAGTTCTTTAACTGCTTGACTGATATCCAGAGATTATTCTTTAGCATATGAACTCAGATTTTTGTGTCTGTTCTGGCTTTCAGAGAACCTGGTGTGGCAGAAATGGGAGATAAAGGGAGAATCACCCACAGCCTGCAGCGGACAAACACTGACTGCACACCATGATAAAGTACACACACACACACACACACACACACACACACACACACACACACACACACACACACACACACACACACACACACACACACACACACACACACACACACACCTTCTTTATTGTAATTCAAAAACAATGAACTTGCAGTACAATTTGTAGCGGCTGTATATATATGTACATATATTGGTATATACATGTAAAACCCTGTGCAAGACAGCAATATATTATTCATAATTTATTGTTTATTTAATTAGTTTTATTATTTATGCATTTAAGTTTTATTTGTAGGAGTAGCTGTCATATTATTATTGTCTTATATTGTTCATCAATGTATAGATTAGTAGTTTTATGAATTATTAGTTGTTATTGTTTAGATTATATTAATTATATTTAATTGGCTACATAAACTAAGTTGTATTATAAAAAAAAACAGTAGTTCATTTATGATTAAAACTGGAACAATTATTTTGTTTATTTTATATGTAAAAAGTCTATAATGGCACTGTGTGTGTGTGTGTGTGTGTGTATACACACAATATATATACTGTATATGTAGTTAAACTATAGTTAAATAAATAACTATAGTTACTATAACTATAGAATAACTATAGAAATATTTTAATATTTATGAAGATAAAATGAATTTTACGTGACAAAAATAAAATAAAACGTTAAAAGAAGTAGTCATCCTCATTATCATTCGTATTTCTCCAACATTTGAAGGTTTATATTAATTCGTACAAATAGTGGCAGTAAAAATGCAATAAAACATCATGATCATAACGTTCCTTCTCTTTCCACGCGTTAAATCCCATGCAGGACATCTACCTCTTTGGTGGGAAAAGTACAAACGAGGACGGCACAGTGACGTCGTCCAATGAGATTCATAAACTCAGTATTGGTGAGTGAGGCGTTTGCAGGTTAACTTACTAATGAATCAGTGAATTGTTCCACAGAAAGTCAAATGATTGATGGTATATTCCGGATATTCCACGTTGTTTGTCTCTTTCTCTCCAGCTAAGATGAAGTGGAAGGTTCCTCTGTATGTTGGGATTCCTCCGGCCCGTCGACACGGACACACCGCCTTCATCCTCCACAGCCACGTTAGTGTACCACAGAGTATATGTTCCACCAGTATTGTCACGTTTCATCAAGTAAAATGAGCTTTTTATTATGTTTGTGGGGTTGACAGCTGTATGTATTTGGAGGAAAGAATGAAGAGCAGGAGTTTAATGACCTGAAGGTTATGAAACTCATCAACCCCTCTGAACGACAGCCAGGTATACTATTCATATATATATATATTAAATACCATTAAATACCAAAAGGCATCAAATGTGGAAAAACGCTGCACATTTTCTTAAAATATCATGTCAAGTAATTTGTGGTGTTCCACTCGGTTTTACGCTTGATGAATGACGGAAGTATTTGTGTGAGAAAAAAAAAAGAGGACTTTTTTTTTCCTCCACAGTAATGAAGGAGATTCTGTCTGAGTTTGGTCTTCAGGGAGTCAGCCACAGGTCAGCAGCTGCTTCGTTTCCGTTTCTCCGTGCGTCGACATGTGTCTGTAGTTTCAGACTCATGTCACGCTCGACTGGAGTCTCATCTCGAAGTTTCTGACACCTTGGTTTTCTTTCTGGTTTTGACTGTTAACAGCTTCACACCCACGAAGGTTCCCAACGTCCGCTATGAGCTGAGCGACTCTTCTCCGTCCGGCCAGCCCAGGAACGCTGCAACTAATTCACAGGTGGTGGAAAGTAAAAGTCACAAACTGCTAACCAACAGATCTAAATATAATATATTAATCTTACTTATTACTGCTGCTACTCGTACTGCTACTGCTGCTGCTGCTACTACCACTAACCTACTGCCATTGCCAGGATTACATAAGTACATCTCTACGTCAGTCAGTCATTTTCTATACCTGCTTATTCCTCATTAGGGTCACATGGTCTGCTGGAGCCAATCCCAGTGCGTTACAGCGAGAGGCAGGGATACACCCCAGATGGTCTCCAGCCAATCGTGGGGCACACACACCATTCACTCACACACTCACACCTACGGGCAATTTAGAGTCTCCAATTAACCTCAGCATGTTTTTGGACTGTGGGAGGAAGCCGGAGTACCCGGTGAAAACCCACGCAGACACGGGGAGAACATGCAAACTCCACACAGAAAGGTCCCAGACCCAGGAACATCTCTACGTACTGTTAATTATTTTTTTTTACTATATTTGTTGTTTTAAACACATAAATTAAATTGGTATTTATTTGGCTTAATTGGTACTTCCGCCACCCTTTTTTTGCTCTGATTGCTGCTTTGCACACTCTTGGCATCATTCTCTTGATGAGCTTGAAATGAATGATGTCACCTGAAATGGTTTTCACTATATATATAGAAATACACTATATACATTGCTAATGTACATAATGTGTGTATATATATATATATATATATATATATATATATATATATATATATATATATATATATATAGTATAATAATAGCAGCAGTATAGGAGTTGCAGTATTTAGAGGTAGTAGTAGTAGAAATATAGAAATACACTATATACATTGCTAATGTGTATATATATATATATATATATATATATATATATATATATAGTAGTATAATAATAGCAGCAGTATAGGAGTTGCAGTATTTAGAGGTAGTAGTAGTAGTAGTAGCAGCAGCAGTAGTTATGTCAGCAGCAGTATTAGTAGTGCTGGCTGTAGTAAGCAGCAGCAGCAGCAGCAGCAGTAGTTATGTCAGCAGCAGTATTAGTAGTGCTGGCTGTAGTAAGCAGCAGCAGTAGCAGCAGTAGTTATAGTCAGTTGCAGCAGCAGTTTGCTTGGTTGTCAACGTACTTGTAGCAGTTGAAGCGCGTTGAAGCGCTCATACTAATAATAACACAGATCACTTCCTGCAGGTGCTTTTCAACAGAGACTTCAGCGCAGTGCGAGATCAGGCCATGAAAATGATCCAGACCGCCTTCACTCTGCTGGACCAGGAGTTCCAGAAGCTGGATCGGTATCTTCATGTTCCTTTACCTTTGTTAAATATGTGTCACGTTCGTACATCCCAGTACAAATCTTTATATAAATATAATATTTTAGACACAGTACTTTGAAGAGACCGTCTGTTTGATTCATTGATGAACCGTCTCCATGTACTATAACTACCGCACTTGTATTGATCTTTTCACAGCTGAATTTATGTTTTCCAGAGAGAGGTCAGAGTTATCTAAAGCTGCTGCTGCTCTGCAACGAGAGAAAGAAGCTCACGATGCCCATAAACAACAACAGCAACAGGTTCATCACCTCATTAATCCAGTCCCGTCTAATCCAGTCTAATTCATCTCAACAGAACTAATCTTCCTAATGTAATCACAACTAATCTCAACAAATCTCATCCACTGTATTCAAATCAAATTTAATCTAACCAAATCAGACATATTCAAATGAAAACTAATCTAATATATTAAATATTAGATAATTAATCTTATCTAATGTAATCCAGATTGACTATTAGTTCAAATATATTTTGATCAAATCCAATTGAGTCTAACCAATTTTAATCGTTTGACCTATCCTACTAATTTAAATCTAATCTGATCTAAATTAAATTGATCCTAATCTCAATATATCTAATCTAATCCAATATAATCTAATCTAATTGCAATATATGTAACAAGTCCAATATGTCTAATCTAATCTTGTATAAAATATATAATTTATGTAGTGTAATCTTGTTTTAATTTATTCTACCTGTTCCGTGTTAACATGCTAGCACAAGCTAACATGTTAGCATAAAAACATGCTAATTTTAGCATATATCAGGACAACAAAACTTCTAGATATAGTTCATAATCATCAATGTTTTGGAGTGATGAGAACTGGATGTGATCAGTGTGTAATGTTGCTGTAGGAGCTGCAGGAGATGCTGGACAGACATCGCTCTCAGAACGAGGCGTGGCTCCGAGCCCGAGCCGAGGAGAACGACCGCGAGAGGAGGGAGCTGTGCAGACTCAGAGTCAGTTAAAACAACGACAAAAAAAAAACACTTAAAACATTCAGCATTTGTTATGCAAGCATTAAAGTATTAAGACATGAGGTGATATTTTAAGTTTTCACTAGAGGGCTGCCTTTTTTCGTCGTTTTCGGGAAACAAACTCACGTTTTAGTTTGGGGTCACTTAGAAATGTCCTTATTTTTGAAAGAAAATCACTGTTTTTGTCCAATGAAGATAACTTTAAACTAATCAGAAAGACCCTCTATGCATTGCTAACGTGGTAAATGACTATTCTAGCTGCAATGTCTTGGTTTTGGTGCAATATCTACACCTATGTAGATATTGCACCAATATCTATATATCTACATAGGCCCATTTCCAGCAACTATCACTCCAGTGTTCTAATGGTACAATTTGTTTGCTCATTGCAGCAGAAGATTAACGTAATACAATTTCTATTCAACTCATGGTGGTAAATGAAAGTGTGACTTTTAATGGAAAACACTGAATTGTCTGGGTGACCCCAAACTTTTGAACGGTAGCGTACATTAGGAGCGTTGCGTCTAAATGACCCCTTATCTGTTGGTCTCTCTCCTCAGGAGGAGGTGCTGCAGGAGCAGGAGAAGCTGAAGGAGGAACAGAGCAGCGTCCAGAAACGCAGTGAACATCTTCTGTCCATCATGCAGCAGTTCAAAGGAATGTGAGACAGTTACTGTAGAGAGAGACAAGTGGAGTCCTTGGGATACTCTCCCTTACGAAAGGCAATAAAGAGACGTCACTGATATTAACCTGTTTCTTTTGCTCTCGTCCCCTGTTCTCTTTTTTCTATTGTTTAATTTGAACATTGATGTTTCGATCACGAAGTGTTGCTGAGTGAGATTAATTGAGGAGACAGTGAGGGATAATGGGTGAATAATCTATCTTGAAATCAAGGTCTGTGGCTCACATATCTCTCTGACTGTTTGTCCGATCAACCTCATCTTTCAGATAGAGCTTGTGCACGGCACGATGGTGTTCAAGTTCAATCCAAGTTTTTTTTTTTTCTGATTTGGGTTAATTCTGTCTCGTTTTAAGAAAACAAGACCAACAGTTTCTTAAAAAAGATTAAATTGAGTTAAATCAAGGGAAAAAAATAGAATTATCTTATCCCATTTTCAGTTATTTTTAGTCAATATTGGACTAATTGCACCAAATACAAGACATTTCCATTTTCAGCTTCTTTGTATGTAAAGAAATACATAATACCATGAATATTTATACTATTATCTAAGCCTTAATTTACAGTTTGACAACCCTGTGTTAGCATTTTCTTTACCATGTTTACTATCCTATCTGGGCGTGTTAACATTACAGAAAATCTTATTTTTAGACCTCATAAGTGACTAAATGTCAAGTTAAGATTTTTTGCATGGTACCTTGCAATACAGCATAGATGGCTGTTACCATGGTAACCCCGTGATGTGGTGAGGATGCAGCACATTTTTTTTCTCGCAATGAAACAAAGTAAAGAAAAAAGAGTATAAAAATATGTGTTGAGAAAATAAGGTCTGTTCACCCAGATCCAGTAAAAACTCAGCTCTGCCAGGACAAATAGATTAAAATAAATAAGATCATCCATCTTTAATAACTGCCAAGACACAAATAATGAATTGTGTTAATTCATCAACTGACAGAACTAGTACATCTGAATGTGCGTTTTGCTTATCTGTCTTCCTGCCTTATTCTAATTTATGTGTCTGACTTCATCCCATCCGTCTGTCTGCCTGCATTTATTTATACGTCTGTATTTGTCTCTCTTTCTGTCGGTCGTCTCCACTGTCGCATTCAACAGCAGGGCAGGTCTGGATCACTATTAAGCAAGGAAAAACAGCGTAATGCAGCAGTCGGTGTCCTTGTATTTCCTCTCGTTTGCACTATTTGGCAGCGCGAGGCAGGGGCGGGGAGAGAGAGCGCGGAGCGTCACGTTTGCGGCAATGAGGCCGGAAGTGAGGCGAGAGTGTAAAAATAAAAGCTGGGGTTTTTATAACATGTCATCATCCAAATTCTTTTTTCCACCTCTTTCATATTTGTTCTGCAGTGAAATCAGCGGTGAAATTCACATTCAATGATTTAACTGCATTTTAATGCATTTAAAAATGAATAAATTAATAAATAAAAGGGCATTTTGCATTTGGAAAATTGAAAAAATTGAAAAATGTTAATTTAATGAACGGACATATTCATTCATGTACTGAGGCAGTTATTTATTTGTCTTTGATCATGGCAGTTTGAGCCCTCCATAATTTAATCAGCTTTCTGCTTTCAGCTTTTATAAAACATCGAAAAGCAAAAATCTTATCAGTCCATGGTCTAGTTTTTGTGAGTTTAAGGGTCTTTAATGTGAAAAAGATTCAGAACCACTGATCTCGACTATCAAAACACAGTCACTAAACATAGTAGTGGAACGGATGAAACTGGAAAAAATAAGAGACCACTGCAAAATTATCAATTTTTCTGATTTCACTACTTATAGATATGTATTTGGGCAAAAGGAACATCTATCTATAAACTACTGATGATTTCCTCCAAATTCCAAATAAAAACAATATTTATTTAGAGTATTTATTTACAGAAAATGAAAAACACAACATAAAACTAATGTTTACACTTAAGAATAGTTCAGAAATCGATATTTGGTGCAAAAACCCTTATTTTTAATCACAGCATTCATGCATCTTGGCATGCTCTCTTTTACATTGTTCTTGGTTCAGGTTTCACCTAATCAATACCTCTTTAAGCAGAATAACGTGTACATGTGTTGGAATGGCTATAACATATGTAAATATGCTGATTTCAGAAAAAAAAATCACAATATCCAGTGGTCTCTTATTTTTATACTTTTAGACTTTTATACTTTTACGTTTTATGCTACTAGAGCAGAGAATTTGATTATTTAAAAATACTAATTACCCTTAGTTTCAAAAAGAGGCTGCTACTTGTTATTTACTTTGTTTCCTTTATTGTTTTAATTAGATTTTTAACATAACATATTTTCTTACTCACCAGTTCTCGCCAGTTTAGCGCGCGGTATCGCCTTTTATTGCGAAAGGGTCGACCGGAAGCGGCTCGTTTCGTCGCGTTCAGCCTAACGCTCCGCGGTGAGATGGCTGTGGAGTCTCCTCCGCTGGTTCCTGTGAAGTCGAAACGGGCTCTGTGGACGGACGGCAGGAGGCGAGAATACCCGCTGCAGTCCGCTTCGACCTCCGTTTGTGAGAAATAACGACGGTAAGACAGAAACAGGCATGCACCTGCCGCGTTAGCCGAGCTAGGTCAGCCCGCAGGTAAGCAGCCCCCCCAAAAAAAACAACACACAACACACCGAGGCGCTCGTTTTGTCGGTGGCGTTCTCCCGCCGACCGCTGGTTCAGGCGGGGGAGGGGCGGGGGGACCCAGTCTGCTGCTGCTGCTGCTGCTTTTCTTTCTGTCTGGGAGATTTCTGCCTTTTCCGCAGAAACGCCGCCCGACGTTCCCCCCGGTCCGAGGCCCCTATCCGCCCCCTTTCCTTCCCGGTCCGAGGGTGTAAATAATTCTGAGTGAAATAAGCGAGCAAACATGGCTGACGCTGGCCCTGCAGAACCTTGCTTGGTCGTTTTTTTTTTTCAGTGCAGATGATGACTGTATATTTATTAATTTCCCTAGCCTGTTAGCTCCTGTGGTTGTGAGACTGCTTCCTTTTTTTATTATTATTTTTTATCATGTATTATTCAGATTTGGGGGGAAAAAAGACAAGATAACCAGGGCTGAAACTGAAGTGTCAAAGTGTAGATCGAACGCTGTAAACATCTTTATTTTTAACACGGGGTCTGGTTTGGCACATCCTGTCATCCTGATGCATTTGCTGCATTTTCTCCATCTACTGCGGTGAATGAAGTGTTGGCGGCGTTTTACAGCCCGTTTGACACTTTCGGAGCTGTTGTAAGGTGATTTGAATGCTCCAGTGTGCTGCGAGCTACGCCCCTTTTTCCAACTTGTAACTAAATCAAAGCAAAGGTCAACCTGAAGTCTGATCCTGCAGGTAAAACAGCAACCAGACGCTGGTGTGGATGCTCATCTCCCAAAAGGGTACAATAGATTTTGTGCATTTTCTTTTTTTATATATATATTTTAAATTTTGTTAGTGTCTTTATTTTCTAACGTGGGATATTTATCAGAGACAATTTGTTTATATTGATTAATATCTATAACTATCAGTGATTTTCTTTTTAATATTTTGGGGGGATTTTATGCTTAATGAACTATTTTTAATACATAAATGTACAGGTGAGTAATTACTTATTGATTATAAAATATTTCACATGATTATTGATCATTGTAAAGATTATTATTTCTAATTTGAATAGATAAAAAAAATCATTGATTTTTAGTAGAAATAATGATCTGTGAAGTAGGTAAGGCTGAATCTAACCACTTTATATTAAACTTGATTCTGTGTTTGTTAAATAAATGGCTGTTTGATTCAATGATTGATTTCAAAGATAATAACCACGTCTCCCTCTGAACGAAATAAGATTGATGATTAGAATAGAGGAAGATTATGATATAGATTTTGGGGTTTTTGTTTGTGGAATGTATGATTTCAAAACATCTGCAGCACATCTGTCTTCCGACATAAGGAGGACGATCTGCCACCGCAGTCATCATCTTATTTAAAGACACAAATCACAATGAAATCATGCTAAAACACTTGTATGTATGGTGTTTTTCCATTACCGGGAGTCAGGGGTGTACTGGGAAGGAAATTCAGCCCTGGACTTATCAGCTAGGACTGGTCTGAGGTGGTGAGGATGGGGGGTGGTGCTGGTTCTGGTGCTGGTGGGAAGCCCAGGTTCTAGTGGTTAAAGGTGTTGCTTGTGATTGGTCAGATTTGTCGCAGCAGCATAAACACTAATGACCGTTCAACTTCTGTTTGTACATCGCTGAAGACATAAACCTTGTCATAACATTCTGGTCAATTAAGGACGTCCTTTTAATTACCTTATCAATTATATATATGCATTTTTAAGTGGTTCGCCTTTGCACTGACATAGTCCCTCATAATCCTGACCAGTTTGTAAAGGCAGAACTAACCACCTTTACCCGACAAGTTGGTTATTGGTTATTGGATGATCCAGTTGACGTTTATTTAAGTCTTGGTAATGGACAAAAAAAACATTAATGGCGTCTCATAGTTTTATTTTTATTGATTAACATTATTGATTAACATATCTGCCACGACCCCAGTACAACGATTAGTCCATTAATCAATTGGCTGCGAACTGTTACATTAATTGCAATTAATTCATATTTAAGAGGAAAATGTCAAAATTCTCTAGTTCCAGCTTCTCAAATCTGGTTATTTTCTGGTTTCTATAGACTTCTATTATAATAAACTGATGATCTTTGGGTTGTGGACTGTTGGTCTGGACAAAGAAAGATATTTTAGGTAGCATCTTCAGCTTTAGGAAACAGTTATTAACATTTTATACCATTTTAGGAACCAAGCAACTAATCAATTGTTTCAAGAATCGATAGATTAATTGATCAAATCAAAATAGTTAGTTGCATCCGTAACAGGAGGTAAATCAACACAACCTTGTGTTGTTACTGGTTGACCTTTTTTTTTCCCCCAACAAATTTAAAAGGAGGTAAATTAGCAGGTAAGTGCTCCAGGAGTATCTGGATTCTATTTGCATTATCTAGGTGTGTTAGTACGACTTTGCAAATTCAGTTTCAGTCGAGCCTACGTGTTTACATGTACTTTCATGTACATCAAACCAGATTTTATAATAGTAAAGTGATTATCTTTGGGTTGTGGACTGTTGGTCCAGACAAAAAACACATTTTAGGTTGTATCTTTGTTTTCCTTTATTTTTAATAATTGACAGATTCATTAATTTATTCATATTTGTGCTCAAATGAACAAGAACACTGTTAAACACTATGAGTTTCAGATTTTGCTCGTTGGGACTAATGAACTAATGAAGCTTCAGAGCAAGGGCCTTTTTTGTCTGCCACAGCTACAGTAGCCTGTGTTAGAGTGAGAAATAAACGAGCAGCTAAACCTGCTAACGTCTTAGCACGTGGTTTTCGATATGTTACTATACATGAGCTATAAACTGCTGCGGGAAACTTTGGGAAGTGTCTCTCTCTCTGCGAGGCAGATTCAATTTGTGGCGTTTTCATTCTGTGGCGCAGCGCCACACAACGGTCAACGTGTGGGGAACCCTGTATAATGTATTTTGTCCCATATAACAAACATTTTCATTATGATTATCTTTGGCATTTCTTTATACTTTGTGGCCAACACGTAGACAAATATCAGCTTGGGCGATTCAACTGTAACTCGATTTCTACAGAGAGCAATAGAACATTTAAAGATTTTGTCGATTTTGTTGTTTTTGCTTGCGTTGATTTTACTCGTAATTTTACATCAAATGATTTTTGTTTCTGCAGCTGAGCTGTAATGTACAGAGAACGATTCCTCACCGAAAGATCGTGTTCAACAGGCTGAATTGAAAACCTCAAAGTGATGCTGCAGTTGAGTTCGCTTTTTTTCCGATTCTTGACGCTGAGAATAAAACTACTTAAGATGCAGCGTGAAAGTATTTAAAGTCGAAGTACTTTTTACGACGCATGTTAAGAAAACGTCTTTGTTTCACTTGTTGAATCATACAGCTGAAATGAATGTCTTAATGGTTTGGGCAGTGCTGGGACTTGATGCAATCCAGATGTTTTGGCAGAGAACAGAGCGAAATGTTCAGTGTTTCGTAGGTTTTTCACTTGTGTGTGTGTGTGTGTCTGGGCTCCGCCTCCTAGGTTTGAGTATGTTTAAGTTAGGTGCTGGACAGAATGACATTGGGTCGTTCCTGTCCAACACGGCTCGGGCCCTCATGACAACAGATGACTAGTCATGTGTTGCTCGGGGCAACGGGAGGGAAATCACCAGCAGCTGCAGCCAAACAAAATGTCTCATGTTTCTGGTGGGTTAGTTTCCTCTGCAGGTAATCACAAGTATTTGTTGTCCAAGATGAAATTAGATTAGACTAGATAGGACTTTGTTGACCCCTTTGGGAGGTTCCCTCGGGGAAATTGAAAATTAGGGATTGTTACTATAGCCGGACTGATTCTGAATTTTTTTTTTATATTCATCTCACTATTAAAGAGTTAGATGATGATTCCATAGACATACTAGAAGCTCTGTTAGACCGTGTTGTATAATGTTAACCATCAATCTAGTTATTATGGAGTATTTGATAAATCAACTAATTCTTGCATCATAAAACTATTTTGTCAAACCTCAGAGTTGGCTATTATATAGTTTTAGAGGTGCAGGTTGACAGTAATTGAACTTATGTTTGATATTCAGTCGCAGCGCTGCATTGATTAATTGATTAATTAGTTGCCAACGATTACATTCATTGCAAATTATTTTGATTAATTGATTTGAGTTATTTTTAAAAATACAGTGTTCATGAACCAAACAACTAATTGATTAATCGTTTCAATAATCAATAGTTTACTCAACTATCAAGTTCAGTTTTACTGAATAAACATTTGTTTGTACTAACCAGCGTGTTCTACTTAGCGTTTCATCACAAAGTATTTTTATTTTTCAGTTTTTCCTGCTGCAGTTGATTGTTTGAATAGGGTGAAGTTCTTGAGTGGAGCAGACGGTGAAGGGGACAGTGAGGGTCAAATGTGTTATATAACAGCCTGCCTGCAGATAAATAATACACTGCAGGCTTTCTGCGAGCTCCACTGATCAATAATTAAAGTCTTATGTTCAGGACATGAAACCTTTCGGAGTCTGATCCGCCGCGGACTGGTCCGCCGCTGCTGGTACAGTCTGACTCGCCGGATTAGATTAGTTTTAAAATACCTGCGTTTTGTGTTCATTTCCTCATGAGAGTAAATAGGAAGGACTTAATTGCATCGTAATTTTCTGTTTTCCACTAACCAATCGTGGTCCCTTGACTATTAAATTAATCACAGACTAATTTGCTATTTAATTTGGGTTGTTTTTAAGAAAAAAATATCCAGATTCTCTGGTTCCAGCTTCTCAAAATCTGATTATTTTCTGGTTTCTTTAGTCTTCAATAATAGTAAACTGAAGACCTTTTAGGTTGCATATTTGGCTTTGGGAAACACTGATTGACATATTTATACCATTTTATGAACCATAGTCAGAGCAGCTTTTCTGAGTGGACTGTTCAAAGTGGAACATTTATATTTAAATTATAAAACTGTCTAAAAGCAGAATAAGTCAACTTTTGTTTTTATTATCTGACCAGACGTTTGACTACTTGGTACCAAAAAAGCATTGAGATTCAATATCTAACTCTACTAAAAAGTGAGTAGTAAAAGGTTTCCATATGGGAATTATCAATCAGACAGGAGCGGATTTACTAGATGGATCTAGGCTAGCAGTTTCCCCAGCCTGCAGTCTTTGTGCCGAGCTAGGTTAGTCACATCCTGGATGTAAATCAAATGAAAGCATTCCTGTGATTCTTTCTCTATGTAGATTCTTTTGGTCCCCGCACTGATGGGATGATGTAAAATCCCCGGCACAGAACTTCAGACAAATCAACCACATGATGTTTGACATCATGCTGAATGTTTGTGACCCAGTTAGTCACAAACATTCAAACAGTAGATAAGTGATGGGCCGGGTTCGTCAGACACCACATGAGGTCTTGTTGTTGTAGTTCCTCCTTTTCACCAGAAGATGTCACTAAAGTGGATAGAAGATCTGATCCCAGCTCAGTATGATGGTGTACGGATCTGTGGACGTTTTTGCTGCTTGTCATTTTATAACTCCTCACTGGAGGCAATGTGTTTGATTGTCTGCTCCTGTTGTTTCAGCCCTGGACAGGTTTGTGTTGTAGGCGTGCGGCCGGGCAGCCTGGCTGCCTCCCTGCCTCCAGATGAATGAAGAGCACTCCGGGACACAGAGACACAGCTGATACAGGTCAGGTCTGAATAGCTACGTTTCCATTACAACATGCCGCCCTCTTCACTAGACCCATGTTTTTTTGTTTTTTTTGGCACAAAAGAGCTCATTAATGCAGTGAATTTGAGGAGGTGACAACAATATGTGTCCATATTTATATACGCGTCATAAAAGGTTTCATTACAGTCTCTGCTAACACACACGCTGTAATCCTGCACAACAATAACTTAACATTAATTGCGATTGATTATCTGGACTTTTATTTTATCACCTTTCTTTCTATTTGTTTGTAACCTGTGTATGTGCAGTGTTTTCTGAATGTTGTGGTTTTGTTTTTCACCTCAGGGCATGCAGGTGTTTCTGCAAATATGATGAAGAAAAAGAATCCCCATAAGTGAGTTAAGACCCTTTGCAGCTCATTCATTTGTCTTGGGAAAAAATAATAATAGTAAAAAAAAAAATTGGCCTCAAATTTCCTGTAGCAGGAAACGTGGTTAGTCAATTTGTTATTTATGATATTGAACAAGACACAGAGAAATTGGAATACTGTTTCTCACAGTGTTAAAGTATAAAAAAAGATGTCATAACATGGAAAACATGACATACATTGCACTGCAGGCATTTAACAGATTCATTCCAATCAACATCCACCATCTCATAGCAGTTAACGCTGTTGTTTCTCGTCTCCTGAAAGAAAACATAAGAGCAGCCTGGGTCCGACCACCAAAGTTTTGTCGCAGCCACGGCGCAACATCGTCGGCTGCAGGATCCAACACGTGTGGAAGGAAGGAGGAGGACACGTGATCTGGAAGGGAACTGTCCTCGACCAGGTAACCGGAGACATGGGGAGTTACCGGCCGAGCGAGGGGTTGAGGTTTTCACAAGCTTAACGGCAGCAAGTTTCTCCATATATTTACAATAGAACAATAGAAAACCGCAACCTTTTCCAACGTATGTTGTCCACCAGGTCCCAGTGAATCCGTCGCTCTATCTGATAAAGTACGATGGTTTCGACTGCGTTTACGGTCTGGAGCTCCACAAAGACGAGAGGGTTCAGGGGCTGGAGGTTCTCCCTGACAGACTGGGTAAGACCGGACAAAGAGCGCCAGCATGCAGACTCAACCCAGTGGTAAAAGAAGGCTGCACAATTAGTTGATTACTTTTAGGGAGCAAGTATTTATTCTTACAGTTTTCCAACTTCAGAGTGAAATACTAAAGATTTTGGAATATCTTCTACATTTCTTTCAATGATTTTTATATTTAGCATGTAGAGCATGGTAATGTTTAGCCTATTGGCATGTAAATTTAGCATTTTATGAATGTATGCCAACATATAGTATAGTTGTGCAACATGCTAGTATTTTTATAAGCATGTAAATGTTAGCGAAACGTGCAGGCAGCAGCAGCAGGGGGCAGTCACGACAAATTGCAGTGAAGCAGAGTATATAGGAAGTCACATATATTTTCCATCCAAAAAAGGACAAAGAAAGTGTAAAAAGAAGTGATCTTTCTTCTTCCAATCATCAGGACAAATCTTAACATGGCTGCGGTATTTCACCTGTAAAACGTGCATATGTCTGTCTAGAAAGTGACCCTCGTCTTGATTTAGAATTTTGTTTTTTATCTGTGCAGCTAAATCCCGCCTGACGGACGTCAACCTGGCGGACACCATGATCGGTAAAGCGGTGGAGCACATGTTTGAGACGGAGGAGGGTCCGAAGGAGGAGTGGAGGGGGATGGTTCTGGCCCGGGCCCCCATCATGACCACCTGGTTTTATATCACGTACGAGAAGGACCCCGTCCTCTATATGTACCAGCTGCTGGACGACTACAAAGAGGGAGACCTCCGCATCATGCCCGACTCCAGTGAGTAAAGTTAAAGCACCTCCTCCACTTCTGTGTATATAGACTACGTCTGGGCAAGGATTACATTAATATTCATTTTAAGATTTTGTATTTTCATTTTCTGTGGATTTGTATTATTATTGTTTTTTTAAGTTTTAATGCATATGATTATCAGTTGAGTCACTATTATTTTTTTTTCCCAATTACTTCGCTTTGAAGAAAGTAGCATTTTAATGATTGGCAACTATAGTTGCCACTTGAACAAATATGCCCATAAACAAAAAAAAATGTTTATCTCGGGTACAAAATTCTTATTTTGTGTTATTCATGAGCCTTGAATGAATAAATAGAGGTATACATGTCATGGTTGATAATCATAAGAATTGAAATAAAATCACCTCATTCTGTTCATCAGTTCAATCATCACTTTTTCAGATTTTACTAATTATAGGTAGGTGTTTGGGCAAAAGGACCATTTTTTGTTTGAGTCTATAAACTACTGACAACATTTCCCACAAATTCCAAATAAATTTGATGCAATAACCCTTATTTTTAATCTCAGATTTTATGCATGTTGTCATGCTCTCCACTAGTCTTTACCATTGTTCTTGGGTGATTTTATTCCACTCCTGGTTCCTCTTTAAGCAGAATGAGGTGTTCATGTGTTGGAATTCAACAGATGCTGGAATGGAATGGCTGGAATACATGTAGAGATGCTGATTTCATAAAAAAAAATGCAGTGGTCTCTTATTTTATTTGAGAGCTGTACATTACTGTCTAGGTTGTATATTTTGTATGTGATTGTAAAATCTCAAACGGGTTTTTCCCTGCATACATTTCTTTTTCTTCAGATTTTTTTTTTTTAGAAGAACAAACGTCAATACCAATAAACATGTCTGTCTTCATCTTTCTGTAGACGACAGCGTCCCGGCGGAGAGGGAGCCCGGCGAGGTGGTGGACAGTCTGGTGGGTAAACAGGTGGAGTACGCCAAAGAAGACGGGGGCAAACGAACGGGCATGGTCATCCACCAGGTGGAGGCCAAGCCCTCCGTCTACTTCATCAAGTTTGACGACGACTTCCTCATTTACGTCTATGACCTGGTCAAAACTTCATAAGATTTCGCCGGCATCCTGAGCCCCCACCCCCCCCCCGGAACAGAAACACATGTTGAAACATCTGGATCACTTGTTCCCCCAGACCATCAAAGGCTCAGATACTCATCGCAGAGAAACAAAGGACAGATCCTTCTGGAAGACGGGCTTGTTTTTTTTGGTCGGCAAACGTTAAAGATGGGGGGAAAAAAAAACAGGTTGGAGAAGTTGAAGACTTTAATATATGACCTTATTTGACCCAACTCAATGGAAAAAAAAATGGTTTTACAAGGTCAAAGACCTGAAGCCCCTGAACGCCTTTCTCAAAATACCACGAAAAGGACAGCACAAGTGCAATCTCAATGTAAAATGAGCTTGTGTTTGTTTTCAAGACTTTCAAAGACAGTAACAAACAACACAGCACAGTGTTTAGAACGACTTCGTCTTGTCGTCTTTCACAGTTAGAACTGACTCTACCACTGTATGGAAGCTCATTTTTGCCGCAAAAAGAAAGGACTGATAGTTAAGAATGATTAAAAACAAAAATGCTACTTAGGTACATTTTACTCACTATCTCATAATTTTGACTAATTCTATCATTCGTATATAGCATGGTCCAAATTTATGTTGAATTTGAATGTAGTACCTTGTAATTTTGACCTCATATTTGATAATTTTGCATTCATTTTAAACTCTTGCTTACTAAATGATAAAATGTTCGACGTAATATTGAATTTGATTTATAATGTAATGTTATTTATATTGAAATATTTACATGTTATAATTTTGGCTTCTAGAATATTTTGGTGTAATTGTGCATCAGTCATAACGTTGACCTCGTGAATCTCGTCATTTTGCATCAATGTGATAAATTGTTAACCTCCGTCCCGATTTTGGCTTTATAAAAAATTCACTCACTATCTGACACCCTTTTTTTTCTTGCCGTTTTTAAGTCTGTACTTATTTCCTTATTTGGACCATAACTTCTTAGCTTGCTATTTAAAACTTTTTTGGCTGAAATGGGCTTCCATACAACCGAGATCAGTAGGACATGAACCAAGCTGGACTGGCGAAAAATAATAATAATTAAAAACATGCTAATTCATCAAAAATACAAAAATTGTCTTTAGGAATTCCAGAAACTCAATTGGAGGACGACTGAAGTGGGGATTTCTGTTTCTCCGGTGGTTGTACAGAACAAAACGAGACCGATTTCTTCATTATAGAGTGTGCTACTACAGGCTCCATTTCACTACAACTGAATATTTTTCGAAGACTCCTCTGGAATCATCTGCACTTAAAAACTGTGATTTCAAAAAAAAAAAAAAAAAGATGGGAGCTTTTTTTTTTTTTTGCTTTTATCATTGCCAAAACCGCTTCCTGTTGTGAAGTTGTTTGATGTTGAAGACTTTCGGACAGCTTTTTCTTGTGATTTCACTAAAGCCTTCGGATTTGCTCTCGTGTTGTCTTTTCTATGAAGGAGTTAAGCGAAAGAGAAAGGAAACTAAAACTCGGCCAAAGCCCTTTCTGTCCTTGGCGGTTTGTTTTTAACGTTTAATAGTTTGTTATAGTTGGACAAACAACTGGACCTGCAATTCTTCGTTTGAACGTTCGAAAATGGCGATAAATTTCTAAATGTCCAAATTCGGGGAAAACGCTTCGAAAGTCTTTCAAGGAGTGGAAAACGTGATTTATTGCACCATAAATCCCGGGAGAAGATATAAGAATAATATTTCCTGGACAGTTTATGAGTGTGTTGACAAGAGATTCTGCTTTGTGCTACAGTAAAGTAACAATAAGGTTTTTTTTTTTTAGTTTCAATAGCATCAGTGAGACACTACTTCCAGATGTAAAGTGTTGGAAGCTGGATTCCAGGTCACTTCCTTGAATTAACTAAGTAAATTATTACTGAAATAAAAGTTTCCTAGTTTGTATTAACGCCCAAAACAAAAATCGTACATCAACTCCTGTTGATGTGGGTCCGATGTTCTTCTGGTCGTCTAAAGAAACCGAGAAGTTTCTGTGAGACGCCCATGAGAAGATCCGACCTGTTCCACAGCATTTATGCAGTAAGAGAAGACACAGTTGTGTTTAGTATATGAAGAGATTAACAGCCAGTGAAGGTTTATATTTCCTTTTTCCACAAATGTGCATTTTAATTTTGGATTTACTGGAGATTGAATGTTTTCCATAAAGGCATGTTTTGATTTAACCTACGACTAAAGGGCAAGTATTCTAGAGAAATTTGCAATTTAATTATACTGATTAGAATTAAGCTTTTTTTTTTTTTAACTGGCCATTTACTGCTCTCAAATAAAGTTGCCTCTGTAAGTGTTTTGTCGGCCAGCTGCATTTTTAGAGTAGAAAAAAGAGCCTTTATCAAAGCAAAGTAATGTTAAAAAAAACCTATTATCAATTCCGTAAAGGAGAATTTATGGTTTATTACAACCTGGATCTTATTTTGGCAGTTTTGTCCAACTAGTTTGTCATACTAGTAATAACATGTTATTATTACTGATAGGCACGATGCACAGAACTACGGAATAAATCCAAATTATTAACGTTTTTTTTTTTTTCTGATGATAAAAGTTTGTATGCGTAAAGCAGAGCAGGAAAACAGGGCGATATTTTCAGTTGCACAAAAGCTGTGTATGTCCGTAAAAAGAATGATGGATTCAAACCTTTTTAAAGCACTAATGCCACAAACGGTTACCGTTGCATCTTTACTGTCATATTTCTCACAGACAATAGAGAATAGAAAAGAAGTGATGGTTAATGAAACAGTTGACTTTGAACAATCAGACGGCTTGGCTGAATACATGTACAGAACAGAGTTGTGTATGTAAAACCTTCAGTCTGTGTTCTTCCTGTGATGTAGTTAGTCGCCGAGGCAGATTACAGCTCTTCATATAACTGCACAAACGAAAGAAAAACGGACTCACAGAGATCTGTCGGTCTTCTGCACTTGTGTGTCTGTTTTGTTTTTATTAACGAGAAGTATGATTGTGATCATCTCAACAGGCACTATTTTAATCAGTCAATGAAATAACATGTCGTTTACAGAGACTCGATCCACAGCGAGGTTATGTCCAATTCAGTCCATTTTGCTATTATGATAACAGATTGTTGTTGTTGATGTTGGAATGGCATGGGCCTTCTCTCATCCTTCTGCCTTGTATTGTTTGTTTTTGTATGTTTTAAAATGTATGTTAATAATTTTTATTGTTAATGGAAACCTTGACATGGCGTGCTTTGTTTTCTTTCCAGCGTGGTTCACTTTCAGGGCCCTGCATCAGAGAACAAATCCGACCTGCTTGTTTGGGTAAGTGGTAGGTCAGGTTAGGGGCAATCATCACATTAAAATGCAGCTCCACTGCCTGCATGTTTAGACCGTTTTGCCTGCTTTTAAAAGAAGGAATTGGAATCAATGGAAATACTTGACATACTCTGACATGACCTGTAGCCTCTCACCAGAAACAAACACCTGTGAAGGCAGGAATCTGTAATCCATTTGGTTATATTTGCCATTGTAGACGTGAGCTTAACTGCAGCTTGTTCTTTATTTATTTAGCAAACACATAAATAGCTTTCATCACATTTTAATATTACAACCATCACAGACACCAGGCAAATTAATATAAAAACAGAATGATAAAGGTTCCAAATTAGAACCCTGGGGCACTCCCATGTTAGATCTTTAGAGTAAATTATGAAATGTTATCTACTCTGACACATTAGGTTCTTCCTTTAAGGTAGGAGCAAAGAAAATCATTTTCTCAAAATGATACAAGAATAGGTGATACAAGAATAGTACTTGTATAAGTACCTTCAGTAAAAAATAGCTCTGGGTTCTTAGAAAAGAACGTTGTGGGTAAATAGTTCACAGTGAATTATGGCTAATAGAGTGCATCTCATACATTAACATGGTCAATTTTATCTTTAAATAGATATACCAGTGCTGGTATGTATGTTGATGAAATTCAAGATATGTTTGTGGTAGTTATAATATGGCATCGTGACATATTTTGCCCACCAGAGGCCTCGACAAGTTCAAACTGGCATTTTGTAAAAGAAGAAAAACACAATTCTTGTCTTGATTGAAATATATACTAGTTAAAACATGTTTATGAATATTATATTACATTTCTGACAATTCTGAGCCGTTAGATGCTGCTACATCTTACACACTGTACCTTTAATCTCCTATACAGACATTAGTATCAGACAAATGTATAAAACACACAAAACCTCTGAACAACACCTGTTCACACTGGCTTGAATGATGACAGGTTTTAGAGTTTTAAAAAAATAAGTTCTTTTATTGAACACTTCTCAGCTTTGATTTGAAGAGGTTTGCTTCATTATAGAAAGAACTGTGTGGCAGATGTAGCCCTTAAAATGTTATATTATCCTGAAGCAGAGTCTGAAGAACAAAATGTTTCCTTAAATGATGGAGTATGAGCTCTACTGGTAGTGAAGGTAAATACATTTTTACAGACCACTTTTAAAAAATAAACAGATTCAGACAGATTCATGGTGATAGATACTTGACAAATTCTCTTAAAGGGATAGTTTGGTGTTTTCATTTCCTGACCCAATTTTCAATATAATAGAAATGCACAGGTCAGATTTGAATCCTAGTCGAAAAAAATGAATAAACATTGATAGGAAGAATCAATGTATCAATTATATATTGTTTCACCATTTCATTCATTTCTACTTGCTTTGAAAGGCTTGGAATTAAGCGCTGCAATCTGCGACAGAGCAGCAGAGGTTTTCTAGGACTGTGGTGTTCAAAGTAGTAGTAGAACAAATCTAGCTCCAATTTCAAAAATCGGCTCCCAAGTCGCCTATAAATTGCAGAGCAACTTATTATCGACAAGTAAGATTAAACCATGATCTGCCCTGTGCACTTCCATTATATTCAAAATCCAGAGGGATTGGTGAATTTATGGTCTTTCTGCTTCAGATACATGTTGAACTATCCCTTTAATATGAAAACACCATCATCATACCATTAATGCATTAACATGCGGTGCTTTTTTTAAAAAACCTTAAAGACCTCAAGTAGATCCGGTATCTACAGCGGCTTTTTACTCTCATACAGATATGTTCAAGTGAAAATAAAATACACAAATGTGTTTGTATGAAGCATATGGAAGCCTTTAAGGCTACAACATGCTATGATGTTTGCTAAAGCCCCTTGGTTACTGTTGCCGCACTTGTCGAGCTATCTACTTCACATGTATGCAGTTCATAGTGATAAACTGGGAGATTTACTACTCCAGATTCAAAGTCATTTCTGAAACAACACGTCATTGGTTTCTGACAGAGGTAGACGATGGCATTTGTCGGCTGAAATGGCAACTGTAGTTAGCTAATTTAGCTAACGTAAGCACCATGAGTTGTGAAGAAATTCTGATCGCAGCTTGCTTTCCCCCCAAAGTTGAATGTCACAGCTTAAATGCTTCATCTAAAAAGTCCTAAATAAGCACTTCATGGCTTCACATATAATATAATGTTAAACTGTCAGTTGAAAAGGTGAAACAAACAAGTTACCAGGGAGAACAGAAGAAAAAAAGCCATTGTGTTCAACAAATGCATTACTGTATTGTTACAGTATGACTTTAATTCTGCCTCAACACCAAAATGTACAACAAAAAATACAAATAAAATGTGAATCAATAAATAAGTAAAACCAAAATGCAGGTAACAGTAAGTTCTCTTCAGTTCTGTTCTGAAGAGAACAGAAACCATGGTATCAGGCTCCTTGTGAGATGATCTGTTGATGCACAATATACGCAGCAGTGACTTTGGCTTCCACTTAAACAATATGACTGATTTACATCTGAAATGTCAGTCGGATGTGAAGGGACAGTTATAAACTCACTGGACAAAAAAAAAAAATGTTTAAATGATATATTACTGTTCCAACCAATGTAGCCATGTCCTTCTATATTCTTCTCATTGCTGTGTTTTCCTTCCTCCTTTAAGAAAAATACTATTTGTCAACTTCCCCATAATCAGATGACAAAAAAAGTTTTGTCTAATCATCGCAGCTTTTTTGTTAGCCAGCGAGCTAATTACAGAATACCCGTTCAATAAATGATACATGCAAATCAGAGACCTTTTTGAGTTACAAATGTGGATTTAAAAAAAACAACTTTTTTTGGCACTACGATGTGAGATCCCCTGTTTGTAGTCTTTGTACTAAGCTAGGTTAAAGGTCCTAAACCTATTTCTGTACTGGATGCACAGAGTTCAAATAGAGTGTCTGGGCCTTTTGGTAGACTGCCATGGGACCTTATTTTGGAAAAAAAAATATATGGATATACAGTAGTCAATGATGAAATACGAATAATTTTGTAATCCCATTAGAATTGTGCCATAAATTGCGCATGTATTTGTCAATTTAAAAGACAACATTTCAAGTCAGTTTGTTCTAAAACTGTTGAATATGTGACATAATTAGTGTCACATACTTCAAAATATGAGATTTCACACACAAAAATCTCATGTGACATAACTTTGTCTTTCCATGAGCCACACAGAGCCGCTAAAGCTAACTTTAACTCAGAACTGCTAAAGGTGTGTTTGTTTTATACCAGCGTCACACCAGCAACAGGTCTTGCTCCTTTTTTCTCCCGCCTGATATATGGACCAGGAGTCTCTAGATAAAACACATCAGGTAAGATACATATCTGCGTACGTGTTTCCATTGGTGACATATAGTGTGAGAGATGAGAAGTAGATCACCGATTGGTTTCACACCAACTACTGAGTATTTCACTATTTCTACACAAAAACAGGAACTTTTTGTCGCAATATAAAATTGATAAACGTGTGTTTCAAGGCACAATTCAAACAAGGACAACAAATTTGTTTTGTGTCACTATATACATATTTTTTTTCCGAAATTGGGTCCGTTGGAAGGCGGAAGTACACAGGCTCTCTATTGATATACCCAGTATTAAAAAAACAAAAAAAACACTCTGGCCCTTTAAGTCATAAAAGCAAATACTTCAGACAATTAGAGTAAGAAGGTTTCATAACATCAATGGCTGATCAGACCTGGATAATGGACAGAATTTCTTCAAGACTCACTGAGGCATCAAAACTCATTCATCCGTCCGGTTTTACCAGCAGGAGACAACGAAAAAATAACTGGAGAAAATTTGATGTTTTTTTTTTTTTTTAAGAAGACAATCATTAAACTTCATTAAAAATGAAATGATGCATGATGTTGAATGCATAAAAAAAAAACCTCAAAAAATTCAAAAGCTCCAGCTCACAGTTTATTCCACTCAAGTCATCCCATTTTGTATGAGGCTTGATTGCTATGAAAATATCTCTCACTATATAAACAGGCATAGTTCATCTTTCTGTACAGGGGTTTTTCGCCACACAGCACGCCGTGTGTTGTCCGTGGACGTTGGCACTGAGGCAGATGTGTATGATGCAGACGGAGCTCGGGGGCCGTCAGTCGTCGTTGAAGGTCAGCCGGCCCGGGCCCTCGTTCTTCATCCAGCGCCGGTACCTCTTCATCCTCGGGTCGGTCGCCATCTTGACCTTCATCTCCTCCTCTTGTTCTTTTTTGTACACCTGAAAGACACACGAGGGGGGGCGTATGAAATACCTGTACAATAGTGGTTTAAAATGGCAAATTCTCATAATCTCACTCTCATAATCACAACAGGAAAGAATGGGGACTACCTACCTACCGAGACAATGGAAAGTATACAAATGGAAGTATAAATGACTGAAAATAGACATGATTAACATCATTCAACTTTCAGAGAGGATTTGATTCATAATTAATATTAAAATATATTTGTAGAATTATTACTGATATTTTGACAATGAAATGCTTACAGGTCTGGCCCTCATCTCCTCTCCTGTTCTAACTAGCCTGGATAGTGTTAACAGCTGGGCCCTGCATGATATTTGAGTTCGGTCTTACATGTTTGACATATTACTTTTTCTCTGCTGATTTATCTCCTTTCTCCATGAAACCCGAGGTAATGCAACACATTGCTTTTTTAAATTGTCAGGCAGGTATATTTCTAACTCCTGCTTACCATTGCTTTTGATAACTGTAACTAGCCTCATCATTAGGCACATACATACTACACTTACTTACAGGAGATACAGCCCCAATGGTGTAAAGATAAAGCGATAAAGATAAAGCGATAATTCTTATTTGGTTAACAAAGAAAATCAACGACTATCTAAAAAAAGTAAGTCCAAGTAAGACTTTATCTTCTCTTTTTACTCTTCATTAACCTGCTTTAAGCCATCAAGCTACCTACACTGAAGGACATATCAGGCTGCTGTGTGATAGCAGTCGTCTCACAATGTACAGAGGTGTCATAAAATATATAAATTACAGGAAGCAGCTTCAGCAGCTCATGCTGCTTCCAGCCGGCCCCTCGCTCCTAACGGTTATTAAAGCCATGAGCTTTTTACGGAAATATGCCCCCATGCAGCCTTAAATTACCAAATAATAGCAGAGTTGAAATTAACAGCAGGGTCCCCTTTCAATGCCAGGTGCAGGTCTATATTTCATCTACATTTAGAAAAAAAAAAAGGAAAAACACTACAACGTGAAGTTGCTGAGCTTTTGTCAGGAATTAATTAATAATGTCCCTAATTACCCGATGAACATCTGATCTGTTAAGTGTTTAAAATAAACAAACACCCTGGCTGTTATTTGGTAATTTACTTTACTTTTCTTCATCCTAATCTAATCACAAGTACTCCTGACATGATTTTTTGCATTATAACCAACTGCGCACCAGCTGCTGGTTGTAGAAGATCAGGAAGACGAGATAGACACAAATACACTGGGGACATGCTGAAAGAAAGGAGGAGAAACAGGAAAAGGACTAAAAACCAGAACAAACCTCATAGTTTTCTTTGATCCAGAGCTGTTTATCCAGGTAAGACTGTCTGGTGCTTTCATCCAGACTGTCAAACTGGGACTGAGACATCTTCATGTACCTCCTGTGGGATTAAAAGCGCAGACGGGGTAAGAGACGTGTAAATGATGGTAGTAGGATCCTAAACGTCCCGCAAGAACTGACCTGATTATGTAAAGCTTCTCCTCGCCGCCGTACTCCTCCCTGCAGATGGTGAAGCGGTAGATCCAGGAGACGTACCAGGTGACGTAGTTGGTCAGGTAGTAGGGGAAGAGCACGATCTGACACAGCAGGATGTCGGACAGGTTGGGCTTCTGGTAGCCCCCTTTGATGTCGATCTTGGTCTTGATGATGTCGCGGATCACCTCCTCCTCCTGCTCCCGGATCTCCTCCTTGGAGCGGCGGTTCTTGCCCTTCTCCTTGGTGCGGTTCAGGAGGCCCTGCTGCTTGGCGATCTCGGTGGCCTGGATCCGGTACTTGGGGACCGTCACCAGGTAGTTAATGGCCTCGTTATAGCTGCTGTGCCAGCTGTAGTACTGGAGGAGAGAGGGGCCTGTTAGGGCCGAAACTAACGGCTATTTTTATAGCCGATTCGTTTGTCGACTATTGAAACAATAAATCGATTGCTTGGGTCATTAAACGGTGTAAAATGTCAATCACCGTTCCCCCAACAGTCCACAACCCAAAGATCAGCCATTTTTTTTTATAATTCTCTGGTTCCAGCCACTCAAATCTGATTATTTTCTGGTTTCTTTAGTCTTCTATAATAATAAACTGATGATCTTTGAGTTGTGGACTGTTGGTCTGGACACTGTTTTGGGAAACAGTGATCGACATTCACGCCATTTTATACCATTTTACACCATTTCATACCACTTTGTTTCAATAATTGATAATTATCAATAGATTATATATATAAATAAAAAAAAACACTTAGCGAGTCAAGAAATGCTGCACCATTTAATTAGTTTATCCACATTTGAGTTAGCATAAGGCTACCTGGAATTCTCTGATGCTCTGTCCATAGAGCATAGATTCAAGATTCAAAGTGTTTAACTGTCACGTGCACAGTGTAGACACAAGATTCTCTGTACAATTAAATCCTTACTTGCTGTCCACATGAATGTCGTATCAATAAAAATAAAAACAGTAATAAGGTAATAAAGTTAAAATGAAATAGAATTAAACAACACAAGTAACATAGAATATAAATATAACCTATAAGTAGGCAGATTACTGGATGGTGTGTGTATATGGTGACAAAATAAAAATCGTCTCATTTCCTTTTCTTCTTTTTGTATGAAAAAACGCTCCAGCTCCATTTATAGACAAAGAAGCGGGGGTTAAAGGTGTCAGTTTCAGACCAAATATAGAAAATATGCAGAAAGACCAGCGGAAGCCCTGAGGCGGTATGTGGGACAATCAGACAGCTGGAACAGTGGTTCTGACCCTGTTTCTGCAGTTGGTACCTGGAAGATGGAGATGGCACAGATGGTGACCAGGATAACGACCCTGACATCCACTTTGGGGGTGAGCCGTCGGCGGTAGTAGGCGTAGTAGTGCTGATAGTACTCCTCAGGATGGTCCAGCATGTAGTCATAGTCCCGCCGGGTGTCCTCGTCCTGCGCACACACACACACACACACACACACATAACGTTAGTTTCTGTTCATCTCCATTCGGTTTGTAAACTCATTCACAATTAGTTTCCTTTTTATTCACTGCTTTTAATGTCTATGCCACATTCAGCACACTTATAAATGCTACTAACTACTAAACTTCTTCCTTCCTTTTTATGTAAATAAATACATTATGAAGATGTGCACGATTAATTAACCTTAATCTACGAATCAGGATGAGGAAAAAAAGTGAAATTTCAGTTATTCCATATTTTCTCGGTCTACTGTTGCATTTCAATTCAAAACATTCAAAACAATATTTAGGTTTTTTTAAGCAGCAGGTTCACATCCTGTATTTATTTTGCTGTGAGAGACTTTACTTTTTCATATAATTTATGAGCAGCTTCTAAAAATGCATGTTCACATGCAGAAGCACATTTTATCTCCCTCTCACCTCAAAAAGTGCCAGTCACAAAGTTCCTGAATAACCTTGTTTCTCATTGGACAGTGAACATGTTAAAATTCTGTTAGTGACCTGGTAGAACTGGTGTTGCCAGACTGGACTGACAGACATTATCGAAGCCTAGACCCTGACTAGTCTCCTGACTAAGAGTTTTTACATGCATAATGATATGTTTGAATAGTTTAATAACTGTTTCAATAGTAATAGTAGTAATTAGGCAACTGACTCATTTAAACACACTGTTTGGTGGGTTTTTCCTGTTTGATCTCTTTCGGATTGTTTGTTCCTCTCACACAAAATACGCGTGTTGTTTGCTATTGTTTCAGGATAAATATTGTTCAGGAAGAGACTTCTTGCGGAGCCACGTGGAAGCTGTTCTGTCTATGTGGCACTCGGCCATCAAACAGAGAAACTGAAGCCAAACAGTCATCTGAACCTCTGCATGTTCTCCAGCTCTACCGATGACGAGGAAATCGTCACAGTCTGTCACAGTCAAAGTTGGCCTATGTGTACAAAAAGCCAGATCATGCTTTTTTTTTTTTTTACATTTGCTATATGTGAAAATGGAATATTTTTGCTCCACTCTGGTATGTTAATAGTGTGGACAAATAATTAGGAACATATAAAATATAAGAGGAATCATCACCTTTTCGACAACATAAAAAAATGAAAATGAATGAGCTTTGTAAAAGGAATAATATTAACGGGGCTGATTGCATTAGATTGCACAGAGGGGTGTATGTACACATATATTAATACATCTATTCATTATATCGTTATTCTAGGAGGTAAAAGTTCACTATGGATACTATGGATTAAATAAAAGGAATATTTCATTCAGAAAAAAACCCACAGCAAGTACATTCCTAGATGGATATTTTATTATAAAAATGTAGTTATAGAACCACTGTGGAGGAAAATTACTATACATTATTATTATATAACGTTAGTCCACATTTAAAGGGGTACTACAGGAACCAGCAGATCAGTCGTCATGAATATTAATAACATATCAAAGGAAGTACAGTGTAAAATACACGTGATGTTGGGGATATAAAAGAAGCTGAGTGATGTGGATATTGTATGAATATTAGGCACGTGAGCACAGGATAAACCTGATAAATAAATACACAACTAAACTTTACAGAGTCTCGGACCGACCTTTAACGTCTCGTACGCGGTCACGACGAGCAGGAACTTCTTCTGCGCGGACTCCTGGGTCTCTCCCTCCGAGCCGGGTTCTCCGGGCCGGAACCTGTCCGGGTGATACCGGCGGGCCAGCTGCCGGTAAGCCCGGGCGATTTCCGCTTTGGAGGCCTCCCGGTCTACGCCGAGCACGTCGTAGCAGACCTCCGTGCCGCAGTAAAGGCCCTCCACGAGCGCCGCGGCCGCCGGGAGCGAGGACAGGCAGAAAAGGAGCACCGCGAGCCGCCACCAAGGCCGCGGACGCCCAACGAACCCGTCGCCGCCGTGGCCCCGCTGCATGACGGCAGCCATCTCCATCTGCACCGCGGCCAGCTGCCAACCAGGGAGCCCAGCTTGTCGCGTCGCGCGCTGCTTGCGTCATCGGGACGCGACTGGACGGAAAGCTGACGAAGCATCAAAGACCAGGCGCGTTCGAGATGAACTGCGCCTGGAAAGTTAACGAGAGCACGTGAAGACTAACTGCAGTGAAGTCGGACTTTATTCAGCCGCCTTCAAAGCAGAATATGCAGGAAGTCATAGATATATAGTAGCAGTTTGCAGAAGACGGAGAGTTAAGGTTAGTCTCATAGTCTTGTGCTATATTAAATTAGCAAAAACAAGAAAAAAATACACAAATGGACAAAGAAAGACAATCTTTTAGTAAATTTACCTAATCCCACTCTTTTTCCATGAATGAAGATATATATATATATATATATATATATATATATATATATATATATATATACACACACACACACACACACACACACACATCTGCTGGAGCCTATCCCAGTGCATTACAAGTGAGAGGCAGGGATGCACCCCAGGAAGCCGGAGTACCCAGTGAAACTCCACACAGAAAGGTCCCAGACCCAGGACCAAGGAGGTCTTGAACCTGCGACCTTCTTGCTGTGAGACAACAGCTATACTTACTGTCCCACCATGGCGCCCCTAGACTCACTCTGTCCAAAGCTAAAAAAAAAAATAAGGCAACCAACACCTATAAAACTCACAAATGAACACATTTTATCTGGTCTGTTGAATCCAAGCACACCAGTAGTTTAACAGGAATTACATGCTGTAACTATTTCCACAGAACAGATGTAACCAGGCCTGAAATATTCCTTTAATACAGACATTTGACTCATTGTCTCATTTTAAATACTCATTTAAACTCATTTTAAATATCTGGAGTGGAATCAGAACACAACAGGATGGTTCATGTGATTTTTAAATTTATACATTATTGCGTGCATAGATTTGACATAAAATTACATTTTCTTGCATACCAAGTCTCCAAAAGTCAAGTCAAGTAACAGATACTGGACTGAAGGAAATAACGATATGGACTGAAAACTTGCTCTGACCTGCTGAAATCCGACTGATGCAGCCAGTTACTGAAAGGGAATGAAACCAAGACAATGCTGACACCTGGAGGAGAATGTTGGAAACAACATGTAGATCCAGTCTCATTGGATAGAGTACTGCAATTTGCAGAGAAAAAGTCTTTACATGAAGCAGAAACGGATCATCCTTACATCCGGTGCCTCTGTGCAACATCACATTGTGACACCCCATCTCCCATAATGTCACAATGAAATAATGAATTATATGTAGGCGTTTATTTGTTTGAAAAACAAATAAAAAAAACTACTCATGTCCATTATATAAACAAATTATATGAAAATGTTTGCTAGTTAGCTTCAAAAGTATGCATTTTTAACACATTAGCGTGCTAACATGCTAAACTAAGATGGTAAATACGGCAGTCGTTATACTTGCTTAACATTAGAATGTTTATATACTGTGAGCATAATAGTGTAAATTTCCAGAAGCTACAGAACGAGCAGGAGCAGTGTTGCAGGACACTGCTAGTACATTCTGTTAATGGTTTGGATACACTGTAGGATTGTTTTAACCCCATTATTCAGCTTCTACTCACACAGCACGAGTGAACTGTACGGTTTAAAAGTTCACAACTTGAGATACTTGCTCTCACACTGTATGGCCTGATGCTCTTATGTGATCTGACTGCTCAAACACAGCTTTAACATTGCTGTTGCCTCACGAGGGCCGACCAGGATTGCAAACAAGTATGACGTTCACGATTGCTGATCGGGTTACCCCATGTATTCTACATCATGCACGACACACGAATGAGCCAAAACGTGCCCTGATCCCCAAAATAGTCGCACGAGCGATAAATCATGTCAAAATGGGCCAAAAACCGCACAGTGTATGCACAGCTCAAAATGGGGGACATAAATTCAGTCCCTGACCCAGATCCTTGTATGAAGACAGTGACTAATTGTAACTTTCCTGCACCGACAGATAAACAATCTGAAATAACCAGCCGAACAGCTTGTGTTCTGACACCGAAAGCCATGTCAGATGCAGCTCTCTCATTAAAGCATTAAAGTTTTTTTTTTTAATTTTCTTTTATGGGCTTTTCGGAACAGAGGAACAGGAATGGCTGTAGATTGCCGGCAGCAAAAAACACCCTGAGCTGGAACAGAGGCCGCCGCCTCACATTTTATGACACTAAGTGACAACTGATTAAAACATTGTTGTGCTCGTCAGAGATGTCACTCATGCACCTGTCATTTCTTGTTGATTGATTGGATGTGAGTGTTGGCGCAAATGAGAGAGAAGTGAAATAAGTAAGCATTGTATGGTAGGTATGTGGCGTCACGGCAACACAGTGGAGCTGCTGCCTCACAGCAAGAACGTCACAGTCCCAAGGACTTGGGTCGAGACCTTTTTGTATGGAATTTGCATGTTCTCCCCGTTTCCCCGGGTTTTCTCTGGCTTCATCCCCACAGTCCAAAAACATGATTAATTGGAGATTGTAATTGCTCAGGCAACTTCTCTGGGGTGTATCCCTGCCAGCAGACCTCCGTGACCTCAGTGAGCTTTCCCACAGAGATGAACTGATCTGAATTAACCTGCTGAACAGTTTGCGTTCTTCCGAAAGGGAGAGACATGTCAGATGATGTCAAATGAAAACAGACATGCACCTGTTTGTTTTTCACAGGCTTCTCGGTACAGGGAAACAGAGAAGGTAAAGGATTCCCGGCAGCAAAAGGCCCCGAGCTGAATTGAACCCTGGCGTTTACTGTAAGTATTCAGCCTCTTGACATGTGGGATTTTTTTTTTTGTCATACAAATAGTTCTGTCATTCAGTAACTGATTAAAGCATTCCTGTTTTATTCAATGCTATGTCACGTATGTGCATGTTATTTCTTGTTGTTTGAACAGGAACACTTTACAGATTACAAATGTATTGCGCCTACTGTATTTCTGTACTTTTCTTATAATTCCACACCTATTTCAATAATTTGATGAAACAGTGTATGTAGCGCAGAATATGCAGAAGCAAGGCAAAAAACTGCTGATCAAACCAAGTTTAATAATTATTTTTTTATTTAGATTACGTTTGAATTGGTCTCGTTTTTAGTGCAAATGGGCCAACAAAACCCAACAGGAAAGACTCACTTACGATACACCCTCCAAAACTGTTATAAAGTTGTTCCAATCCTGAAAAACAATCTGAAATAATAACCTGTAGTTAAGATAGTTAAGATGCAGCCGTCACATGAAACACACACGCACATGTTTGTGTTCTTTTGTGGATTCCCTTTAGGGAGAAACAGGAAATGCGGGGTATTACAGGCAGCAAAAAGGCCCCAAGCTGGAATTGAACCCAGCCACTGCAGTTAGTACTCTTTCATTACTGTCTATGATATGTAGTCACCTAAAGAGCTGCAGGTGCCTACAGACATGCACGTGTTGACAGAGGATCACGGATTAACTCATTTAACTAACCCAGTTCTGTTAATCATTGCCACAACTGATTAAAACATTCCTCTTTTATTCAAAGCAATGTCACATAAGGATGTGTCACTTCTTGTTGATTGAACAGGTGTATAATGTGTTGATATCACTACTTATTGTAAGTAACCAACTCAATAATTTTCATGGTGATATCTAGGTTAAAAATTATACCCTATTCATGTTTATGCTGTATTTACCTTTTAACAAACCAGAAAATTCTCTAAGCCATACAGTACTTGGTGAAATATAATATTGTAACAACCAAAGTTGTTACTATAATTGTACCCAAGTTCATTAAAAATCCTGAATTTATGCATTTGAAATAATTTAATAAAATTAAAGGAATGTTGGGTGTTGATGAAAGCCTTAAATGAGTAAAAGCTTGAAATGGAATAATTAAATTCACAAAATAATTAGAGAAAAAATAAAATCAAACACCCACAATGGAAAATAATTATAAAAAAAATATATATAAACTCAATGTTTGCTTTCCTCTTTTATTCAGAATGTTGCTCCTTTTCATTTCCATTTTATAAACATTTCAGTGATTTCTGCTTATCTCCAACCAAACTCTTTTTGAGAAATCGGGCCTGTCTGTTTACAGCTTGCTGAGGATTTCAGCAGCAGGTTTTTCCTCGTGTTTATGATCTGAGGTGACACATTTATCGTTATGATGATTGTCTATACAGGAACTCAGAAAATGTTTCCAGGAATAATTACTGTGTCACTCTGATGTGCTAAACCTTCCAGCACCCTGAGGTACATGATCTGAATACTACTTACAATGGATAATAAATACGGCAAAATGATTTGAAATGATTTTGAATGAGTTTACATGAGATTTTCAGAATAAAATCATAATATTGTGGTTAAAAGGTCATATTAATATGAGAGCAGGTCTGTCATTTACGGTCAAAGGGAAAAAGAAATAAGAACAAGGACAATTAACTGTTACAGCCTCTTGCATTACATGCATGCATGAGATTGTAGGCAATCAAAAAAGTACTGCAATACAAAGTATTAAGAGTATTTCTTTCTTTCTATTGAAGCATATACTGTATTTAAAAATATTTCTGTATATCTATTGCAAAATTAGTTGAGTCCCCATTTTATCTGGATTACACACAACAAGACTGGATTAAGTTAAAGGCAACAGTTTGTATTTTGAACAGTTTGAATCTGGAATGCAACAGAGACAAAGTGAAAGGGTTTTGCTAGCGCAACAGCAACTTTTATTTTCATTTAATTGAATCAATGGCAAACATAATGGTAACAAACCATCTTTAGTTCATTCAGACTGCACAGTTTGACAAGACAAATCGCTCCCTAAAGAGATTCAAAAAACAGCTAAAACAAGCGATTCTGCACACTGGTTAACTTGAGAGTAAATATAATGTTGACTATATATTAGCGTTGAGATACAATCATAGTTTATAGCATATATTTCAACCACTCAGTGAATCGTGCAAAACTTTGCCCACCTAGAATCTACACAAATTGAGCTGTTCTCTAACAGATGATGGGATGGACTTGATGGCTGCTTACATTAGACACCCTAGTTGTTGGACGAGTCGAGGCCGTTGTTCTGTGCCGCAGCCGTCAGCATAGCCTGAAACACGAGGACCCTTTGCAGCAGCTCATACATGAAGTTAGGGTTAAAAACCTGCTCTGGATCTGCAGCCGTGCGTCTCTGATGCAAGTTCTGCTGCTTCAGGATCTGCTCGGCCTCTCCGTACAGTTCTCCGGTGAAGGGTCGCGCCCCGTTCGCTGCCACCATGGTATCGATCTTCTGAATCAGCTGAATCACCTGACTTCTGTCCAGCTTGAGCTTGTTGTTGAAGACATGGTAGCGGGCGCCACACCTGTTTATCACATCTTGAAGTTTCGGGTGGCCGTTTTGGATGTAGTTCTGAAGGGTTCTGCCCTTCAGGTCGTCACCGCGTGTGAACAAAACGATCATGTACTTGGAGGCCTCGGGCCCGAAGAGTTTCTCCAGGGCTTCCACGCAGTTCTCTTCTTCTGTGGTGAACCTGCCGATCTGGAGGACCAGGAGGAAGGCATGGGGACCAGGAGAGGACCACTGGATGCACGTGGCGATCTCTTTCTTTATTTTGTGCGCGTTGTTTTTATCTGTATCCAGGATGCCAGGTGTGTCGATCACATGGATCGACCTCGAGCACATGACCTTCTCAATCTGGCATATCCTCGTCACTGACATTGCACTGCATGCGGAATGGAACACCTTCTTGCCCACTATCGTGTTACCGACGGCGCTCTTCCCAACTCCGGTTTTCCCAATCATCACAATCCTCAGCGGTATGCCTGTGAATAAAGACACGATCTGTTAGGTCGTCAATGAATTCCCAATGATACAAATGTTGACTGTCGACTGCAGCAAAGACATCCAAAGACAAAGTCTGAGGATGTCGCAAAGTCACCTTCCGGGATTGAGAAGTGGCTGCCCATCTTCGTCCTTATGGATAAAATCACTTTAAAACTCACTATTTATTTTGTGTGAAACAGTGCGAAGCTCCGCCCACAGGGTGGATCTTTTAAGCTTATATCAGTGACATTCAGTCTGACAGGTTCCTCAGTCTCCATTTGGTGAAAACTGCTGTAGCTGTCGTTTCTTCGCTAAGCAGCTGAAATGTGTTCTAACAGATTTCCACCACCAGGTAAGTGATGCTTATTAAATATATTCTTTCTTTGATCGTTCTTCAAATCAGGAATGTTGTGGTTACGTCATAATTGTAATAATTGTCACTTAACATGATTCTTTCTTTGATAGTGGTGCTGACATACTAAAAAAACGCAACAGATAACTGCTACTGTCAATAACTACAAATAATTTAAGAGATAATGAAATACGAGCAAAATATTCAACTATATTTAAAATTCTACTTTTACTTTATACTGTATATGGCACTGCATCGCCATTTAACTACAGATGGTTATTTTATGTTTTTTTATGATGCCGGGTAATTTATGCAAGCTTTTATGTGATATGTAGTTGTCATAAACATTTTAAATGTCTATTTCATGATTATTGTAAAAAAAACTTTGAGTTGCGTTTCTGTATTAAAGCTGCTCAAGATATCTATTTAATAAAGTATCATTATTATTATGTTTTCCTGATGGAGACGACAGAAATAACAGCTGTAACATTATAATATGTGAGTGTTTGTTCCACAAGATTCTGCCGCTCCCTCTCGACTATATATGAGCTTCATAGCAAACTTAGGCTCATTGTTAAGCTCTCCTTTACTGTTTTGATCACTCCCACAGCTCTTGTGTTATTTTTGGGGAAAATGCCTTAAAAACCCCACCGTACACTTGCTGCTTTTCTTTTCTCAGAGCTTTTATCAGTCTTTGACAGAGAGAAAAAAAGTATTTTCCAGATCCTCCATTAAAACATATTAGTGTTTTTTTTTCTACAGTGTATCCTAGGAAGTCAACCATTGCCCTGGTCGGAAAGAGAATGGAGTCAAAGAACTTCATCGGCAACTTGATCCTCAGTACTAAGTCCTTTGTAACTCTGTCAAACAGCCTTTTCATGGCAGAGAACACCTCATTCAAAGTCATCAACATGTGTGATTTCTTTGGTGAGGGAATTCAGTCCTTGGACCAACAGGTTCTTGACTTCATAGCGGTTTCTCAACCTGGCCCCCATCTCTTCATACTGGTGATAGAGTCAGAAGACACTCGAGAGGAGAACATCGTGGCTCAAATCAGCAAACTTCAGAATATCTTTGGGGAAGGAGTGACAACTAACTTGGTCGTCCTGTTACCAGACCTGAGAAGTTGCCATTCACTTGATCATGTGGGGAAACGGTTCAACATCGAGATGGTGTTAGCCACTGGCAATCTGCCCAGTGAGTGTGAGAAGTGGTGTTCTGCCCGTCAACCGTTCCCGTGCAGTGGAGCTGCTGTGACAGTAAAGAAGATAGACACAGGAATCAGAAGGTAGACTGTTCATCACTACATAAATGTCACTGTTCTTGTCTGGTTTCCTGTTGTTCTCTATCTCATCTCTTTTTTCTTTTTTTTTACCTCCTCATCGTCTTACCTGTGTCTCATTCGTCACCTGTCTCCAGTCACTCACCAGGCCTTCTGTGTAATTAAACACTGTTTTTAGTCTTCGTCTTGTTGTGTTTCCATAGTTTCTGTCCTGCCAGCCTTGCACAGTGCAATTTTTGGGCTCTAACCTGGGGAATAAATGTCCTTTATTGCATCTGCTCTGCCTTTGGGTCCTCCTCCACAACACAATCACTGTGATAATAATAACATTAATATATATTAATAACAGTCCTGATTCTATACATGCATTTAGACATTAACAGCCCACTCTACTTTCTGCCAATCCTAGTGTTTAACTTTTCATCGCAAGAAACATTCCCACATGTTTTATAAATCCATATTGTGAAATGGGTATGAATCAGACCTGATTTAATCCAAATTTGTAATATATTGATATTAATTTAAACACATTTTGCACCCATTGTTTGTTGCTCGCAATTTACTGCACACCACGGTCAGATAATTGAATTCAGCTGTAATATACTTCAGATTTCAAGGCCAGTTTCAGAAGCTATAAAATACACTGATGAACACAGACTAGCCCCAAAGTAGAATGGGACTGCTCTCTATAACCATCATTATATCATTTATAGTAATTCTGATTTCTATTTCAGAAATGATGATGTTCCACCAAGTACAGGTAAGTCTCTGGTCTTTGCTTATGTCAGAATACTGGACTTTTTGTTGTTGATCTGTTTTACCACCTGGTCTTTGACCAATTTTGAATATCTATTTGGATGTCCAACCATGACCATGAAGTCTTATTCCACTGAAGGTGTTGTTTTGTAATGCCAGGTGATGTCTTTTTTTTTTCATAATTGTAATTGACATTCACACAACTATGTTTAAACAGTCACAGTGCTCTTTAGTCTTTAGAAACTTTGAAAGAATAAGACATTACCAAACTGTAAAAGACATCCACAAACAACCACATTAAGACTAAACGCAACTTAAGGCTTTAAAAGAAGATGTCACTTACATTACAAAACAGCCCCGTCAAGTGGACTGAAATGTGATGTCCACCAACAACTCAGAAATATCATCATTCCGACATGACATTGCAAAGTGGGTATAGTCCATTAAAACATTAAAAATCAATGAATATATATAATACATAGTCATCATGCTGAGGGGTGTTCTGATCTCTGACCAACATTTTAAAATGCTAGCCTGTACTTAGGTTAAAGATAGTATTGCTGTCAACCAGAAACCAGATATTAATAATAAAAAAACCAAACATGTATATTTATATATTTGCTCTAATTGTATCTTCCAGGTACGAGTACCAGAACAGTCACAGACAACATATTTAACATTGTTCTCCTGGGGCTATCGGGGACCGGAAAGAGTTCCTCTGCCAACACCATTCTGGCTCTTGAAATGCGCAACCAACCTCAACTTTTTAAATCTGAGGCGAGCTCCTTGCCGGTCACCACCCAGTGTGAGGTCAAAATAATGCAGAAGCCGTTCAGTATCCAGGTGAGAGTGGTCGACACTCCAGACTTCTTTCACGACAGACTCAAAATCTCCCAGGCACAGATCGACGAGTGTAAGGCGTACTGCCGGCCAGGGAGCGGTATCATCCTGCTTGTGATGCAGCTGGGACGCTTCACGGACGCTGAGAGAGGAATAGTGGAGAAGCTGGAGAAAAAGCTGGGTCTGAGTATCAGGGAGAACACAATCGTCCTGCTGACCCACGGAGAGGACCTGAACGGAAATCCGGAGGAATACTTTAGAAGTCAAGTACATCTCAAGCACATTGTCGAATCGTGCGGCAGCCGTTATCACTTATTTAACAACAAATGCAAAGATCCTAAGCAAGTCCTAACGCTCATCCACAAAATTCCAAATCTTGAAAGCCATCTATCAGAGAAACAGAAAAAAAAAATTCTAAATAGTTGGCAAAGCTGCATGTCGGGAATATCTTAGCTCAGCTGTCTGTAGTGATCACTGCCCTCCAAGGTCCAAAAAAGAAAGATATATGGACTGTGTAATCACAATGCCCACTTTATCTATATTTTATCTTTATTTTAATCATAACCATTGTATTATCTGAGTTAAAGAGGGGGTGGTTCTAAGATGCTGGAACATTTGCGCTATCATTGTTGCTTGTTTTCTCAGTTTCGTATCTATGCAGTTTGAATAAAGTAAAGGTGGTCCTTTGGCATCATTTTTGACATTGATTAAGTCAAATGACAATTAATGGGTTATTAATGCAAAAGTGTAAAAGAACCTTACTACATGTCACTGTATGTGGTCAGAAATGGCCACACAGGTCACAGATTCATTATGGAATAATTTTTCATGTAGGTTTATAAAATGAGGATTATATATAAAATTTAGATCTAGGAAACATATATCTGCATTATGTGAATTACCAGATATTAGATTGCACATTTTTTGCTCATTATTTGTACACTGTATTGAAATCTGTATTACTGATTTGTAGGTTTGGAAAAAAAAACTTTTGATATAGATAATTTATCCATTTGTCATACTCTATAAACTATATACTGACATAAAATAAAAAGTCACATTTTATCTAATTAAAAACATTGAAATATGAAAATCATTTCTTTTGTCGTTCTTTGCTGTTTTCAATTTCTAAAGCCACAGTGAAAATCATGTTATTTAATATTTATACCCCTATGTATCCTGTCCAATTAACATTTTGAATGCAGAGTGTTTAATTTGCAGTAGTATTTTAGCATTTGGCTAGTATTTTTTAAATTAGGAATGAATTTATACTCAAGTAAGTATAGGTAGTATATCATGAGCAAACTTGGAGGATGTACAATTAGTAGAATTAGCATCGACAGAGTTGGGTCATATATCTGAAGAATCTCACAGATATATGACCCTAGAAGACTGAGGATCTCTACAGATGTATGACAGCCAAAGATAATTTGATATACAGTATACACAGATCAAGATGACTGAGAATCTTGACTGAGATACATGAGATACATGACAGCCAAACCTAACGTGAAGATTCTCGGTCATATAGGTCACGGTATATCTGGAGGTGTTGATTTAATGATACAGATTCTTGAAGACCTTCTGTCAGTCATCCCAAAGGCTTCTTTACTTCTGACTGACTGGTGGGAATTATCTGATGGAGAAGTCAGACAATATGTAACATAATTATGTTTAAAATGTGGTAAAAACCTTTTAGACATTTTAAGCAGGCTAAAAAAAACAACACCAGTGGAAAAGGATCAATGAGAAGGGTGAAAATGAACATCTTTCCATTGCTTTTCTTGTTGTGTCGGGACAATATACACATTTGGATAAACTAAGAAACTTTATTTTTCAGGACTAAGAAAAGGCAAAGCGAGATTACAAACTGAGAGAGGTAACAAGACGAGCACAAAGCAGCTACAGCCTGACAAGGAATGGTATTTATGACATGAGGGCGAACTTGTCAGACAAGGAACATAACCGACAAGAGAGGAATGTTTTAGTCAGGGAGCAAAATGGTGCAACTGTACTGCCACAGTTGCATGGGGTAGACCTCATTACAGTCAGCCAATAAAGAGAGAAATGTAGTGGAAACAGAGGAAAACAACTCTGGATCCCAAGCGAGCATGCCCATGTGGAATCCAGAAGGGTTAAGTTTGGTCTACAGGTATGGGTTCCAGATGAGTTTGTCTTCAGTTTCCATGTTGGCCATGGCCATTCATCGGCAAACACAGGAAATGGTCAGCAAGATGAAAATCAACACTTGTCTGGTTACACTGGTACCAGAAGCTACCATTTTGCTGTTGGAAAGCTGCATCACCACCAAGCAACATACATAGCCTACACCTATTTAATTACCAATGCAGATGGCTTGGTGATGTCTGGACATACAAATCCCATCTGATCACCTGCAAATAGCAGTGTAAACAGTCTAAAATCAGACTGTTTATATTGTATTGTATTGTTTTTTTCCTGTCTTTAAGAGCCTTTTCTTGTCATCTCCGTTGACCCCTCAGCCTTGACCCTCATGCTGCCCAATTTCTCATCCAATGGATTCCACTCCAGAGCGCCTCAGCACTGCCCCAGGAGGAGTTATAGTTCTCCTTTGGCCTGCCTAGCAGACCTTCCCTCCCTACTGCAATGAACCACCTTTTTCTTCATTTCTGTCTCCGGCTGTCTTGCAATTTGGGTCCATGCGCTCTGCAACATAGCCTAACACTTCAAAATGACCTTGTACTTGTAAACCAGGAGAAAACGGCTAAATACGTGTTAACCAAGATCGATGTTCATGTCACACATGAGACATGGGGTCAGACTGTGCAGCTCTATTTTTGCCACCAGTACCATATGCTGTCAGTATATCTGCCTTTCACACAGATATGTGTGCATGTTACAGATGAGACATGGGTACAGACTGTGCAGCTCTATTTTTACCACTGGCACCATATGCTGTCAGTTTCTGCCGATCACACAAATGTCTGCTGTTAATTGGACAATGCTCGGGATGTGTGTCGCTGCAGAAAATAAACCGCAAAATTAAGAACATGTGGGTAAGAGTCACCAACTCCGAGCCTGACTTCCCAAATCTTATTATAATCTCTAAAGTTATGGTATTTTCTTTTTTAAAAATGTCAATTTTTGTGACTCGCCAAAGTCCTTTTCAGAAACGACTGGGCCCATCGTTCCAGGGCTTTGTCAGGATATGTCTATATACCAATCTTGAGATTTAAATGAAGTATTAGTGCATTGGTTTTCTTTGAAAATACAATAAGTTTTTACTCATAAATCAATATTGGCTTGAACATCATGTCTAACTTTTGTACGGATAGAACAAACATTGTTAATATGAACAGATTGGGAACGACCTGAGAGACAGGACTTAAACCAGCCTAACGCAGTCCCTTTTATACCAATAAGATGCTCTAATCTCTGTAGCAGGATCTAATGATTGAAACTGTCGAATGCAGGACATTAGGCAGGACAGGAGCTGGGAGGTGCCGGGATTGAGACCGTAGCTGGAGACTGGACCTGAACATGAGCCGGTGACAGAACAAACAAGCGTAGACACAAACTTTTCATCCTGCTGCAATACCAGAGTAGACAACTACATGATCTAGGGATGAGTGGAGGAATGAGCCTCCATGCAGGAGGTGGAGTCGATGGATGGATTAGCAGATGGCATGCAGATTTGATTGCTTTCAGGTGAATAGGTGAAGTGGCAACCAGAATTTGTAGCGCAGATTTGGACAAAATACAAAATGTCAGAATCTATATAGAGACAAGTGGTCATGCGTAACACGGATAACTCTAGAACCAAAGAATACAGGAAAAACATACATACATTTCTGAGATTTACGATTTCAGTCGATCAAATGCATGGTGCTCAAGTTGTGCTAAGGACAGACACATAAACATACCCAGACAGTGTGTATATAGTTATATGCTGTTCTAGGATCTAGGGTCACACCCATAGGTTACACCTCAATCTGGACAGACAATCCAAGCAGTGTGTGGAGGCACTCAAGGGTCAAGGAACCATGACAAGAGGTGGAACAGATATTTTCATGGTCCCTCAGACACACATGAAACAACCAAAGAGGAAATTTCAAATCTGTCAGCATAGACATATTTATCAATACATCTTCAAATACCTATGCACCTTCACTCATAAGCAATATCTTACTGTTAACAATTTGCTATTATGGATATTGCCTAATTTTTAAAGATTATTGTTGTTGCATAATATATACTTTTAATTACCAAGTGCATGTCTTTTGTTACAGGTTTGTATTATAACAGTTTTATAGATATGGGTAGTCTTATAGATTGTACTGTAATGAGTTAGAATAAATTTGGCTGTTTAATTTGACCTATCATTTGGAGTATAAAACAAATATGTATGGTTGGATTTATGCAGATTAGAATATATAACTCATTAACTACCACAGTTACAAAACAACCCAAACTGGGTTATTTCTAACCCATCATTTTTCTATGTGTTCTGGAATAAATCAACCTGTTGTAGGATTAAATGCACCTTTGCAGATGTTTTTTTTCAGTAGAGCCGAGTTTTTTTTTGTGTTCCAGGACACTTTGTTCCCAGCATACAGTTCTGCATAGCTTATTAAACAGTAACGGCATAGCTTCAGGGGTGTGAGTCGGACATATGCTCCTTAAAATTTTTTTACCACAAATAACACAACATGACACATGACAGCAGTGCTGATTTTAGACCTAAGCAGTGGGTACTGATAGTGAAGCTCCAGAATAAAGATGTCTGTTCAACTTGTGTGAAAAGTGAGATCACTCAAAAACTACTAATATTTATGGTTCATAGTGGGTGAATGATTTTTGAATTTTGTTGACCGGCAAAATTTGTATTTTTGCTTTAGAGTCCCATTATTACAATATTTCCTACTTGTTATGATGTAAAAGTAATTTGCCTGGGTCATGCATCCACTTTAAAGCCCGATTTATCACATTTTCATTTCAGTCCTATCAGCTGAATTTACTTTAAGCATTAAAAGTATTTGTTTTGCAGAAAAAAATGATCGCTGGGACTGACAAATTAATTGTATTACCATAAATGGTGTTATTAATGCTGAGGCTACAGTGTGTAAGCAATAGGCCTGTTTCACTTGAATATTTCAAGCATGTATGGACAGTGGATTTTCTGAGGGTTTGTGGGCTGGGGGCTGTTATTTTTAGTCGGGACACCTCCTCAGCAGCAGGTTAATGGCTCTCCGAGTGAGAGTATATAGGAGAGCTGTCTGCAACGTCTCTGCACAGATTGGACTTCACCACCAGGAAGGTACATCATCTCTCATCTCTGCAGGGCTCAGGATGCCACAATTATTGTCAAATTAAAAAAAAGAGAAAAAATGTGGATATAACAAAGATCCTTCTGCGGGTTCCTTCACCTTTTGCTCTGTGTGTGCAGGGAGTTTGAAGCAGCCTGAAGATGTCTAGCGATAAGAACCCAGAGGTGGTCGGCTGCGACGCCTCCATCATGAAGAACGTGTGGGAGATCAGGGAGCGAGAGTACGAACAGAAGCTGCAGCTGGAGCAGGAACGAATAGAAAAAAGTGCTTTGCCCAGGTTAGGACTGCACCTGTTTATCCGTCTGTCTCCACGCAGTCTGTCTGCAGGTCTTTAAAATGTCTAATAAACACAGGCTCTTTATGGGGTTTTAATTTCACACATAGCTTTTTTTGGCATTTCCCTAAAAGAAATAGCAACCATTAGTGCCAATGACAGGAAATGTGGAGGCATCATGTTTTTATGTTTTCTGTGTCCCAGACACTAACACGACACCCCGCCATTTTTAGCCTATTTAATTAATTCCAATTCCTATTATTATTCCTATTATTTATACAGTGATTCAGAAGATTAAATATCTTCAACAGCAGTTTACAATTTTAAAATAGATCTAAAACTGTCACATTGTCCTGCAGAGATAAAAAAAAAACTAAGAAATTGTAATATTTACCTGTATTTGTGCAAATGTAGGATAATGCAATTTATTACACTACATATTATATTGGTCTTGCATGGATAAAAAAAAAAAAAAAAAAAAAAAAAAAAACTACTAGAGTAATTCAACTACCTACTACTACTTCTATGCAGAGAAGAATCTGGAAGGAACAGGCAGGTTCTGAAATTTCAGAAAAGGTTAATGAATGACCTTCAATTAAATAATAATCAAAATGTCTCCGGAATTGCGTTCATCTGGTAACAAATTAAAATACAAAGAATGTCAAAAATGAAAGCATCCAGTGAGGAAAATTCAATCCATTACACTGAAAGGTTAGCAGTTGACTCTGACACCAGAGATCAGACAGTAGCTAAACGTTCTAAACTGGATTATATGTCACGGCCCTTTAGGCAACTTTGGCAGCTGAGCAGATTTACTGTGAGGAGCTCTGAACTGTGACTGGGAGGAGAGACACAAATAGTGTTTTACAGTTGACACTGAACCCTGAGGGAGGCAGTTACTGTACCCTCAGAAATCTGCTACATGTTCCCTCAGGGACTTCTGATTATAAATGTCAATCTGTGATCCGTACAACCCAGGACGCATTGTAAGCCCACCTTAAAAGCACAACTACAACAATATTTTCTATGTCATGTTTTAGCCATTTACTAAACTTTAGGTGTTAATATTTTATTCCATGGGGAAAGTTATCAGTTCCTTTCATCAAAGACATGATTCATTATCGTCTAGTTTGTCTCTCATGATGTCCATGAACAATTTGAAAATCTTAAAGTTAAATGCAGCAATCTGATGCGAGTTAAGAGCAATAAGCACTATTAATGCATAAGCCTTCGCACTGAGCTACTTGCCAATAGCAAATTAATCACATTTTTATCTGTTCTAAATGTACCTTAAAGGGATATTTTCCACAATGTTGACATTCTTAACATGCAAGTGGACAGATCTGCTTCAGGCAAGTGTCTATTTATGATTATTGGGGAAAATATGATTATGAGAAATAGTCTCAATAATGTCAAACCTCAGTTTTGCTTGCAAAATGCTCAAAAAACATGGTGAACTCAAACCAAAAAAGCTTCAGTGATATAGACGTTTTAAATGTAATATTTTCTAAATAATATAATTTTAGAGTCCAACCTGTAAATGCAGTCGCACACAACCAGGACTCTGAACTCATCTGTAATGTTTTCTCCTCATGTTTCCCTGGCGTTAAAATTAATTTAACTTTAAAATTCCTAATTATAATTAAAAATGTGTATATATGGAGAGTGCCATACCTTGCCATACCCAAACGACGCCTCTGCCATGGACGAAGGAACAAAGTGAGGCTGGATTTAAAATCCTCCATGTTTTAAAGTGCTTTTTCTCATCAGTGAGATTACCTCTAATTTTTACGAGACAGCCAATAAGAAATCATAAATTATAGCTACACAATGAAAATGATATTTAATAAATTAGTTAAAAAGAAATCTGATGATCAATGACATCTTTTCAGAAAGTAGAGACAAATCCATTAATTATTTAAAAAACACCTAATTTGAAAATATTAAATTCAAATATTTTATAGGTAATATTATTTCTATAGGTTTATACTTTTACTTCTGCTTAAAACATCAGTACATAATTCACAACATGGTCCAATAAACTAATAGCACAACTCTGCACCACCCTTTAACATTACCTCACCCTGAACAGTATCAACATGTGCATACAGCATACATAAACACATTAGTCAGATATATTTATCCTTACATCTTTGGACTTCCTCTGTGGATAAAAATACACCATATGCAGGCTATGGTGTAGCACTTTTGTCACTGTACACTACAGCTGTTACATCACATAACAATGTCATACACAGTATGACGATGTGACCAATTATAGCCACTGAAAGCCAAGACTGATGCAATTTATTTTTACTGTGTTAGCAACGTGTCTTTAAGAGGAGGCGCTAATCACTTAAAGGTCAGTTTTTAAATCTGTCTTAAAACATTTGGGCTCATATGAACTAATGGCCTTAGGAAAGAGGTTTTTCTCATTGAATTCAGCAATTATCTTGAAAAAAAATTATTTTAAATATATTACAGAAGAAGTGATTATTTAAATTTTCATTTGGGCACCTGAGTGCTTGGGAAAATAGCAAGCCCATTCTTTGGGAGAAATGCTGATACTTTTTGTTATTTCAGTTTGCATCAGTTTGCTCTGCATCCAACAATGGAAAAACCACACCCATGTTAATTCCTTAGTTGTCTCTTTTTATATTACTTCTGTTCTTTAACGGTCAAAACTCTGAGGTTCACCGTAGAGGCTGCTTTCTCTTCCCACAACATCACTCCAACATATTCTCCAAACAGGTGTTATTTGGATAAACTGTCCACATATTCAGACTCTAAATATATTTTTCTCACATAAACATACTAAAATTATTGACAGTCCTGCAACGAAACTCACAAACCTTTTAGCAGTGCATTACTTCTTTCTCTCATGCTGACTAAAGGGCAATCTCCTGGGAGGGCGCAAGGAATGATATTACAGGCCAGTCCTAACAATGCCAAAGCTAATTTCACTAGGTGGTGCTCCAATATTGCAGGTGGAGGTCTGTGACATGACACTTCCTTCACCTATTGTATTGTTAGTATTGAGTTCTCTATTTTGGATGTTTAAAACTTAAAATATGATGAAATCTTACACATTGCATCTTTTTTTTATGATTAACCCTATAAAGCTGTACGCATCATATACAATACATTAACTTTTAAGGCCTTTCTATCATCAGTGCAATATTGTTTTACTGAAAAACCTGACGTATACAATCAAATACATGTATTGTGCAGATAACCCCACTTCATCTGTGTCTACTCTGAGAAATGCAAAGTCCATCTTTGCCTGAACAAGGAGAGAAACTCTTTTCAGAACTACCTCCATGCAAAATAAACAGGTTGCAAACCAAAAAATAAGCCAGTTCTATTGGCAAAGATTTTACATGTTTTTGTTTGTTAAAAAATAAGTTGTGAGGACTCTAAGGCCTGATGTATCAGATATAATACAAATTGAAAAACATACTTCCAAAATGATAATTGATTTTTTTTTTGTTTATGTCTGAAGGACCAATAAAGACTCCAGTTTCAAAGAATTAGAATTTTCTGTCAATTATTTCATGGAAGTTAAAGGGACCATTTAATTCCACCCATTTTTTCCCACATATATGTATTTATATTTTTTATTTCTATTTTCTTCTACAGTATTAACCAGGACTGGGCAAACCGTTTGCTTATCAGAACGGGAAAAAAAATTGAGAGGAAACCTAAACCTGATGAGTCTCAGGTAGACAACAACAACATCTGGAAGAGCAAGAAACCCCAGATTCGTCCTGCTGCTACTCAAGTAGACAACAACAATGTCTGGAAGGGCAACCAATCCCAGATACCTCCTGCTTCTCGTGGTGCAGGTTCAGCTCCAATGGGCAGACCAGGAAATCAGGGCAGAGGCTTCTCCACTCCAAGTCCCAACGTCAAGGACAAAAAGGAGCAATACAAGAAGGTTGACAGGCTACAGTTACTTATGTTCATCACCCAGACTCAACCTTCTGCCATGGTGTGGGGGAAATCATGGAAGTACAACAAATCTTTGCCATCATCATCAGAGAGCAACACAACAAATTGGGGTCAGTGCTGGATGTTCGCTACTCAGCAGCCGCACTCTGAAGAAGGTAAATCTTGGCCAAATGAGCCCAACATGATGGATCCTCACAACCTTGATCTCTGGAAGAAAACTGACTACAGGGTAGTGGAATCAAAAGATCTAGACTTGTGTCTTCCCTCTGAGGAGTGGCAGATGTCCTGGAGAAGGCATGACAAAAAGAATAAGGGTACATCTGAAAATGAAGAGAATTCCCCCAATTATGGATTCTTCACATCAATGGTGGAGACTCAGCGCCACAATGAAGCCTTGTGCTCATCAGAGTGGAGGGAGTCATGGAAAGTCACCAAGCCAGCAGATAAGCAGCATTGTTTTACTGTTCCAAATGATGTTATTACGAATGATTCTATTGCTAAGAAGCAGGATAATAATAGAGAGATGAGCTTGAAGTGGGAAGAGTCCTGGAAATTTGTAAACCACTATGATTGCAACAAATCCAAGTCACCACAAGTTCAAAAATCTTGCAGTCCAGAGTGGGCCAATGCATGGAGAGCAGCGACGGTAGTCTCCAACAACCATAAGAATTCTGATGCCGCAGTGAGGAAAGATCACAGTAACAGCTATACTGATTGGGATCAGCAAAAAGAGTCACATCTCCACAATGTCCTGCATGCATCTCATGAGCAGAAATACCGAGATCAGCACTTGCATCTCAGCAATGAATCTAAGAGTCTTTCTGAGTGGAACATGTCTTGGAAGGTGACCAAAAACAACTCCAAACCTTGTGAAGAAATGGAGAAAGTCCTTAAGGAATTACAATCAAACATGAAGAATCAGAAGATGGAGGCAAACCCTAATAGACAATATTCAACGTCAGAAAAGATGGATCCATGTTATGAGCAACTAAAACATACTGTGATATATCGCCCAAAGAGAGAATTCACCCACTCTAAGTTGCTTCTTCAGAAACATGAGGAAAAAAAATGGTCTGTCTCAGAATGGAGGGACTCCTGGAAGACACTGAAACATAGGATGAGGATGGAGAGAAGAAGAATGAGGCCTGACTCTTCAAGGCCCTTCAGAGAGTCGGCGAAGGGGGGCGATGGGAAGCCTCAGGCCTCAGAGTGGAAAAATTCATGGAAATTCACTTGCCAGTCCCTGCACCAGGAGCCTGAGCGTTGGCAGCAAGGTTGGTCCTCCACACCCCAAATCAGAGTAGATCGAGTGAGGGACTGGCACCACTTTGCACCTGTGGAAGTCCCAAAGAATGGGCCAGTGGTTGAGCGGAGTTATGGAGAATCCTGGAGGTTCTCAAGAAACCAGTCTGGGCAGCAAGCAAGAACATCAGCTTCACATACATATCAGAGGTACAATCACATCTCTCATGTGCCTGGTTCTGACTGGCAGGAAGCTTGGATGGTCTCAGAAACTCAGTTTCACCATGATAGACCCTCACTAACTCAGTGGATGGAAGCCTGGAGGTCTGCCTCCCACAGAGAGCACTGGTCTGAGCAGGTATCTAGGGATATCTGTATGGATAAGTTAATGGAAATCCAGTTCCAGAAAGCTCAAAGAGTCAAGGCTAAAATGAGCTACTATTTTGAAAACCTGATGTTTAGTAAAAGTTACCCTGAGAAAGAGTGGAGCACTTCTTGGAGAGCTGGGTCAATTCTGACCTATCAACCAAGTCATCACGGCTCTTCAGGTAGCAACACTGCTCATCAGCAACATACCACTACCAATGGGCATGGATCTAAGTGGGGAATGTCATTTAGGCTCGCCAATCCCATGCCCCGTGTGGAGCAACCTTGGGTGGAGTCCTCTCCGAACCCATGTTACTATGCAGTTATGTGGTCAAGAGAAAAGAACAAAAAATATAATATCAACACCAGCTTCAGCACCAACTTTGACAACATCATGCTTTGGGCAAAATCCCCTCAATTCCTGCAGGGTAAACAAATCAAAGGTAAAAGTAAGTCAAATGCACCTGTTGACCCAAGGGTGATCATAACAAGAAAGACCAAAACAAGAAAGCCTATGTGTACAAATCTAGAGGAGAAACAAGATAAGAAGTGGGCAGGATGTCATTTGTTGGGTAAAACTCAACCACGTCCCAAGAAAGGCTCAGGAAAGAAAATTAAGTTGGAGGAAGAAACTAACGACAAGTTCTTTGAAGATTGGGGGGAATCATGGAGGTTCTTGGACCAGCCTAATGGTCCGAAAAAGCAGATGATTATAATGAAGACTCCCTCAGGTTGGGATGAGTCATGGAAGTTCCTCTTTCCACCTTACCAGCCTCTGAATGGCCCCAAGGTCAAATAAAAGGCACGTCACACTTAATCAAGCTGCTGCGCAGTCAAGTAGTTCAACCTGCTGTTAAAATGAGATGAGAATGTTAAAGAGGGAAACTGCATGTTGAGGTTTGACCTGTAATGTTGAGAGTTTGGGGATTTTTATTGAAAGATGATAATTGATGGAAATTGTGTTGTTTTGTGTCTATGAAGTGGGTAGAATTCCATTGGCTGTAATTTGAATAAACAGTTTAAAGCATTTGTATAGTGCATTTTTTTACTATGCCTGCAAAATAGTCATGTTAGATTATAGATTAACCTAAAAAATAGACTACATGTATTACTTCAAATGATTTTAAATATTAAGTATTTAGAGATAAAATGTAAGAGCCAAAAGTAAATTAACCAAGTAAGTTGAGAAAATCTGGAATAAAACACCCGTAGTTATTATGTATTAATTACTAAATAATAACAGAATAATATAGTAGTGAGATAAAAGTGTGTGGAAGGGGTCATGCAAGGTGACAGTTAACCTTGCATGACAGTTAATCACAGTTAACACAAAGGTGAACAACCAGTGTAACAACCTAAGATCTAGCCTATGCCTGCTGTCAGAACAACCTGCTGAGCTGCTCTGAGCTCTTCAAATATCAGATTTTAAAGGTTGGGCCTACTTTGATTGAAGTGTCCCTACATCAACTGTGCCTCCAAGTGGCAGCTCATGGCAACTGGATGGTGTGAACACAGGTGATTTGCTGCATAAGAGTGATATGGACATAATGGTGCCACAAGGAACCAAAACAAAGAGATTTCAGACTCATTCTATGAAAAAATACACAATGAAGACTAACTGCTACCAATCTCATCATCTAACATCTAATCTGCTAAATAGTTTATATCGACATTTGGAGCTGTTGAGTAGTGTAGTCCATTTTGTGATGGCCTGCATTATATTTTGAAGCGTCACCATGGTGGCAAAATTTAGTGTTTTCCTTGACATATACCTATAAAGGCATTTCCAGCACGATTTGATGCAGAAAAGAATCCCCAGAAAGCAGGAAAAGAAGTGTCTGAGGCAACTTGTCCAAAGTAATTTTTAACACCTGCTACCCCCTTGTGGAAAAAGGATGGATAGCAACTGTGCCTGTAAATTTAAATAAATATTAACAACGACCCAAGGAGCTAAAGGTAAAAAAAAAGCTCTGTACTCTGAAAACACTGCACCATCCGTTACCCAGGACAAGGATGAGCAATGTCTTGTATGTGTGTGGCACACACAGGGCAAATATCTATCAACAATGAATAAAAAACTAATGTATTTTATTAATATATCAAATGAAATGTGTGATTTTCCACTGTTACAACTATTTAGTCTTTAATTATACTGTTCATACTGTTGTTGCCAAATTAAATTCCATATTTGTTTTGGTTCAGATAGAAACACTGTTAATAATTATATAATTATTAATTATATAAGCATGGGCATTTTTTATAAAAAGGAGTGAACTGAAAAGAATGTCTCTATAGAGGATGATGGAGCACAGGATGACAGATTAATATCTGACTATTATGAAATAAGGCATATAAAGTCAAACAACCAGTGACACTACATTCATCTGCTCACTTCAAGACAATATCATCTTCATCAAAAATAACATTAATATGAAAAGTCATGCAATTATAATATAATATGTTGATGCTTGTGTGTGTTTTCAGTGGAAAAGTCACAAACCAAAACAATAAGAAATGGACACTCGTTCAAAGAAATAGCAGTAAATCGGAAGTTTATATATTTACATATAGTCATTGACTAGGAATATATATCTTTGAATATTTATTTGAAAGTGTGATCAGTTTTAATCATATTGCATAATCATATTTGTTATATATATAATATTTATTGCATATAATATTTATATGATTTAAATCAGAAACCTAAATATTTGTTTAGGCATACTGCATTAAGGCATTCTTTGCTTTGTAATTTTTTGTTATTTATTATTATTATTATTATTTTATACAGTTTTTTGTATGTGTTTGTGTGACTAATGGTTTTTTACACATGTATATGGAAATTTGTCCTGGGAAACCTACCACAGGATAACTCAATACCTGATGATATGGATTCTCACACATGCAGTCTTGCAAAGGCAAGCATTTTTAACCAGGCAGCAGTAACATGTGGATGGAGTATTTATAATTTGTATATGATTCACTTATTATTTTCATCCTCACATGTTGACAATATTTGAATCATTATCATCATCATCATCATCATCATCATCATTACCTAACTGTTGCTATTTTTTACATAATGAATCCATTCAGCCCACTAGGCTACCTGTCAATTTCCATGATGATTAGGTATTAACAGCTTAAATAAATTACTGTCACAGTCTTATTTGAAACATTTGCAGGCAGCTTTACTTGTATCAGCTGTATGCAATCAAATACTAGAATGCGGTGGAGAAATCAGACATAAACACATTTAAATAGGAGTAATTTGCTGTGTGAAATGTCATATGAGTGAAGGATTAGGTTTTGGTTTCTGTGTTTACCCAGCTGGTTCAGTATTGGCAGGATATGCTGGCTCCAGTGGGAAATCAGGTTTCATCCATGACTCTCTCTGCTCTTTGCTTCCTAATTAGGATGGAGGGATACAAAAAAAATGTAGGATTTGGTACATATCTCATACGAAATAGGGAAAGTCTTATATTTAGGTTTGAGATTTTCCTCCTCTGTGCCAACTTGGTAAGTAGAGGGTACAGAAAGTACACTTTGCACATATTTGCAAGATTGTACATTGTGCCAGTTTACCTCTGGGTTGCTAGCCTGCTAGTTAACCTGTCTTTTGTCGTCAAAAACTGGTAACAGCGAAATACTAACATACTAAAGAATTATAGTGGAGCTATTATAGTGGAGGTGACATAACTTCGCCAATGATCTGATTTACCTCCCATGCATGTATTGCACTGGGACAAGGCCAAGTTGAATGACCACAGCAGTGCATGTAAATGTACTGATTGTTGCATTGGGTCGGATCCTCCCTCAACGGCGGCCATATTGCTGCAGTTCTGTTTGTTACACATATTGTTGCAGCTTTTCATTTAATTGTCATTGCAATGTAATTCGTTGTAATAAAGTGTTTTACCTTATGGTATTTCTGCTTTTGCTTATGCGAAGGTTCTTCTATTGGGATCGTCTGTAAAACTCTTGTGTGAATAGCTATCATTTTAACTGTTTGCATAATGTTACTTTTATATGAAAGATTATAATTAATTATTCTTAATTATAATTATGAAGTCCAACGATAGGCTGGCGACCATCTGGGGTTTATCCCTGCCTCTCGCCTGTAATGTAGCTTAGCTCCAGCAGACCCCCACGACCCTAATGAGGAAGGAGCGGGCATAGAAGATGAATGAAGAATTATCTAGTGTCATAATAACGTTAATGATGCGTGTAACAAACCAAGTAGTTTGAAAATCGGGTTTCAGTTTTTTGTAGTTTATCCACCATAGGCTTAATGCTGCAGGGGTGTCAAACTGCGGTCCTGGAGGGCCGGTGTGGGTGCAGGCTTTTGTTCAAACCAAGCAGTACCACACCTGATTCCACTAATGAAGGTCCTTAGCAAGGGCTGTAGTGGCTGATTAGTAGAAACAGGTGTGTAACTCCTTGGTTGGAACAAAAACCTGCACCCACACCGGCCCTCCAGGACCGGAGTTTGCCACATGTGCGCTAAGGGAACGAGTGGACCCACACAAGATGATGCCTCCAGGGGGCAGCATTACTCAGACTAGGAGACACAGTACTTTTTGTAGGATTCATTAACAATGATGATGAAATATGGATTATTACTATTATTGCTTCTCGGCTAAGGGTTCTAACATTCAGATCAACAGATTGTGCCTTGGCAAGACTTTATTTCCAAGTTCAACACAGTTAAGTACAAGCTGGCCACTGGTCTCATAGCTGGCTCCTCTAGAACTGGCTCAGAGAGGTTGTTGTCATAAATATCGGAGTGAAGTCTGGTTGAGACCTGCTTGGTCCGCAGCTCCAGTCGACCTGTCACAGTTTTCTGTCATCAGCAGCAGGGCCAGAGGATCCTGTTACAGGTGAAGAGGTATGCTGGTGTGCTGTGTGACCTCACAGAAAAAAATGACCCCTGAGCAGCAGCAAAAACAGCTCCGCCAATTTTATGAAGAAATCCCTCATACCTGTAGTTAGATTCATTTTGTCCAGATAAAACAAATTAAAGATCCTTTTATTTTTGTAGAATATAGTGCAGGGAATATTATCAATATTATAGGAATCACAAAATTAACATACAGAAAATATGACACAAAATATGAATAAAATACGACTAATAATATGCAGCTGTTCCCTTTAATTTTCTTTCCAAAGAAACCAAGAGGTATGAACATGAAGTCACATGGTCAGTTTTGAAAGTGTTGCTGGTGTCATTGTCTATCATCCAATCCGAACCACATCTTATTCTGCTGACTCATCCTGCTCTTCCCTGAGTCTTGTGACTGTATTTATCATCTCCGTCATGAAGAGTTTATAAAAACAGGCCTCATGTCACAACAACAGCCGAGGGGGAAACCCTGGCGCAACATTACCGACGACCCCTCCACTCCTCCCGGTTACCCAAGCGCCACCAGCAACAGCGGCCATTAAAGGTAAAACATTTTTAGCTTCAGGGTGGGCATTATACATTTCACTCAGAAAAATGACAGCCTTGGCAGGCTGGTTGAAAGGGGAGAAAGGAGAGTCTGGAAAAGCTGGAGGGGACGCTGGCCTTGAAACTTCCAGCTCGGAGGCTCTGGGGCCGGAACCAATCAGCTCCCTGGAACAAGCTACACAGCCAATCAGATGAACTCACCTGGAGCCTATCGCACAAGTGCAGGGAGATAGATAGATAGATAGAGAGGGAGGGAGAGAGAGAGATATAGAGAGAGACTCATACAGCATTAAGCACATACAATCCACCTTAAATACAATTCATGGCAGTCCACTGTGAGGACATTATACTCTAAGTCAACCACATGGTGGTGCTAGAGGAGGAGCCAAGGCATCACCAAGTCAACATGATGCATCCGTGGCTGGAAAAAGCTGTAGAGAGACTTCTGTTTTTAAAATAAGGAGGCAAGAGTTGCTAGGTGATCGGTGTACCTGAACACTCTATTGACCTTCCAAGCAGGCGGGGTCTCTGCTGCTGATTATAGAGTTTCAGATTAGGCTCCGTTTAGACAGTAACCATCAAAGAATATTAGAAAGGTTCTCCTCCAGTCAGCCGAATTGTGCTTATTGAACTCTTAGACGAGCTCACTCAAGTACAAAATCAAAAAGGAAACTGATGAATCGTGTGGTGAATTTTGTAAATGTGTTTGTAATGCGGCTGAAGTTTATAGATGAGGATTTTCAAGGATGCAGCGTAAAGCTTGTGGGCGTGCAGGAGAAAATAGAGTGTAAGTGCAGGCAGGCATTAAAATCGACTTTTCAAATATGATAAATAATATTAAAAAGGAGAGTGAAATCCATCCCAGTAAAACTGATATGAGTAACTGGATCCTCTGTCTTTGCTTTTAATTGTTTTCTTAAAAAAAACTATTTCTCTATTTTATCTACCCAGCTGAGTGTGATAATTGTTTTCTTGCAAGGATCGTTGGTCTTAATAATATTATGGAATATAAGGCACACAATTAAACACAACTGGTATTGATAACCTGTTAATCTTTAGTATAATTGCTTTGAATATAGTTTGGTTCCTTCTACCTGCCATTAATAGAAACCATCCTAACTCCCAAAGTAATGATAATAAGGATCATAGACTTATTTAGAATTAGCTAGATAAGTTTTCACAGTTCAGCTCAGTCTTCTCTCATTCGACTGTAATTTCTGTATTATATTACATTGTCCTTTAATATTCTGATTTTTATGTGATTATTTCACTTTATATGAACTGATGTTCCATACCTGTATCTTTTTTGGTTTCTGATTGGTTGACACATGCTTACAGGTGCCCCGTTTGCTGCTGTTGCACCTGTTGACTAAAGATCGATTCCACTTCATTGTTTTCATTCATTTCATGTCACATCTCTGCATTTCCAGGCCGCACGCTGCTCTCCTTGCATTTTCTGTTGCCTCACCCCGCCACTAAATTTAGAGCCGTCAACATGTCTAGCAAAAATAGCACGGAGAGAATCCTGCGCACCACAGAGTAATATACAAGACAGACTGAGCGAAAGCTAGTTAAGGTTAACTACAGAAATCCACTGAAGATACGAGTGAGAGACAGACAGGCTGAGGGACAGACAGGTACCGTGCAGATCAGAGACAGACAGGCCCAGATCGAGACAGACAGACAGACAGTGGACACATACCTTAACGTAAAGTGTTACTGGATACAGCAGGGGATGTAAACTGACTGTACGAGAGACAAACACACAGCAAGTAAGTCATGATTGTTTTTGATGACGGCTGAATTGAATTTATGAACAATTTTAATTTACAAAGTTTTCTTTAAAAAAAAAGCATAATTGCATTAAAGTTGTTCCAATATGAAGAAGATCTTTCTGGGAGGGTTTGTCTTTGTCATGTTCTCAGGAGGAAGGAGCAGGAAGTTGATGACGTCATATGACAGGAAGCACTTAGAAACTTTATTATTCTTTATAAGTTGTCTCCGATCATGTCACTGAAAAAAACTGAATGAGTAACATTTAGATTTTTTTTTCAACTATATTTGCTGATGGTCTTAAATCGGTTAATCAATAATCATTTAATTAGTGTGTTTTTTATTAATAGATTTAACACACAGGATGTTAAAGTCACAGGAATCGGATTCTTAGTAGTTTTCATCATGGATGTAAGTGATACTATCATGTGAAGGGAGGTGGTGAAAAAGGTCTGAGTTCATTTCCTAATTTTAAGTCGTCACTATTAACAGTTATCTTCATTTGTCATCAAAGACACTGCTAAGCCCCAGAGAATGTGTGACCTTATTTTACACTTAATTATCTGTCAGACATTTGATGGTAGCATATATTCAAATAAGTTAAATACAGTTTTGTATCAATTAATTGACGAAGACTTAAATTTTATTAAAGGCAAATAATCACACAACATTTTTCGTTGGTGTGTTCAAAGACAACAGAGGTTTAAAGTTCAGCTGAGAAACCATATGCATGATTTTCAGGACATCTACGTTTGCTTTTGAAAGTGAAAATGAACAAAAATGAGATGCATCATTTGTGGTGATTAACCTACAAAGAATTATCAGCAACTCTGCAGCTCCCCTACTGAGATTTATTGCAATTTCAGCTTTTTGTATAACTGTTCATTCAGCTTCGGGCTGCAAAAAGAAGCAATTTTCACAAAAAAAGCTCTAAAACATTTTTCATTTACCAGATAAATCAAGAAAATAAACATTATAATAGTATTTTTTTAGTGTTTTTTTCCATATGGCAATGCCGTAGCACAGTGGTAAATAATGAAAACAATGTAAAATAGTTTAAGTTGTAATAATATTGTAATTATAACTTAATTATTGTAATAACATTTAAATCATTTCATAAATAAATGTGTTAATTATAATGAAATGCAATGTGGGAAAGAGTCACAAATTTTATTACTATAGTGTGTGCTCCAATGTAATTGATAATAATTGTACTACAACTAACATCCAAATGTGTATCTGTCAAATTGAGGCATCTGAAAATATAAATGTTGGTCTGCAGGATAAGAACATAGATTGTAATTTATTTATTATTATACATGACTTAAATATAGAGAGAGTATTTTCATGCAATTTATTTGGATGATGAAGAAACTATTCTGTTCTGTGGTTAATAACTGATGAGTCAGGCAGACCCACATGTTGCGTTTAGGGATTTCTTCACATGTTGCGGCCAATCAACAGTGTGGATTATTGTTCTAATAATAGACAATCATTTATTTCCAGTTATCATCACACAGTTGTCTCGTGTTATTCTGAGCTGCAGTGAATCAGTCTGTAAAATCATCCAGACTATCAGCTTTCACTCAAACAATCTGCACAATGAAATGCAACTAAAAATGGATATATATATATATATATATATATATATATATATATATATATATATATATATCAATTTTTAGTATATATATATATATATACATTTTTAGTATATATATATATATATATATATATATATATATATATATATATATATATATATATATATATATATATATATATATACACATTTTTAGTATATATATATATAGCACACGTAGGATTGATCCATGTCAGGATCCTATCCTCTTAGCATAGGTTGCCATGGTGATGTACCCTGCTGATAAGTGAACTGGCTTTTTGATGCTGAAAGTCCAGGGTTACACCAGTAGTTAGCTCCTTAACCTCTTCATCCGGCTTTGTGATACAGTCCCTGTTGGATAGTAACACGACTCCCACTGAATGATAATGTGGCTTTGTACCTGCTGGATGTGAGAAAATAGTCTCACATCAATATATTTAATTAATGTGTCAGTGTTATGTTCACTACAAGGTTTTTAGTACCCCCAAGTGGCCAAAAAAAATATTTGTCGCAAGTTTGAATAACGAGGTATTCATCTTTTTCTTTTTTAAATCTTACAACCCCCCCCCCCCAAATAGAATCCCCACAGAGCAGTGTTGCATTCCTGTTGTTGTTGCTGTTTATAGCCACGTGTGTTGCTGAGCAGTTTATTTATAGAGTGACGCTGGTCGTCTTGTGTCTCGGTTTTCGTCTTCAACGAGACTCTGCACTGGGGACCGGACCAAAACTGGACAAATACATTTATTTGACTGTAGTGTAGATCATAATACTTTTCAAGTAATCTATCAACAATTTATGAGGGAAATAATAATTAGTTCACCCAAGCAATGTTGGAATGTTTAAAAAAAGCCCATCAAAAGTTGCCTGAGTCTAGGGGCTGCAACTAATGACTATTTAGATACAATTATTCGATTAATTGTTTGGTCCATAAAATGGTATAAAATGTTAATCGCCAAAGACGAAGATGCAAACTAAAATGCCTTTTCGTGTCCAGACCAATTATCAGGTTTGAGTAGCCAGTGAATTTGGACATTTCCTTCTCATAAATGACTCAAATAAATGAATTGATTGTCAAAATAGTTGGAGATTTTTGTAATAGTTGATCTTAGAGGAGCTATAATTGATATTGTCATAAAAACAATATATTAAATGACTGTGTGAACCTACGGAAACACCTGATACTGCCTGATCCTTTCTGCACATGTACATATCTGTCTAATCGCTCCCTGTCTGACCTTAACGCTGCGCTTCTATTGGTTGATAGAGTCCACGTTAGTCGTGGCAGCTGCTGCATTGTGATTATCCCAAATGTCTGACACCGTTAGAAATGCTTCCCGGGCTATCTTTGGTAATGGTAATGTGTCTGTGAACCCGTCTCTCTCTGTGACGTAGGAGCACCACTTTGGAGCGATGACCACCAAAGATGTCAGCACGTTTAGTCATCGTTCATCCGGGTCAGCCTGAGAATCGCACGGCGTGACGCCGGCTTTAACGATATGTTTTTTGATGTTTCCGACCCTTTGTTTGCTTGCATGTGTCTCCTAGGCGACAGGATGTTGGCGAAGAAAGAGGAGCGGAGGGCTTTCAGCAATGGGCCGCTGAGAGACCAATGGGAGAAGAAAGCTCAGAGCGTGGCGGACCAGTGCAAACAGGAGGAGGAATGGAGGGAGAAAAGTTCCGTTAAAACGTGAGAATCATGCAAATTAAACTAAGTGTACAGTACAGGTATTGAAAACTGTGGCCACAATTTCCAAAAGTTTGACTTGAAGCAGTCAGGTCTGCTAAATTTCCAGCATTACCAGGACCACTTTGCATTTTTGCATTTTTTACCTGTTTCACTGTTATTTCCCTTCACAATTCCATGGTAGTGTTCCTTTTTCTCATGAATTCGCTGAATCTCATAATTGCAAGCTATGTGTGTGTGATTTACCAAAAAACTATACATGAGATGGTAAGTTACAATTACACTTAGACTTCCTGTGCACCAATTGAAACGCAATTCACATATATATCACATATATATATAACAAAAATTATGTATAATTGCAATAATTGGAAGTCTGCGTTTGTGAAATTACAGAGCTCAAATGCATGATGATGAAGCTGACACTTAGTCTGAATGATTTCATATGGAAGTATTTTGCTTATTTTTGCATCTGCAGACTCCACTCGAAGTGGAAGTTTCATTGGTCGGTGGTCAACGGGGACGAACTGTCCGACTTTGCGAAAGCCACAAGTAAAGACGCGACGGAAAACGAAAAGCCGAAAATTAAGTTCAAAATCGGCCCCCCTCCTCCCAAACGCAAACCTGAACCTGCTCCTCCTCCGCCTCCTCCCAGGAGGTCAGCCGAACCCAAACCTCGCAGGCCAAAGCGCAAAGTAGAGGTGGATGTGTTCCAGATATGCTGGAAAGAGTCCTGGATGAGCCTGAAGCCTCCAAAGTATCTTTACTTGAGGGGCAAAGAACCAAAAATCAGAATCCAGGGATTCACGACTATAGAGCTGAGTAACAGCAGGGAGTACAAACCACAGTTATACGGATCAGAGGCCGAATGGACACCTGATGATGAATGGAGTGAATCCTGGAAACAGGTAGACTGACACAAACCGATGGTTTCATGTTAAGGTGTAATCTGCAATACTGGAGAAACAGATGGAATAATACTAAGCAGTATATAAATGAATCAAAGTAAGAATTTTTCTGTTTTTATTACCTAAAGCCCCATTCACCCGTGCAACCCTTCCCAGAAACGTTCCACCACTTTTCTCACATCAAAACCTGCTAACGAATATGCAGCAAATGGTGCTGTGTGAACAACATTACTGGGAAAGGCACAAGAAGACAGCAATGTTTTGTAATGTAGTTGCATGTGTGAATGGTTAAAATGGTTGTTTATATGAAGCCTAAAAAAATCTTATTGGCAAAAAAAGAACTTTTAAAGTACATGTAAGTATGTTAGCTTGGCTGAACTCAAACTTGGAAAGTCGGACTAACACACCCAGATAATATGATTAAAATCCACCTACTCCAGCCCAACCAGACTGGAGCTGGATGAGGTGATCTGTGCATGTGCTAGAAGTCCATACCAAGCTAAGACCCAGAAGACGAATAATATATAAAATGTAAACAGAATAACTCAAACCTGTAAAAGCCAATTAACCTGGTAGGTAGACGGTACAGAAAGTACACTATGCACGTATTTGCATAGATTGTCCATTGTGCCAGTTCACCTTTGGGTTGCTAACCTGCTAATTTACCTTTTTCTTGGCTTTTGTTGTGTCTTTACTAATAAATGCATGTAGACTGGGATGACAGTAGTAGTATTTAGCATGTAAATGCACTGATGGAAAGTGTTCCTAGTGTGAAAGGGGCTTTAGATTAAGCTCTCTTCACAGCGATCGCCATTTTACGCCACCATATTTCTACAGTAGCCCAGAACGAACAAACCAAACGCTGGAAATTGCCTTTTGCATTTTTTTGTGCCCACCGTAGGTACTCCTACACCAAGGAGATCAATACTACTCCTGGAGAGTTTATGCCCTGCATGGTTTCGGAAATTCTCAACTGGAACACGACTGTGTCAAGTAGAGAGATTCCTGAAATCAGCAGGGCAGCCGCTTTCTAGAAGCAGGATGAGGGACTCCTATTCTACATACTCAGAAAGGGAGGGGTACCCTGTTGGTTGCAATCTGCAACACAGCCACTAGATGTCCCCAAATGTTACACATTGTACTTTTTCAAATAGACTAAAAGCATCATTCATCCAATGGCTAATGAATAAATATAGCAGCATAGTAAAATTCTTATTCCAAATATGCTTTTTTAATGATGATCCATCATGCATTGATTTTTTTACGACAACGATGCCCTTCCAAGAGATCCGTTAATATTTTGCAAACTACATTTTTCTTAATCATTCTTCTTTTTAGGTGAAGGGCCCGGCCACATGGGAGCATTCGGAGGAGAAACAATTCCAATGGGAGATGTTGTATAACAGAAAGCCGGTTTCCAACAGTGAAATATATATATTTCATCTTCCTCCCTGGGCCGGCACCTGGAAGTTTCTAAACTTCCCTTACAGACAGCAGAAAAAAGACTGGGATTGTATCTGGCCTGATTACCAGCCAAACCTCAGCAACAAGGCTGATCAAGTACAGCAACTGATGGAGCAGGTGGGGATCATCATCAACATCATTTAAACTATATCCTGTTTTTTCTTTTATTATTCTCACTGTTTGCGCATAAACAAGAGGTTAGTTTAGGAGATATATTCCAGGGACCATATTCACAGAACAATGATGATGCCATATATGATGCTGTATGTTTTCCTGAAACTGTTATTGGCTGTTTCAGGTCTTGGATCTTTCTTTTAGTCATTAGGACACACATTTGTTTCCTCTTCATTGCATCATATTAAAAAAAAAATGTGTTTATGTTTGCAATGTCAAACAGGATGAGCCCTCAGATTGGGAGGATTCATGGAAATTTTCTGGTGTAGAATTGAAACCTTATGGAGAAGAGGAGGATGACGTGGAGGAGGAGGAGGAGGAGGAAGAGGAGGAGGAAGAAGAAGATGAGGAGGAAGAGGAGGAGGAAGATGAGGAAGTAGATGAGGAGGATGAAGACGTAGACGAGGAGGAGGAAGAGGAGAACGATGAAGTTGACGAAATAGACGACACAGCAGACAGTGCACCGTTTATGAGGATGAGGATAACTGATGTGTTCCTGCCTGGGTGGAGCGAGTCCTGGCTGCTTTCTGCAGCTCCTCTGACGGAAAAAGACGAACGTGAGAAGAACTGGAGCTCCTGCTGGGGATACAAGCAGCAAATGAGGTGACCGTCCTATTCTTAATGTCACGCACAATCTGTATGTTCTACTTTGAAAGGTGGATGTCATAGTACATTTGTGGTGTTTTCCACAAACATGCTGTGACATAGACCTTTCAAATATAGAGCATGACAGCGTAATTGTATTTACACCATTATCAATATATGAACTGGACTCATGCACCTTTATTATAATTACATGGTATTAAATATGCTTTTATGCCAATTGGATACCTTTATTTGCATGCAACCTGTATGGATGTTTCAGTTACCGATATTTCTCAAAGTACATATTTATATATGAAAATGGAGTTAGGGATTAGGGTTGTGGTTGGGGGTTAGGCGGTGTCAAAATGTAACAGACTGTTAGGGGTTAGGGTTTGAGCTAGAGTTAGAGTTAGGGGTTGGGGTTAGGGATAAGATTATTTTATACTTTTGCCTTTAGGCTTATTAGGGAACATAAGGGGAACATAGGACCCTTTTTTTTTTTTTTTTACAGAAAAGGGGTCCTATGTTTCCTAGTCACAGAACAAAACAGGGAACCTAGGATCTGGGGAACATAGGCTCCCCTCCATCCCAGCATATCTGAAATTTGAACAAGGCTTGTTAATGCTACCAGCAGCTCTGAGAGTTGTCAGACAGTGGTCTGATATTTAAACTTGGCTGCAGCTGATATGAAATACACCTCTTGCATATTATGTCATACTTAAGGAAAGAGAAATAAACTAAAGGCGAAAAGGCGTTACTGAAGATGTCTTCTACCCCACCATCAGTAAAGAAACCTCATCATTTGTCATCAAACTGTGTAGAGCTAAGCCCAAACTGCAATTGTGTCCGCAGGTGGCACAAGGCCTCGCTGGAGTCCCATCATCGACACAGTGACATGCTGATGAGGAGACGTAAAAGCATGAACCTCCTTCTTACATCGCAGCTGCATGACGAGATCACAGATGCCGCAGAGTGGATGGATGCCTGGCGGGTTCCTAAAATATGGATCCCACCAGAGGACGATGTCCTGGATGGGACAGAGGAGGAAGGAGAAGAGGAGGAGGTGGAGGACACAGAGGAGCTGGAGGAGGAGGAGGAGGAGGAAGAGGAGGAGGAGGAAGAGGAGGGGGTGGAGGAGGAGGAGGAGGAAGAAGAGGAGGAGGAGGATGAAGGAGTAGAGGAGGAGGAGGAGGAGGAGGAGCAGGAAGATTTAAACCAAAAAGGCAAGGAGGAAACACAAGAGATACATGAGGAGAAGGAAGGCAAAGAGGTAAATATGAAGGCTGAGGGAGATGAAGAAGATAAGGAGGAGGACGAAGGAGTAGACGAGGAAGAGGAGGATGACGAAGAAGAAGTCAACAACGAGACGGACAAAGAAATACAGGAGGATAACAAAGATGTGGTCGAGGAGGAGAGTGGAGGAGAAGAAGAAGAAGAAGAAGAAGAGAACAAGGGGGAGGAGAAAGATGTGGATGAGGAGGAGGGTGAAGAGGAAGACGAAGATCAAGATGTAATCAAAAAGGATGATGACATTAAAGTCCTTGAGGAGAAGAAAGATAAATATATAGAGGAAGAGGAGAAAAAAGTAGAGGAGGAGGATGATGACAAAGAAGAAGAGGAAGAGGAGGAGATGTTTGAAGATGCAGAGGAGTACAACAAAGAAGAGAAGCAGAAAAATGTGGATGTGGATGAGAAAGGTGAAGAGGGAAATAATGCAGAGGAGGAGGAGGAAGAAGAAGAGGAGGAAGAGGAGGAGGAGAAATTTGTAGATGTGGAGGAGTATGACAAAGAAGAGGAGAAAAATGTGGATGAGAAAGATGAAGAGGAAGACAATGCAGAGGACGAAGAGGAGGAGGAGGAGGACAAAGAAGACAAGGATAAAAACATGGATGAGAAAGATGAAGAGGAAGACAATGCAGAGGAGGAGGAAGAAGAGCAGGGGGAGGCTGAAGAAGATGAAATAAAAGAGGAAGATGATAACATAGCGGAGGAAGAGGAGAATGAAGAGCTAAATGCAGACCAGGAAACCGGCAAAGAAGACGATGAAGACGAGAACATGGCGCTCAAAACAGAGGACGACAGCCAGGAGGCAGAGGACGAAAAAGAGGACAACCGTGAACTAGAAGAAGAAAAGACGGAAGAGAAGGTGAGAAAACGAGCCAAACGGAGGCTGAACGTCCCGCCGCATCTGCAGTTCCACAAACTGAGCGCCGACTTCTCCTCGTGGAAGCAGTCGTGGATGGTGGCTATAGCTTACAGACCAGACGATGAAGAAGAGGAGGAGGACGACGATGAGGAAGACGAGTGTCGGGCTTGGAGAGAATCGTGGAGGATCTGTCGCCGGAAGAAGGTGGACGTCGACGAAGTGGTTTGTTTCTCCACCAATCGCTGGACTCACAGATGCACCGGACTGACGTGTGAAGAACATGGCATGCTAGCTAACGAATGGACTCTCAGCTGGAAGATGACCAGGACGGCAGCCACGTATGCAGCCTCTGAAGAAGAGGAGAAGGACGAAGGGGATTTTCTGATTGCTTAAAGATTATAAGCTGTAGTATGATGACGGAGTAAGAGCGACTGAGCATCAAACCTCAATACTTGGACGAATGTTTTGTGAGTGCAACTAGCAAAAGCTACCAAGAACCAGCTGGTCAAATTCAAGTTGTTTACAATACTTTGAGCTAATAGTTCCTGGTTTCAATCCTAGTTTTTTTGCTTGTTTTAGGCAAAGTTCTTGTATGGCTAGTTGTTTGGTGGTATTAATACAACTTGAATTTTTGATGGACTGTATTGGTTAGATTTAGGGGTGGTCGTATTTCACAATTTGTGTGTTAGCAGGAACACCAGAGACCTAAATGTATACACACAATTGTTTTTTTTTTTCACAATCGGCCTCAAAAAGCCTCTGGACTTCTTGCATGTGAAATTGAATGAGCACATCACATCTTAATTTTTGCTACTTAAATTAATATTCTTGATAGAGACCTCAGTGCTTTATGAGGAATATTATTGCCTACTCGCATTTTTAACAGGGATTTAACAATACACTTTAATCATGATATGATTAAGATTCAAGATACTGTGTTCATGATTTTAACAAGTTGAGATTGAAAACAAATGATGATTGAAAAATGTTATTTCATTATTTCCAAAAGCAACAAAAAAAATGTACAGTATCTTCTATCTTATCTTTTATGTGTTTACATTTTTCAGGAATATGTCAGGCTGATTATTACATTTTGCACTATGGTGCTGGGTTACATGCTGCATCATGTTGATTGTGCTAATTGTGTGGTTTGTTGTCCTCTTGCAATATTTGCACTTTGTTTTCATCTTTTCAATTTTCTCTTTTTTTTTGGCTACGCGGACCTACTGTGCCAGTGTGAAATGCCATGTGTGAAGTGGGTCAGATGAACATTTGTCGGGATATGTGAAGGATAAACCCACAGACAGACAGACAGACAGATAGACAAACAGCAATTCCTTGCTTTATATTCTGAAGAAAAGAAGAAAATACTTCTTAAGGTAAAAAGAAAGTATCATTTTTGGTGCTGCAAAACCCAAGGTGTTGTGTATCTCTGTCATGTACTCTCCTTCCATAGCATGACATTGTCACTATTTTTTTTTTAAAGAAAAGAAGAAAACAGTTTTTTGTATGTTTGCTTGAATTGCTAACATACTGCATACTCTTATTCCCATATTGAAAACCTCATGAGTTCCACTTGAAGGCAGCAATACTTACAAAACCTTTTCATTTAAATGAATTCTTGAGTGTAAAATGTTGTTATCAATCCACTCTTGTCTCTTAAACCACTGTAGGTCATTCCTCTGACCTTGGTCACAAAGAGCTAATGTTAGCTAGTTATTTTCTATTGCTAGAAAGAACTGTGTACATGCTAGCATCCAAACACAGCAAATGGAAACATAAGGTAGCACCTGTCTGGGAATATAAGGCACTTTAAGAGAGTTGATAGATGCAAATAAATCTGTCAAAGTATGTAGAACGTGTAAAGTGAGAAGAATGTCATGTTCAGTGGTGTTGATGTGAGGCGGTGCAGAGATCTGTCTGAATAGTTTATAGTTCTGATCTGATCTGTTCTTGACCTATGCCTTGTTATTGTCCCCCTGACCCCCAGCTTAACGTATAAATATTTAAATTCTTCTTTTTTTACCTTAGGATGTTTTAACCCTTTATTGTTCTTTTGTTCTCCTAAGTACTACTTAGTAGACAAAGGCATTTTTGTCCTGAACATCGGCTATCAGCTAATAAAGTTGACTTTGACTGATCTTTCTGTTTCATCTTTTAACAAATAAATGGCCCATTTTGAGTATGTTAAAGGAACATTTCACACGTTTTTTGTGTGTATTATGTATGACTGTGGTTGTGTTTTCACTTTCCTGTCAAGTGAATTTTAGGCAAAAGAAATCTGGCTATAAAGAATATGCAATTTAGGTTTGTTTCCATCAAATAGTTTGGACCGAATAAACAAGATCATGCAAAGTGTACTTTCACCATAAGATGGATGTTGGTGTAGACTACATTACACATGGCTCTAATACAGAGTAAAAGAAATAGAGGTTGTGAGTCCAGACCCCAAAAAATGTGGTCTGCATCTGAGACCTTAGTAGGCACTGCCTACTAACCAGTAGCTACTACGTGAAGGCCACAGTAGAAGCTTCTATATATGAAGTTAACCAGTAGAAGGCAGAATTTGGACATACTACAGCATCCTGACCTCCTGGTGACTTCTCGGATAGTGTAGTGTGGTTCTCTTGCACACTGCAAAATATAAGCACCTACTCTTTGAAAGCCTATTATGGTATTCAAATGTTCTAGATAGTGGATTCCTCATTTTTGCCTACCACATAGGTGGGTAGTTGCCAGTTTTGGACAACTACCCACCTATGTGGGTAGTTGCCATAGATAAATACAGGTAGAACAATAGATGACTCAACCAATGCTGCTGCCCTATGAGCCAGACGATCATCATCTTCACTCGCTTTCTTTGAGTATTATGCCTGTGGTTGATATACTATTAAAATGACCATATCTTATTAAAATTCAAACCTTTTCCAAACTGCTTGGTTTGTTATTAATGTCATTATTGTAGTTATGACACTACATACTTACACTTGCAATACTTGCAATAATTACAATGACAATCAAATGAAGAGCTGCACTGTGTAAAAACACTGTGTAACACACCAAACCATTATTGGTTTGGTGGTAACCAATGATTGGTGCCATTACTGGTAATTAGACCAAATTTGCAAGTTCAAGTTAAGAGTATTTTTGAGAAAAATGTGTGAAAAATGGAGGGATTCAGGATTTTGCGTCAATTGTGCAAATTATACCAATTCTTTCATATCAGCTAGTTTTGAACATGTTTTATGTTGTCCCGAGACAAAAACAAAGAAATGCATATATTCACAGGAATAACAGCAAAGATGCCAAAAGCAGAAACCGAGTCGTCTCAGTTTGTTAAATAGCTGTTATATCCATTGTTATATATTACTGTATAATGCTGTAGCAGCACTGCTCCAGACTTCATCTCCGATGCTTTGTACCCCTCACAACCTTATTTATCAATGCAGATAACGCAAAGGCTAGTGGTAGTGGTAGTGGCAAAAAGCTTGTGATGGTAGTAATAGTAGTGGTAAGAAACAGAGGCAATTTACCATGGAAATGAAAGATGCCATCATCAAAAAGTTAGACAGTGGTGAGAAGATGGCTAATGTAGCAGATGCCTTAATATATAATGAGTTATGAACAGCCTCTCTGAACCCATCGCCTTTGTAAGTTGGGCACTGTGTGTATTTTAAACAGTTATTTTAACCAGTTATAAAATTTGATTTCTTATTGTCAATTTATAAAATGAACATGATGCATGGTCCAAAAGCACCTATTTAGAATGGTAGCAGCAAAGCATTCTGCATTCTGCCATGTTTCCTTCAGGATTTAAAATCCACATGTCTTTGCTTTTATATCAGTATTGCTTGATGTGGGTTGACTTTTGCATGAAAGGGTGCCTCCAGAGTGGGTTGCCATCTCGAAATGACAAATGTAGTTGATTGAATGATCCTGGTGTTCAAAAATCAAGGGAATTCAATGTGGTAAGTGCCCTTTCAAGCACTTTGAAGTCCTAATATGACTCTTGTGGAGAGAAACAAAAGTCAAAGAGCCACGAATTTGACAGGAAAAAAGGCTGAGAGGGAATTTCAGATCTCCTCAAAATACACAGGGTTTTCTGCATGTACAAAATGAATTGTGTTCTGAAATGTTCAGAAAAAAAGGAAAAGACCATGTGTGATCTAGTGGCCGTGACTACCGCAGCCCACCCGTTGATTCTAACCACCAGTCAGGGGAGTCACTTTCACTTCTGGCCTCTTTGCATCATCATATAATGACACAGTTCAGCTCTGCTTCTTATATCTGTTTCTTCCTCTTCCCCTCTGTGTCTTCCAGCAGTCTGAGATCTTTCAGATGCAGATTTCCTGTTGTGTTCAGATCAGGTTTTCCCTCCTGCTGCTGACACTCCTGCTGTGTATTAGCATGAGCCTCAGACTGCATTGTGATGCTGCACTGCAGATTACAAAATACCCATTTCCACCTCTGATTGTCTCTCTGTGGTCAAAGCTGAGACAGATTAGCCAGAGCATGACCCCTAATTCATTTCTCTCCAAGCACGTACAGTATATAACCTCGTTCACCCGTCCATAACATACAAATGAGCCTGTTTCTCACTCGGCAGCAACAGAGTCCATGTGGATTTCTGCATATTACTATACCTTACTTTTTTTTAAATGACATATTATTTAAATTTAGCAATCACAATGAAAAACATCTTCCTGGCATTGACTTATTTTATTAACTTTATGACCTAATTGTTCCATAGACAAAGCAATTAGAGAAAGACAACCGATCGGCAGCATTTTAAAATATTTTCCTTCTGAAATTTCCATTTCTTTGAGAGAAGGTAAGTTATGGGAGAAATAAATAGATTCCAAGCTTGTCATGAAGGAGGAATGCTACAATTCTAAAAAGATTCTTTGAATGATGTTCCCTGTTATCGGCAGTCAACGTGTTTCCTTGAAGATGGATTTCCTTTTAGCAGCAGGTTCATTAACATGTGAAGGTATGGCTGGATGGGCGAGTGAGCACAATATGCATATGTATGAAGAGAGGGAGAGAGACAGGGAGAGAGGGAGGGGGTTGTGTGAGGTGAAGTAAAGAGTGGAAGAGAGGAAGAGAAACATGAGAGCAGACACCCTGAATTTTATGAAATCTCTAGTCACGCAAAGATGGGGGGCTACTTGGAAGTTTAATAAATTCAAATCACTTCTTTAGATGTTTGGCAAATAATGCTGTATATTTTACATGATTTGTGTATTTCATTTGACTGCATAAATGTCAATGATTGTACATTAATAATGCAATAATTACCTTATAGGATATAAAGATGTCTCACAATGTCAGTGGAATATGTTTGTTATCTGATTGTGATATATGTCTCGTCCGGAATAGAATAAAAAAGGTTAAAAAAAGACATTAAAAAGAAATATCATGTCTAAGAAAAGGTTTTCTAAATATAACCAAAATATTGTGGCCTACTCATTTTAACCACAGACTTAAATAAACATCCACCCAACCTCCTCCCATGTAAAATATATGTATAAGTTCAAATAATTAAATTACTTACTGAGAGATAGAATAGAATCAGTTTGGTGACATGAACGATGCCATAAAATAAAATGAAGTAATAAAATATAAATGTATTAAAAGTATTATTATTATTGATTCATAAATTATTCAATAGGAGATAAAGAAAGCATGAGGAAAAAAAACTGCAATGTTATGTTTTTACAGTTTATCATACTGAACTGTAAAGAGCCTGAAAATAATAAGTAATATGTAATTGATAATAAATAAGTTTGTTTTTTTAGGACAATTTCATTCTTGTTGATTGTAGGCCCTTCAGACAGAAACAGAGAACTATCGGGAGTGGGCGGGGCTTCTGAAGCCCCTCCCCCTCCTGTGTGAGAGTCACCTGGACAACAGAAAGCAGCGAAGAAGAAACCAAGTCGAAACAAACCGCGACAGACAGGAGGAGGATTCCGCTGCTTTTAACTCTCTTCATTCTTCAACGAAGGACACTTAATACTTAATACATATTTATTTTTTAACTTTAAAATATAATTACCCGTGGAGTAACGAAACAACTTTATTTATCCACAGTTTTACCTGCTCCTCACTTTTGGAAAAGAGCAAAAAGAAGAAAATCTCCGTTATTAGCAGCAATTGAAAATTGGTTTCGGCGCTACTTGTTCGGGAAGACATTTCACAGTTTTTTTATTCATTTATTTATTTTTAATTATTTTCCTCGTGACTGGGCAGAAAGCTCCACTTCTCTCCATCTCTCCAGTAGAATGAGTTGGACGCAGCTGCTCAGGTGAGTGTGAAAGTGAAATGAAATGTTCCTGTCGCTTCATTTAAAAGCAGGAAATAGTGTTTTTTTGTAAAGAAATAAGTTCATTTTGGTGAAGTTATGTTGTCTGGGTGTTTTTCCAGGGCTGTGCTCTGTGCTGTGCTCTGTCTCCACTCTACTGCTGCTGCTGCTGCTGCTTCAGGTCAGTTTATCCCATTCATACAAATCAGCCTCACGTGCCCAATCTGATCTATTCTATGCAAGAAAAACGTATAAAGTGCATTTGAATTGTTTTTTTCCCTCTATATTTGCTGTCTGGTAAAAAACTTAAAAAAAAAACAATTTTAGGACCCAATAGAAAACCAAGCAAAAACCTTTCATTCTTTCATTCAACCACTTTTGGGGAGTTTCAGTTAGTTTGCAATAGGCAATTAAACAATATGTATGCATCATCAATATCCACATACAATAAGAAAATAGTTCCACATAATATTATTAGTTTCATTTATGGTTTGTGTAAAAAAACAAACCAATGGTCCCCCTTCTATGCTCATAAACATAATATTTCCCTTGATAATCGAGCAATCATTGAATTGAACAGTCATTTAACAGACACCAAATGAAGTTAAATATAAAGTGGTTTGATTCATACCCATTCTCCTGCTTTTTATTAAAAATGGATAATGTAAAATGATGAATAATTTTCAGCAACTGATATATATATATATATATGGTCTAGCTATATCGCCAATCCTTACATTTACGTATTAAAAGTAGGTCATTAAACATAATATTCCTTCCATATATTTAAAAAAAATCATCAGTAATTCTCTATATCGAAATAAAGGCTATAAAGGCTTCGCCTTTCTTCTTGCAGACACTGTGTTTTTAGGTGTATTCTGATTATAATATCTGACTTTGCTGCCTTTTTTTCTAAAATTGATTTTTCAGGTTGTGAGGGTGACGGGTGTAACAGAGGCCGGATCTCCTCTTCATCTCCTTCCTCCTCATCGCTTTCTTCCGCTTCTCCTCCTTCTTCTTCGGTGGTGAAATCCTCGCAGACTTCCCAGGAATTCCTGGGTCAGTTTACCCAGGTGAACTCACCAAACAGTGGGGACCGTAAACACCGTGACGCCAGTGCTGTCCTGCCCTTCATCGGCCTCACCGGCAGTAAGTTCACAATGTTGCTATTGTGCTGACAGAGTTAAGCAGCCAGCAACCTGCCTGAAACACCAGCTTTGACCCAAGAAGTTAAACTATTTCTAATAAATTTAATATTTTGATAATTAATTACTCAGTTCAAGACATTTTTATGAAGAAAACGTCCAAATTCTCTGGTTCTAGCTTCTCAAATTTAGTCTTCTATAATCGTAAACTGATGAACTTTGGGTTGTGGACTGTTGGTCTGGACAAAAAAAGACATTTTAGGTTTCATCTACAGCTTTAGGAAACATTGATTGACATTTGACCATTTTGCAAACTAACAAGTAATGGATTAATCATTTTAAGAATCAATAGGTTATTTGACTATTTGATTTGACACTGCATCCTTAATTTTACATCATTTATGGCAAATGAATTTGAACTATATAAATGAGAAAATAGACCAATTTAACATATTTTCTTTAGAATTGATTCAGGACCATCACATAGAGAATCTGAGATATTATTTTAAAAAGCGGCTGAATAATCACACGAATCACACGAATCACACGAAACACAAACGAATCCCAATTTGTAGAAGAAAAAGTATCATGTACAAAGTAAAAAAAAGACACCACACTTAATATTCTAGGCAGCATAGAGTGATCCAAATTAAATATTTAAATACAGGAATGAAGAGGGGAAAAACATCTAATACAGAGGTTAGCTATGCTGCTGGTGTCACATTCTTCATGACAGAACCAGTGTCTGTAAAATCACATTTTTAAAAACATATATTTAGGTAAAACATTGTGCATTCTCAAAATAACAAAACATTTTTTTCTAAAAATGTTTTTAGCTGAATTTGTTTTGACATTTCTTCAGTAGAAACATCCCGAAAGGAGAGTTTTCAGGCCGCTGTCGGTTAGTTTTAGTGTTTTTCTGCTATTTTCGGACGTTTGTTCTGACTCTCAGCGTTTGTCTGCTGATGCAAAGCAGAGGAGGACAAGAATGTGCTGCCAGATGGAGACTCTGGTTTACGTCACAGATACAGATACAGGGAGGGAGAAACACCCTGAGATCTGGGAGCGGGAAAAACAATAGGAGCACAGAAGAAGAATAAATAACTATAAAAATACTATTATATGAACTTTTATGTTAAATTTAGGACATTAAAGTGTTGTAATTGGCATTTTTAGCATTTGTTGAGATGTCTTTTTATGTTTCTTCTTATTTAGGTGCTGAACAGAGTCGTAGCTGCTGTAAGAACGGAGGAACCTGTATTCTGGGCAGTTTCTGTGCCTGCCCTCCGTTCTTCACTGGGAGGAGCTGTGAATACAACCAGCACATCAGGTAACAACGACAACAGCAACACAAAACCACTCCACTTATCACCGGTCTGCATTTACATTCAGCTCCTAACGAGGTGGACGGCTCCAGAATTGTCAAAACATTTAGGTCAAGCTCTTTTCAATGTGTTTGAGAGAAAAAAGAGGTTCTTTTCTATAGATGCACGAATCAAAATGTCACCCATCATTAGACCTATTTGAAGTACAATTGGTAGTTTAAAAATGTGATTCTAAAACAGTGGCCACTTTTGCGTTTTAAAGTTTTGAAGTCTGTTTTCTTAGTTTACTTAATTCCTCCGTTTTCCGTCCCTGCAGGAGCTGCGGCTTGATTCCTCATGGCGAGTGGGTTCAGAAAGGCTGCTCCTACTGCCGCTGTGGTTACGGCGTCCTGCACTGCTTCCCTCACGTCTTCCATAAAGACTGTGGTAAGATGCATATGTATGAAACGCCAAAGTTTCACCTCATTATTTTTTATTTTTAACACTCTGAGTGGGCCTGATTCATTGATCCGAATCATATTTTTTTTTTAGATTTAAAAGGTTTAAATTGCTTCAGCTTCAGCTGCATCAGGGAGCAGAGATGTATTTTATTTGAGTTTATATTTATATTTTTGAGGAAAATTCATACATAAAACAAATACATCACATGTGGAGGTGATGTAGAAACTCATTTCGGCCTTATCTAAAAAAAACTCACCTAGGGAAACTAAAATAAAATGAAAATTATGGTTGTACTAACAATGTAGTGTCAATTGGTGCAAATTTGTATAACATAGTCGGATTTTAAAAATAAATGTACATGAAGAATATTTAAATCAAAATTAGCTAATACATTGGCCGACATGACATGGAGAAAATTTCCATGTCATGAGATATGTGGGGAAAGTCCTGACCCATACATTATTACATTATATTAAAAAAAGCTCTAATTTTACAAATAATTCCCAGAGGTTTTGTAATCTTGTTGCAAACAACACTGATGCTCTTTCCCAGTAAGATTCTCATTAATTAATATCCATCAGAATCTTGTTGAAATTAAAACTTCAATCAATATCCATGGTTAGTAGATTTTTTTGTCACGTTGTAGCTGTTGGTTTGTCCAACATTGTGACAGTTAACTATGTCCATGGGAGTTGGTATTTTCCCATAATTGTTCCACGTCTATTCACAGACTATAAGCGATGTCAGGTGAATGGACAGCATTAAGGGTGTGGACGCCGAGCAATCAGACCACGAGTTTAAAAACTGTCGTTCACACGTTGCATCGCTAGGACAAAAACATCAGTAGAGGCCTCGCCTTTGCATTTACATTTCAAGGCTTTCATGCCAAAATGTGAGAAGTTGTCAACTCCTGCATAAACACCGCAAAACAATGAGTATGTCCACGCTAACCCACCTGAAAATGAAGAAATGAATCTCTTCTTTCAGCTATACCTTTATTTTATCTGGGACTTTCTCAACAAAAAAAGAGCATTTTCCAAATTAATCTTTTTTATTGGTTAAATGTTGTTTTGTTGTGTTGGTTCATTCTTTTCAGTCCGAATTTGTATCAAATTTCCAAACCATTTTTATGTTTGTTTTTTTTTAAATTGCACATATATCATGTTATTAAATTATTGTTTTTCCCCCATATTGCTAGTCCATGAAAACCTTGTATTTCAGGAATTAAAATGAAAATGTGTAAGTTAAAATTAACTCATTGATTTCACTTATTGTCACGGCAGTAAAAATATGTAAAGAACAAAAATAGCATAGAACAGTCATTCTAAAGATGTAGAATCCATCATGAGCATTTACTGTATGTAGAATGAAGCTTCATTCACCAGCAGCAAAATATTCTGTGTATAAAAAAATAATGAAATGAATAAAAATGCACGTTATGTCTGTGCTGAATCCAGCTCTTCATTTGTTTTCTGTCTCTTTCTCTGGTTTCCAGATGACAATGAGGAGGTGCGTTGGTATCGTTCGTCAGCGGTCCGGGTGTCCCAGAACGGCTTCTTCCTGTATCCAACGCTGTTTCTGCTCGCCATGCTTCTCTTCCTCTGATGTTTTTTTTCCTTTCTTTTTTTTTTTAAATAAGCTGCTGAAGAGAAATATTGGAATCAATGGGAAAACACTGAGCTGTGGACTTCTTACGGTGCTTCTTCAGGACGAATTTCATGAGCTTTAAAAAAAATATATATTGAGTCTATTTTTGGCTCTGTCACCTTTTTTGAGCCCATGAACAGTTATTGGATCCTTTTGAGGACTGAAGGCTTAATGGTCTCAAATTGTAGCACTGGACCCATGATATAATTTCCCAGCATTCAGTGAACTTAAAGCAGATCAGTGTAATTAAGCAAAAAAAACATTTCAGCCAGTGATGTTTGAACCAATTCCATTTGTTCCAAACACAGCTCCTCTTTGTTTCATAGAAGTATGAATGTAAATTTTAAGAAAAAAAAACAATGATATCCTCTAGTTCCAACTATAGACATGTATCTAAACATACATGTATGTTTGGTCTGTTTCAAAACCTTAAAAAGCAGCAGTTGAAGCATCAGAAAAATTGCTCCAAACTGTGTGTGCCCCTGCTTGTTAATTATTTTCCTTCCAGTGGAAGGTTGTCTGTGAGTGTGTGATGTCTGCAAGAAATGTGAAGGAAGCTGTACATAAGAATTTTATGGGATATATGTTTTTTTTCCCTTGTAATTTCCAGGATCTGTAGCTGAATGTCAACGGAATTTTTCTTTGTAAAGGAAGATGCAGTTTCTTTTTTTTTAACTTAGTGTCTTCTGTCTGTTTGCACAAACTATGAGCTGATGTGACATTTTCTCCTTTGAATATAACAGGGTAAAACACGTTGTGCATTTATATTAAAGATGTATTTTTGTGTGCCACCGATTCTGTGGTTGTTTTGTGAGAAAACAGCTTGGCAACCCTGGCAAAAACACAAAGTGAAATAGGTTTAAACTTTTTTTTTATTGTGCATTTAGCAGCCTGGTAACAATTAATAAGTGAAAAAAACATTCTTGCTAAATGCCTCAGAATAAATATGAAAATACTAGAAATTTAAAGTCTTAAAATAGTAACTCATCTGTCCTCTCACTCAGTTATCTATAGGTATTTTCAGTGGGAGCTATTCTCCCTCTGTTTCTTATCTCCGGAGTTTATTGATGAGGTTGGGAATGATTATCTGCTGCTTTCTTATCTTAAACAAACACATCAGCTGTTCTACAGACTGTCGCCCTACTGCCTGTTAGAGTTTGCAGCTCTTAGGTCCCAGCTACACTAGTCGAGATTTGTTTTAACCGGATATTTTTAAAATCCCACACACCGATCTGATAAATATCTCAGACACGAATACGATCTGAATAAAAGCTTGCGATACCTGGCCAGGCCATTAGTGGCCAATGAGGAAAACTTCAAATACCTGCATGAAAGAACATTATGAACATGCATATCGCAACATGGTAGTGATCAAAAGACAGAGGCGGATCTACTTGGACTTCATGAAGTAATCTTAAATTCAGCGTTAAAAATCGCAAATGATACCAAAAGTATCAGGAGCACAGATATAACCTGAAACGTGCCCAACCCTTTGTGAGCATGAGAACTGCAATTTAACGTCATAAATCTGAAAAAGATCAGGGTCACCGCACGAATCTACTTGATATTATTGAATCTCTCCACTTGATTGTCCGGTTGGACAAATCTCCGGATAAGTGCCGTGTTGGTGTGGTTCAGAGGTCGAATTGGACAAAGAATCGTGTTAATGAAAAAATAATCTAGATCCGAATCAGAATTGTGCTTTTTTCAGTTTATATGTAAAATGCACTTGAAGGACCCATCACTGTATGGCGGTCAGTGATAAATAATCACAGCTGCAGCCATCATCTCCCACAATATGGGGCAGGATGAAGAGAAAAAGTGGACGGATGGGTCTTTTGTCAAGAAGCAAGTTTTTTTTTCTCAGTTTAATCCCACAGTAATACGACTTTAATCTCCCCTTTGTTAGTCAGCCAATCACATATAACACCTTCTTTAATTTCAAGTGCTCTGATTGCCCAGATAACATCCATGACAAATAACTGGAAAATAGGATTTAACCTCTCGTTCCAGAGCCGATCCTCCACTAAAGGATTTTTAACCTGAAAAAAAAAATGTATTTCCCGCTATAGCAACCCTTGATTGCAGAGATTGCTAAGATTCCGAGGCAGTTCTGTTTCTGTTTGTCGGTTTCTTGAGGAGGAACTTGAAGGGATTGGAGGAGATTTAAAGAGCTGCAGGTGGAGTTGGAAGGAGTGCCAGGAGAAGAACAGAGGAGGAGCAGCAGGAGGGTCTGGAAACTGATTAGAAAGGATTAAAGAGGATGTGAATGAAATGAGGGAATGTTTAAGTGATTTTAGCCTGTGTTCTGACATCCTCCTGCATCAGTGCTCAGCCACTGATGGATATGTCAAATCAGAGAGAAAAAGAAGAGCTGAAATCAAAAACACCGAAACACCTCCAGTGTCAGACGAAGCCAAGATTGGGGTTTCAGCAAATAAAGCTGAAGAAAGAGAGAGTCGGGGGTTAATTATACTGAGGAGGAAACTATGTTGTGTGTGTGTTTCTTATCTCTTCAAGTTCCTCAAACAACAACTGCTGATAGTAACAACCAGAGAGAAAGCACAGCAGATAATGGTCATTAACACGTGCACACACACGTACACACACACACACACATACAATAACACAATGCAATCCCTGCTTACGCATAACAACTAACTGCTTAATTCCAAACCGTACCTAAACATAATATATTGCTGTAACAAATGTCCTCACAATGGTGATTTTCAAACTGCATTTCATGTATTATGCAATCTGTTGTGTACTGACATCTACAGGCTGCAGGCTGAAAAAAAGTATGACAGTATTTAGTAGTAGTAGTATTTTATGAAGGAAATACTGTCTGTAAAAAAAAAAAAAAAACGAGGAATGTCATATTTTTGCGCTTATTTGCATGATTATGAATAAATCACACATGAGAATTACAAAGCGTTATGAATTGTTCTCAGGTCTCAAGTGATTTAAAAAAGTGCCACAGGTCTGATAATCTAATTATAAGCCATTAAACGAAACAGACTTTTAGAAAGGTAAGACCTATCCATCAATCAATCCACCACTTTATTTGTCACCAGTGAGTCAAATGTGTTCCCACCAGTTCCATCAATAGTCCAATAAATATAGTAATAGCAAGCAAAGTATTAATTAGTCGCTAAAAGTTACCTCATTCAGGATCATAGTGGCCTGAGGACAGAAGCTCTTGCTGAGTCTCTCATTGCTTGGCTTGGTGTATCCGGTACCTTCTTCCTGACTGCAGCAGGAAAAAATGCGTTACATTTTTTTACGATGGTTGCGATCCTCATGATAAGGCAGTTCACAGAGTGTAATGTTTCACAGTCAAGGCACAGCGTTCGCGTTGAGAATCACTTTCATGAGTAAATCATTCAATAACAGAGGAATGATCCTTTAATACCGTCCAAATGTATTAACCCACACATGCAGACATGCTACCGTCAACTGTTTTAATCCTAGCAGCGAAGCTTATTCTGTGTCACTGATCAGCTGTTTGGATGAATATGAAAAAAAGTCATTGGTGTGTGTGTGTGTGTGTGTGTGTGTGTGTGTGTGTGTGTGTGAGAGAGAGACATGATATCAAAGTTTTGTAATGCCTTCCATCTGACAACGCCAGTTGTGGTATTTTGTCAGCAGCCACAAGAAGCTGCACATTAAAATATAATTCTCACAGGCACGCACTAACACACACACACACACACACACACACACACACACACACACACACACACACACACACACACACACACACACACACACACACACACACACACAGGGTTAGGGTTAGTCTCAGAATGTGCAATGAAGCTTGAGACATGAACATTCACAGTAAAAATGTAAAGATCACAGTCTCTGGGATACAGCCAAAAACACAGAAAAAAATAGTTTTATACCTTTTTAATACAGATGTTATGTTGTAATGTTTACCAATTCCCATCGGTAATGTGAACACCACAAATTCATCTTTTCCGCACTAGTTAAAATCCATAATTGTGGGAAATTGAAATGAAATTCCTACAATGTTTTTACGTTAATTCTTCTTCCAGTTTTATCACTGTATAATCTACTATAGCAGGGACATTTTCAACAAACAGCTCTTTTTTGTTGTTTTCAATGTTTTGATCATAAACTGAAGTCCATTTATATATCTCTTTCTGTGTGTGTGTCTCTCTCTCTCTCACACACACTCACACACACCCTTACAGACTCTGGCACACTGGCAGTGTAAAGACGACTAAGCTGTCATTAAGGTTCATGGTGCCGTTTGGTTAAGCCATGGGACATCTGTCTTTATGTACACTGCTCTTGTGTGTGTAATAATACAACTGTGGACAGATGAATAGAAACAGAAAAAACAATCAAAATGTCCTCACACCCTCTGACCTTTTGGAGAAGCTTTTCTAGAAATGTCCCATCTTTATTGAGTTGGACTCCTCTAGTTTAATTAGTGTCAGTTTTGTGTTGCTTCATGTGAAAACTTTGAGAATCACTCAGATATTATGATATTAGGTTCAGATATCAGGTCATATATTGTTTTTTTTTGTCCTGATCAAATTTCTTGATCAATCTATAAAATGGAGAAAGCTGTTGATGACTGTTTCTCCACTTCCTCCTATTCCTACTGGACATTTAAACTCCATTACTACCATGGCTTTTAATGTAAGGTATATGGAATCCAAATTGCTTTTGGTGCAAACTGTATTGAAAAGTTTCAAAAGTTTCTGAAGATAATATGAGGCTTCAGTCTTTCAAATGAGCAAAATCAAGTAATTATTTGCAAATAAAACCCTGTACAGCACATTTTGATATATATAAAAATATATTTTGGAGCTGTGTATCTGCTTTCTCTTAAAAAAACACAACAAAAGATAAGAGCAATTTGGCCAGTCCCCTTTTTCTCCTTTGACTGGCAGCCAATAAAATCTCTGGTGTCTGTGGATTTAATTGCATAAAATAAAACAACTGTTGATCCCACATCCCATGGCCAGTTGGGCAAAAAATAATACTACATTGTTGCTGATCAATGCCTTTGCTATATAAAAAAAAAAAAAAAAATCAATGAAATAGTTGAAAGCAACGCATCCGGGTTCTTTTTCCTCATTTGACTGGCAGCCAAATCAAATTCCCCTGCTCTAAAGACCTTATCCGGAGTGAAAATCAATATATCGAAGTGGTAATTTGCATGCATTGCTGTCAAAAGAAATAACCGGATGCCTGAAATAGCCCAGTGCATGGGCCCCCTCCCACTCCTAAATTCAAACATGTTTCATCAACATTATTGGGATGAATCGTTAAGCTCCGCGACAGAGCACAACACAAGTATGGGCATCGTTGCAATGCATTTCCTCTGTGTTCTACGGGAGCCAGAGCCTGCAGGGGTAGCTGCTGTCACCTGCACATTTAAATCTGGCTTGAATTGTCGGAATTTTCATAACGAGCTGGTTATTAATTTGCCAAGAAAGCCACCATGCACACAGATCTGTTCCCTACACTCATATGTCAGAAAAAAAAAGTTATAACTTGGACATTAATTTGATGAAAACTCTTATTTGCATAATCAAATTTGTTTTCAGATGGAGCCAAACCAGATATTGCTGTAAATCACCTTTAGATGTTGATTTGTTTTCATGCAGTGTTGGAAAAAAAAAAAGTCATTGCTGTGCGTCTGTGTGTGTGACATGATATCAAAGTTTTGCAATGCCTTCCGCCTGACATCGCCTGTTGAGGGATTTTGTCAGCAGCCGCAAGAAGTCACACATTAAAAAGTAATTCACACAAGCACGCACACGGATTAACACGAACACACACACAAAGACGCACACGTATTCTTTTATTGTTTTATTTTTTATCATCTTTCTTCTATTCTCTATTGCCTAAAGATTAAAATAGTAATCATTCATGCTGTACCTATAAAATATATCTGACTTTTCGAGGATATATAATAAAAGTCTTAATATAGAGCAAATTTAATAATAGTCTGAGAATGTGTAATGAAGCTTGAGACATGAACTACCCGATGAAAATGTAAAGATAAAAATCTCCAAAGCAAGAATAAACTATGATCAGCAAGAACAAAAATAAATATCCCAAAATAACAAGTACACATATAAGCTATATAATACCTATACAGATAAGATAACATGTTATATGCCACAAAATATTTACATGTGAGAGGAGGAAGTATACAGCGTGTGTGTGTAATAAAGTGAGAGGAGATGTGAGAGGAGATGTAAAAGTATGCAGAGATGATTTTTGATACTTAAAACAACACATTTATTTTGTAAAGGATATCAAAATTGTAAAATGTGGGACCTTTAACTTATGAACAATGCTGTGGTAAATAAAAAGGTAGTTCCTCCAATGCAATGCAGTTCTCTGTCTACTTCCAGTTCCATCAGTGCATGGCCTACTGTAGCAGGGACGCCGTCATTAAACAGTGCAGATACAGAGGTTTGAGTTAAAGTATTAGATTTTTGGTGCCATTCAGTTAAGCTACAGGACATTTGTGTCTTTATGTAAGTGACCTGTGTGGGTGTAATACGGCTGCAGATGAAAAGAAACAGAACAAATCTGAACGCCCTCACACTGTTTGACCTTGAGAGTTTCTGAGCTTTGAGCTGCAAATCTGTACCACTGACCAAAAGCAAGATGTTCTGACAGTGCTGATCTACTGATTTCTGCTTCATTTTGTAAAACAATATGTTGGATTCATACCACAAATGTATATGCACAAAAAAGCTGAAATATTAAAAAGACTAGAGGCAGTGTCCCCTATAATTCAATAAAAGTCAACCTGGTACTATGTGCAGGTGTGTATTAACCTCACATCCTGCCCACTACAGTCACACAGTCTACAATAAATGGCCAATGCAAAGCTTATATATTAATGTATAATCTATAATTATTAATAATAATTATTCTATAGTTGAGGTAGTTTTATCTCTATGGTCAATCATGGCACCATCCAATCAGTAAGCAAAGAAAAAGGAATTTTTCTAAAAACGGAAATCTGTTGAGTTTGTTTAGTAGCATCATGCTGTGAAGTTCCACAAACAGGACAATACCTGACATTTAAAATAAAAAAAGAAATAATAATAAGGTCTGATCTAATCGTGGAAAAGTCACCAGGTTGTGCTTGAAGATTTAAATCTCCAGGCCACATCAACACAAGAGGTAATGGAAGTAATAACATCACAAGGATAAGTATTCATAAAACCAAAATAAAATAGCTGGCCAGTAATCAACTAATAAAACAAGAGAATAAAATATGCAATAAAAAGGTAATAAAGTCAAGTAAATACAATTTCTTACTTAAAATCCAGTCCACGGCCCAGTAATAAAACCTCAGTAAGTTTAATTCTCTGATATTTCAATCTGACATTGAAGTCACAATGTGCCATTGTAAGATGGCGAGACGTAGGTGAACACACTCAGTTTCCTAAGGAATTAAAGTCAGTACAGTGCACCTATAAACTGGAACCGTGTCAAACTTTCCTTTACTTATCTTGATTTATGGCCATTCAGGGATTTCCGATCCCGTCTGGTTACTCACTCTTTGGCTGCCATTCAAAAATACCACCGATGGTGGTGGTGGTGGGGCAGAGATGTGTCTGCTGGAAACAAACAGCAACAAACAATCACTGGTGGGCTCGACCACAATTGGGAGCCACATATATACACAATGAACAGCTGGTTCACGTTCCTTTACTTGTCGTGATTTATGGCATATCAGAGATATGCCGACGTGTCTCGGTCAGGGCATGAAAGCTCCTGCTGCTGCTGCTGTTTCTTTTTTTCCCCCTGCATGTCAGGGAATGTGGAACAGGCTGATCCGGTGGCAACGACACGCTGACAATCAGAGCAGATGGAGGAAAGGTACGGTATGCGATTGTCCATAATACATCTGATTGTTTATCTTAAGGCCATGCGCAACAGTCCAAGCATAAAGTCATCAACATTAGGCTTGAAAAGAGAGAATTTTTACAATGAGCTAATTTGTAATTTACCAAGAAGCCAGACATCATAGGCTGTGCCTGATCTGTTCCCTCTACTGCTGTGTTGGAATAAAAGAGGCATGTGTTGAGCCAAATTGCCTTTTTATGATGGCATGTTTTCAGACAGCGTAAGAAAACTTGACATAATCTCATTCAAAATGGCAGATGATGGCTGCAATATCCCAGACATAGGATAGAATTTAACAGTATTAGATTTGTCTCAAAAAGGAGTTTAGGTATAAAATCAACCTCATATCTGGACCTTTTTTTATAGAGGTACGATTGGCATAGTCAGTCTACAATGAGTGATACACACATATCTATTGTCCAGTGTAGGGTTGCAATACCAGATGGTCAGAGATCAACCTGCCTTCTGATTGTCTGGGGATTCCTAAATACAAGGAAATTGCATGGACAGCCACGAGATCGGCCGCTACCAAACCTGAAAATATGAAGGTCCAACCTAAAGACTTTGGATTGATTCTGCAATGTAGGATTTTATATAAACTCTCAAATGTTCCCACCAAGTATTGGCAGCAAAACCTGGGGGATTGTCTTCAGATTCTAGTACAATGAAGCTTTTAGAGACTGACTTGAACTTTTCAGACCTTTTTACTGTGTGAAAAGTTTGTCCTTCAGTTTATTATGTCCCAGTCACATCTTTTACTCACCTGATGAAAAAAAAAAAAAAAAAAAAACTAGATCATCTGCCTTTGGCTCCAGATTTGTGGTGATGTGTGTTAATAACATTGCGATGTGAGTGCCGCATAAAATGAAATGAAACCCAGAGTGATGCCTAATTTGTGGATTTGATACATATCCAGTCTGGACTCTGTGAAGTAGCCATATATTTTTCCTCTAAAGTCTGACACCTCACTTTCTTCTGCATACTTTGTATTCATTGCGCAGCTGTAGGTCAGAGGTCCACCGATCCATCATTTTGGTGGACTGATGGTTTCCTGTCAATGTATCCCTGGGCAACTTAACCCCAGATTGGTCACGATGGCTGTGCTGTGATTGTATAGAAATGATTAGAATAATGAGCTGGTGGCACCTTGGCAGCCACTGACATCAGTCAGTACATTTACATGACACCTAAAAACACTATTTGTGTAAAAAAATTATTGTGTAAGTCCGACTAAATCTAGACTTTTAAAGGACATGCAAACATGTTAGCTCGACTGAAATCAAACTTGCAAACTTGCAGACTAATAATAGATAATGTGATCTGAATCAAGCTATTCAGCCTGATCAGATCTGTGCATGCGATGGAGGGCAACACAGTTTGTTAGCTTGCTAGCTTGTAACACAGTAGACTCAGTGATTGTTAGCCTATGTCCCCTATTAAAGAGTGAGACCTGTGCACCCAGTAGCCTACTAGAAATATTTAAAATACTAAATAATGTATTTAAGGTGCTTTTAACACCTGTTTTTGTTGGTTTGAAAGCATCAGTCGCGTTCGAGTGGACTAAATCAAGTGTCCTAGTCCTCCAAAAAAGAGGTGGTGTCGGTCCCCTTGACACGAAGGTGTCTGGTGCAGCCTGGTGAGAACATGAACTCGGATCCATATGACCTATTCAATATGCATCATTGGAGGGGATACTAATTATTTCATTTCCTGATTGTTTGGAGATAAATATTGAAGAAATGTCAATCGGACCAATTGTGATTCATTTGCGGGAGTGAAAGTGGACCATGCTGGCGTCTATATGCTATATCATACAAATGTTATTGCCTGGTGTGGACCAAATAATTAAACTAGTGGTGTAAAAGCACCCTTAGAAGTTTAGATCTGAGTATGCTGGTACAACTCAAAGACTCCCCAGCTGAACCGTCCAGACATTTCCTGATGAGCAGCTTTTGGTTTGTTGAGCTGTCCTTATCATGCTTAACTGTGATTGGCACAGCTGTTTCAGAGTTAGGAGAGCAGCGATGCGATTGGCTCGGGGGGTGTTTAATGATAATCTGATTTATATTCACCTTCATCCGGCCCATTTGCACTTCGCACTGCTGCACATACAGCACATGAACCAAAATAGCAGGTGTGCATGGCGAAGCCCGCGCTGTCCGTGCACCCAAGATCTATCGACCCTTAATCCTCCGAAACCTGACAAGTTAGAGAGGACGGGAGGCAGCAGAGAGGAGCAGGAGAGGAGTGGAGGGAGAGAATGAAAACACGCAGAGGCAGAACAGAGTCGGTGTTAGACTTGTGTCAGAAGAAGGAAGAAAAGAAGGGAAAAGGATCGGTGAAACAAGTGGGAATAAATGCAAATTTATAGCACTGAATGTAAAAACAAAATGGAGAAAATTCTGGGGAAGGAAACGAATGACAAAAAGAGGAGGACGAATAATAGGAAGTGAAAGGAAGGAAGAGAGAACGAAAGAAGAGCGATGAGAAAGAGGTGAACATGAGAGAAGATAGGGACAAATGGAGGACAGAAGAAGAAAAAACGAAGGGAGAGGAAGGGAGAACAATAGAGAGATGATTAAACGGAAAGGTGGAGAAGAGGGGAGGAGTTAAGAGGACATAAAAGGAGAAGGAGAGAGGGGGCTACGAGACGACAAGACAGAAAGAGATGCAACAAAAGGAAGGGACAGGGCGAGACAAGAAGAGACGAGAATGAATAATGAGGACTTATTGAGAAGATAAATATAGAAGGAGGCTGTGAGAAGAGGAGGAGGAAGAAGAAGAAGCAACTGGAAAACAGCAGTAAGTAAACAGACCGGATTCATTTCATCAGGGTTGAAGACGAGAATATTAACTCAACTCTTTTGAACTCGCGAAAGCAGCGGTGGCGGATTGGAGACACATGATCAGACGTAACATGTTTCCAGGCTAACGTGAACCTTCCGTGTGAACCGTGTGTGTCGTCAGATGATGAACGCGGCCCGGATCCACGACAAGCACAAGCTGAGGTCGTTCTGGGAGAAGAAGATCGTCCAGCACGGCCAGCAGATGGACGTGGAGAACAGGCGCGTGAGGAGCAGCGCTCTGACACGGTCAGCGGCGACCGAGGAGGTTACGCTCCACCACACATCTGTCACTTTAATCAAATACTGAAAAAAGAAGTAGCTGTGACAGGTTCGCCTGTTTAAGGTCGCGGCTATATTTAAGCTTTTAGACTTTTTCCCTGCATGTACGTTGGAGGATCTCAAAAGAGCTGAGCGGGACGGACTTAAATCGCAATCTGGCCAGACGAAATCATATAGGTCTCCAAGGAGCACGTGTAATGGTGAATCCTCCCAAGAGAGCCATATGTCAGTGAGTGGCCTCACATGATCTGTCCCTTATAATAATGGGAGCAGATGTTACAATGAAGATGTGTATTCAATGTACATATAATAAAAAAAAGCACTCTGTGCTATCCATGTCTGGCCTTTACGCTCAGTCTTGCTTCCTCAGTTTCGAGTTTGAGCTGCATTGAGCTCAGCATTCATTGGTTCATTCATCCATTCAGTTTATCAGAAATTCACCAAGTATAATTTGAGGGGCACCAGCACAGTTCTTGGAGCATAAAAAAACAACTGAAAACATGGTTTAATTAGGTTTTTATCTTTATATCTTTACTTTTTTTAATCTTGATTTCAAATTCAAGCGCAAGCTCTGCATTCGTTGGTTTTTTAATTCAAACGTTGTTTGGTCGTCCAATCAAACGGAAATACACCAACTACAGTTTGAGGTGCTTGGGGCATCATAATAAAAAAAACAAAAGCATAGTTTCATTATTTCCTTGTATTTTTATTTTTTTTTTTAAACATTTTTCCTCGGTGCCTATTGTGCCAGTTTATTTTAAGTCCTTCTTTCAGATCACTGTTGTTCCGCACGTACAAAACAATTTGATGGGCACCAGGCAAAATTTGAAGCTGGAGGGGCAACAGCTCTGTGTCCTTGGTGCCCCTCCAGCCTTGATTGCCTGGGCAAGTGCCCAATCGCCCATATGGTTAATCTGTGCCAGCGTATATTAGTGTCTTCCAACTGTTTCAACAGCCATTCCATGTTTTCATGAAGGACGCAACATTGTCCTCCAACCTAAAGAACAAAAGAATTCATTTGCTTTGCCTTCCTTCACGACCTTCTATGAATGATTGCAGCTCTGAACTAAAAGGGGAAAAGTTGCATGTTGCCGGAAATTATTCATCATCTTTAGCGTTTCCTTACTACTTCTCCAATCGATTTAAACCATGTTGTCCCGACTCTTCATTGAAGTGACGCATTTCCCTGAAATGAAACCCGACAAACACTATATGTTGCCCTCGGAAAGTTTGATCTCTATTCATATTTGAAATAAAGTTCTCTGGGTTTGAACAGGCGACGGATAAACTGTAGGGTCAGGCAGGGTAAGAGAGGAGAAGAAGAGCATTAAAAGAGCTTTAAAAATAAACTTTATTACTGTCCTCAGCTTTCGTCCCCCTCTCCGCTTCATAACTTGATTAGTTTAGAAAATGCCTCAATTATGTTTACAGCTCGTCTGTCTGTCATCACATAGTAGCCTGAGAATGTTGATTAGAGGCTGTCCAGCTATAGGTTTGAGATCAGTGTGAATATCTGAGGACAGATGAGCAGAACGCTGCAGATTAACAGACATATGACAGAGCGTGCTGACAGACGAACACTCACTAATACAGACATAACAATATTAATCCAGTCGGCTAACAGCCTCACATACACACGCTGTTCTTTTTTTCCCCGTAACACAATTATCCCTGACAGCAATGACTGCAGATCAGGTTTCACTGGATGTCTGCACGATTAATTTAGGAGTTATAGTGTCAGGGTAAATACTGGCCTCTGATGTTCTGACAAAGCCTCTGCTCATCTCTGCCTCAGAAACAATGAAGACGTCCTAGACGAAGGGAACAGAAATGACTTTATTCTTCTTCAAAGTCAGTTTCAAATATGCCTTTTAAGAGATTCATACTACAGGGTTCATCTGCTGCAGTGGGACCATAGATAATGTTAAAAGTGAAAGTGGTTTAAAAGACGTCTAGAGATCTTGGGTAAAAAGTGGTGTAACTTTTGGTTGAAAAGTAAAAATCTTTAAGGTTAAACATTAACTTTAACAGTGTTTAAATGTCAACATGTAAAACAAAAGAAAAAGAAAGTTACTTTAGAATGAAATAGACGTACTGCAGCGACCCTGGATGCCGCAATACTGGCTACGTAATGATGCTTTTCTACTGTAATGCTTTTCTTTTCACTTGAAGACAGTCCAATAAAAATAAATGCAGCATACGTTTCTTTTTTGGCATAATTTAGAAACCAATTTTTCTGTTCAAAATACTAAGTAGATGTACAAATTATGATATACAACAAATACAAATACAGATTTACACATACAAATCAATGAATGTGATTTACATTGCGTTCTGGATACATACGAGTCTTTTTTTATTCCCATATGTTCAGCTCTAAATTTTTATAAAGTCTAATAAAAAACAAATGAACAACAAAATGGTGAGTCATGCATTTTTAGTGTGCAGTTTTGTGTGTGTAACACAGGGAAAATAATTTATTGCCTAATTACAATTTAAAATATGGTAACATGGACCACACCATTGAAGCCCTTTTTATATTGGATTAATGATCCGAAAAAAGGCCAAAATTGGCAAACAGAGAATATGAGATCTTTTTATATCAGACTTCTTATCTTATTGTACATAGAACACCTTCACTCTGTCTTCCTTTCAAAGTTAGAGCCCACCCTCAGCAAATTTTTGGACAATTCTCCTTATAGTGAGTTTTGAAACTAGTTGTCTTTTTGCTGATGTCTTTAATCAGTGATTGCTGATACAGAACAGTTGCCCGATTGTGGAGTTGGGGCAAGTTGCTGCAGGCCCTGTCATCTTTGACCACGGTGAATCATAATGTTTCTTGGTTCATTCGTTCATTGGTTCGTTGGTTCGTCTTCTTCCGTTTCATCCCTTACTTGGATCGTGGGGGCAGCAGCTTCAGTAGGGAAGCCCAGACTTCCCTCTCCCCGGCTGCTTCATCCAGCTCTTCCGGAGGGACCCCAAGGTGTTCCCAAACCAGCCGAGAGACGTAAAGATGTGCCCGGAACACCTCACCAGAGAGGCGTCCAGGAGGCATCCTCACTAGATGCCCGAGCCACCTCAACTGGCTCCTCTCGATGTGGAGGAGCAGCGGTTCTACTCTGAGCTCCTTGCAGATTCTCAGGGAGAGCCCAGCCACCCTGTGAAGGAAACTCATTTCGGCCGCTTGTATTCGCAATATCGTTCTTTCAGTCACTACCCAAAGCTTGTGACCATAGGTGAGGGTAGGAACGTAGATCGACTGGTAAATCAAGAGCTGAGCTTTGAATTTTCATTTCTTCTATCTTGATTTTTCCAACTCTTTCCTGAAGTTCTGTTTTCTTTTTCATTCTGTTTCTTGCCTTGTTTGTTGCCCATAAACGCAATCAATAAATCAGTCAACACCTCTGTGACCGCTGCAGGCCTTTTTTTCCCCCCTCCCGCCTTCTCTTTCGTTCCCTCTTCCCTCACAGGTTCTAATTAACCAATAGCCTGGCTGCACCTGTGGAAGCTTTCAACCCAGACATTGTTTATTTTGTCCGGGCCGAGTGGGAAGCCATCCATATCAGGGGTTTCAGCCATAGAGTGATATGTTACGGCTGAAACCTCTGACCTCAACCATAACAGCAAATACAGGTCACATAAAAAAAAATGTATTCAATAATGATGAGAATTGGATATGATGGAAAAACAAGCGGGAAAAAAAACACAGGAATCGAGGCTCTGCAGATGACCTTCAAAAAAGGGAATCCAGTAGATGGCTGCAAAACAACTAATAGCACTTCTAGTGCTTCTACTAGTTTTCCAAGCTAGTAATTTTCTATCTCCTTTATCACTTAACCTAGACATTTTCTAAAACTCTTAACTCCTCGTTGCTTTTGAAGATTCTGGCCATGGGTACTGTGTCAAAGGGGGCATTTCAATTGATATAAAAAGTAGATTGTGGTCACCTAAGACACTCTTCCTGATCCTGACAAGGATCAGAAGGATTTTATTTCAAAATCCTTGCACTGATCAGTCCTATGCATGAAATAGTAGCATCATTTTCATATGGGATCAGAGTTTACTCAATGATTGGAGTTAGCACCATTGTAAATACACTGATTATGGAAATTCCATTGAAATGTGTTTATATTTGTGCCTTATATTTATTTAAATCAGACCATCTCAGCACATTGGAGTTGGAATATCCTGTCTTATAGCATTATAAACCATTGAGCAGTGTGTTGGTGTCTGTAAATGAAATGAATAGATCTGTTACTCTACATGTCGCCATCTCACTGGTGCAGTGAGAAACCTCAGGCTGTTGTTCTCCTCTCATCTCCATCTTCATTTTTCTCTCCGTCCCTTTCGTCCTCCAGGCTGAGGGAGCAGTGGTTGGTCAGGTTGGATCAGAGGAATCAGCACCAGCAGAGTTTCTTCGAGGAGAGGCTCAAACGAGTTCAGAAAGCTCGCCAGATCCTCTGGAAGTTTGACTCCCCCGGAAACCAGAAGATCTAACTCCACCAATCAGCCTGCAGGTGGAGCTGCTGCTCGGTGGCAACACTACATGGAAACTGAAACCATTATATTGTTCATAATTAAAAAAAAAAAAAACATGAAATGATTTTGAAAATGTTTTGTCATAAATAACAAAAAAAGATATGTCAAGACGTGAGGGGAAAGAGAAAAACAAGGAATGCCTTAGCATTGCAGATTTACCTTACAATTTAGACATTTTATACTCAAAGGCACAATGGGTAGGATTTAGTGGCATTTCATAATAATGATAATAAAAGCTTTATTTGTAAATCACCTTTCATAGACAAACACAGCTGAATATTTAATGCAATAAAAGAAAAGCAAGCAGATATAGAAAGGGCAAATAGGTACAAAGCATAAAGGGGGAAAATCAATAATCAAGTAAAAAGTAATAAATCTTAAAATGTGTTAGTCAAGATAAGATTGTTTCTTTCCACACAGAGGTTGCCTGTTTGGCATAAATGGGGTGTTCCACAGTTTACAAAAATGCTGATTCGTCTGTGGATTTATATCAGATCAGTCACACAAGCCAACAACTTTATTCCACATACTTTAATTAACTATAATAGTTTATTAGGGGAACAATTTCCAAGTAGTCGAAATTATATTTTAGCATAATTTAACCGAACACTTCCCCTCCCCGTCCTGACCTGAACAGTGCAGAGAAAGAGAGATAAGCTGTGATTTGCACAGTACAGATAAGACACTTTATTGTCTCAATAGGGAAATTTGTTCTGGACTCTGTCCATACTGCAGTTCCACAGAAAAAAAAGCATCTTAACAACAAATAACTTTTTTAAGGGAGTTTTTCCTTGTACAATGTGACGGTCTAAGGGCGAGGGATCTTGGGACTTAACACATGCTTTCATATACATACAGTACATACATCCTGATATTGCAGACATATGCACAAATGGCAACATATTGCACATCAGTCATGACCAACCTCTACAATGCATTAGTATTGAGAAGCTTGATGGCAGCAAAGCAGGAAAGAACGTTTATGAGAGAGAGCCTGCAGTTGTGAATCCCGACTCTTCCGACAGCTGTTTAAAACAAATTCTTAAATTCTATGTTTTCTCTGATGGATTTAGTTGAACTAAATTAACAGAAATGTGGTCATAATTGATCTGGATGTAAATACGATGTTGATACTTATGCATTAAATGCTTTTATACAAGATACAAGTTGCATATCTAAACATCCAGTGTAGGATTTGAACTAGCAACCACTATTAGCAGCTAGCAGGGCTCTGTGGTCTATGTCAGAAATACATGAGCTCCCATGAAGAAAATAAGTTTTTCCTTTACTGATTTAAGATGGTGAGACTAGTTGAGTAACACTGACCATAAACAGATGATCATTGATTAAATGAAATCAAAGCATGTCAGAAAATAAGTAGTAAATCCGTGTAATACAACACAGCTCATCTACACATGAGTGTGTTCTATGGAATGAGGACACATTGGTCTGCAGTGCTTCTTTTGACCACCAGAGATCAGCAGCACACAGTGAAACATGCCTTCTTATTATTACTTAGCCAAAAATATGTGGACAACCCTCTGGTCCAGCACTGCTTTTCATGGATTTGGACTGAGCTCCTTAATTCCAGTGAAGGTAAATCTTAATGCCTTGACCTTTCACGATATTTTACACATGAGTGTGCTTCCAACTTCGTGGCGTGGCAAGAGTTTGTGTTGGGTCCATTCCTGTTTCAACATGAAAATGCCCCTGCATAAACCCAGCTCCATAAAGAAATGGTTTACCACTTTGATGTGGCGCCACCCCGTCCCACATCGTATCACCTGAAATCAGTTTTGGACCTCACTTATTTTCTTGTGACTGAATGGGAGCAAATCCCTGCAGCCAGGTCCACCATCTAATGGAAAAAGCTGTTATGGAAGATGAATTCCTATGGTTTTAGAATGAAATGTGCAACTATTACACATGGCTGTTTTTTTTCCCCAGGTACTCCATTATTCTGGTAATATAGTGTCAGCACATACACCTTATTTTGTCAATTTCACAATTTAATATTTTGATTTTCCTGGTTTATATATATATATATATATATATATATATATATATATATATATATATATATATATATATATATATATATATATATATATATATATATATATATATATATATATATATAAAGCATGTTTTATATGGTGCAAAACACCTAGGTAGCCCTTGAGCAGCAATGCATTCTGCCTTCTCAGACACACATTCTGAAAAACCCTGTTCCCCCCCTCCCCTCCCCACCGAATACACACTTTGCTGTGATTGGTCTCGCGTTTTCAGAAATGTTCCACCTTCAAAGAGCTTGAGTCAGTTGAAAAAACAGAAGTCAAGTACAAACAAGGTGGAAGAAGGGGGTTGCCATTACTTTTACTAATAATTTCGTTATCATTTCTAAATGGCTTTTGTTCAGCAACACTACAGAGGAGGCCAGACCATAACAGAATGAGTGGGTGGGCTCAATTCACAGTTTGTGTTAGCAGAAACAACAGAGACCTAAACATTTACATACAAGCACTGAAAATGTTTTTTTTTTAATAATAGGACACCTTTAAGCTTCAGGGGTTAGCGCTGTTGCCTCACAGCAAGAAGGTCGCAGGTTCAAGACCTCCTTGGTCCTGGGTCTGGGACCTTTCTGTGTGGAGTTTGCATGTTCTCCCCGTGTCTGTTTTCACCAGGTACTCTGGCTTCCTCCCACAGTCCAAAAACATGCTGAGGTTAATTGGAGACTCTAAATTGCCTTTAGGTGTGAATGGTGTGTGTGCCCCACGATTGGCTGGCAACCATCTGGGGCGTATCCCTGCCTCTCACTGTATAGTGCTGGGATAGCCTCCAGCAGACCATGTGACCCTAATGAGGAATAAGCAGGTATAGTAAATGACTGACTGACCTTTAAACTTTAAAAGTATTGTTTGAATTTACAGTGTTAATGTCACAGTTAATTACTTTTAACATTAAATAAATCTATTTTTACACATAGAAGAGATGAATTATGAACTGGAAATCATCTTGTTTGCGTCAGTTGTTAGCTTTTTTCATATTGTTATATGTTATCTTGATTAGAAAGAGTACTGTCTATTAGGACCTGTGCACAAAGGTTTGAGAGTCCCAATTGTCTGAAAATAGTGAGCAATGCAAAGTAAAATGTCTTGTTTCCTGGAGACAAGGCTGATGAGAATAGTTAAACAAAACAAAAATCATGACATAAAACTAAAACAACTCTAAAACCTCTCCTAAATCTATCTCATTACTTTGTTAGTTTTGATCATACAAGTGTTCCAAGGTGGATTTACCAAATTCATATTTGGCATACATCCTGATAAACACCACCTGTTCAGTTGCATCAGTGGTTCTCAAAGTGAGGTCTGGAAACACCCAGGGGTCCTTGAGGGGGTCCCAGGGGGGTCCCCAGCTTAAAAGGGGACTAATTTCCATCTATAAGTAACACAATGAGAGAATAGAACTATTCTGGTTATGGGTTTTGAGAACTTTCTATAGCAAAACATCTAAAGCAAAAATCGAATTATTCTGCTGGCCAGAATCGGCCCTCTAAAGTGTGACAAAAATGGACCAGCTTCTGAATTTCCTTCACATGCGCAGGTTGTTTGAGAGGTAAAATATGACCCAGCAGCTTTTAGGCATGATACCACTTGTTCTTTCAATCTAACCCCAATCATTTTATAGCACTTGATAGTAAACCTGCTGATATCACTAGTTCAGCTTGTCTGGGCAATACTGTCTACAACAGACCATTATCACAGCAGGCATTTTGACAGGAAATAGTAGGTGTTAATAATCACATCAATTAAGGCTCTGTACTTAAATAGAACAGGGCCTTTATTACTGTCATTAGTGACACCTGTATTTAAAAATGCCTGCTGGGAAAAAAGGTCTATTGCCTGTACTGCATGTATTCTTTTTTTTTCATAATCATAACATAATCCTGACATTCTTTTTTATTTAAAAAATATGTATATGTGCTCTAAGATCTGTTACAGAAAAAGTGGAGAAGATCTGGTTGCAGCTGCTGTTGCTATACTTTACAAAGAAGCTGAAGAGGAGGCTGTCCAAATGAGGAGGCGTTCAAAATGCATTCTGGGATATTTGGCTGTACCAAGTCCATACAAGTCCTCTCCGATGAATCCCTGATAAACAGGCGGTGCGGGTTCAAACCCTGGCATATGGCGTACCCTGGTCCACATTTGGCTGGATGTGGACTTTGTAATTGGAACATTTCTTGGAGAAGTACTGATGATATTTCAGAAATCCACAAAAAACGGACAAGAACGCAGCTTGAGAAGAGCCCAAGAGTTCTCAAAATTTTGCTGACTGAAGGCCAATATAGGGACCCAACACAGGATTGAGAGCAACCCATAAAAAAACAGAATGCGATAAATGTGTGTCGTGTGTTATGGAATAATCTCTGCATAAATTTGTGCAAAATTGATGCATTGAATTTAACTAAATAAGTTAACATGTTCCTATACAATACTGTCAATCTCAATTCTTTAAATAGGTTATTAGTTATTTCCAGTTATTTTCCAGTGGGTACCAGACTTTTTGACATGTTCTTGAACTTGCTGTTGTATCAAAAGTCTGATTAGTCAGAGGAGGAGAGGGGAAGGGGGAAGAATATAATTATTATTATTACTACTAAAGATTTTGGTATACAGTTATATAATATTTTTTTAGCCACTGCTAAGAGCTAATGGCTTCTTGTTCATGTTGGTAAAGTTAATTATTATTATCTCTGAAGCTGAATGTTTACTCCAGACGTATTTGCAAAACGGAGTAGAAACACAAAAAAAAACACACACATGGAAAAGTGAACAGTTCCAACCAGTGTGAAAATTATTCTGTTTAGAATGTTTCCAGGCTCCAACCGGTGTTGCTGTGGCAACTGAAGCAGCAGGAGAGGGTCAGGAAGGGATAATCAGGAAATCAGAGATGTAGAGGAGGACATGCGACTTTCCCTTTATAGATCACAGTCCACCTGGAAATGTGTGCATGTAGTCTCATGTCCTGCCCTCTAGACGCCTACATTCAACCATAAATGGTCGATATGTTTCCTTCGCCAGACCAATCGGCCTCTCTCTTGAGACACATGACTACTCAGTGTCAAGTGCCAGCTTATTGGCTTGTCACTTGCAATCATGTGAGTGCAGTAAGGACCATAACACCCATGAACAGATTATACTTTCCTATTTATTCCTTTTACATCACACACTCAATATCTAAAATGCAATAAACACTGTATTCATTTATAATCCAACATACGGATGTTTCTATATTTTACACATAGTCCATATATGAGTGCAGGGTGTGTGAAGCAGCCACAGGGACAGCACAGTCTGTTCACTTCAGCAATTTTACACACAAGAACTATGTAAAACTTAAATCATACTTGGTAATATTTACACAGATATTATTGAAAACCCATCAGTGCTCTGAAATTCTTTAAAGTTATTTACAACTGATGATCATAATTTCATCAGTTAGTTACATGGTTGAGTGAAACGGAATTAGTATTCAGCTTGTATTATTGGTTCCAGAATCGTGCCACCTGCCACAAGCTGACATTATTCATTTCAGCAGATTTGCAGCAGATTGATTTGAGATTTGAGTTCGACCATAAATTTCAAAAATTTAAAAGTGCTCATGGAATAGTTGTGGCTCACTAGCATAGTCACAAAAACACTGCTGGCTTACCTGCTTAGGATAAAAAAGGGTCTATAATTAAGGTTTGATATGAAGTGAAATTGAAGGTGTGAGAGGATGAATTGAAGCCAGATTGTAATATATCTGGCTTCAATTCATCACCTCACCATCTGTGTTGCCAATTTCCCCTGTTGTCTCTAAATTGTTGATACACCTGGGTCAGAGTTTACATGCAGGTGCACAATCTCCTGTAAAGTTCTTTTTTTTTTTTTTTTTTTTAAATAAATCACAACTTTTGCAAGGGAAGTGGCGTACGGCACTTTCAAGTGTATGCCCCAGTTGTGCATACACTTGGATGAAGCAGCTCTTCACAGTTGCACATGCCAGCCATAAAACAACACTATGTGTTTGAGTAAAAATGAATAAATAAATTAAAGGCTTTGTGTTGTTTGCCTTTTTTTTATTTTATGGGTGTTTAATTGTTGAAAATTGAAAATTACTGAAGTTGCTCCAGATCTGTCTGCCACAAAGGCCATAGCATATGATTCATGTACCTTTTATTCCAAACCCCTTGTGTCATTTATGGAAACATTGTGTAACATGTTTCTTTACTGAAGTGTGTCTTTACATCAAGTGTCTTTACACTTGGAAATGTCAAAAACCGTTATTACTAAAAATTCTGTTTCTCTTACAGATCGCTTTCGCTTGTTATTTCCTGAAATAGCAAGTAGGGAAAACAGCCAAGGTATAATGGTATAAAGTTATTAATTCATGAAATCATTATTAATCGTTTTTCTAAAAAAAGATGTGAGTTTTTCATATCTATCTTTTGAATTGATCGATAACATTTTAACAAACATTTTAAAAACACCTGGATTATGTCCCGCCCTTGTTCCTGTCAATCAATCATCTGGTCATGTAGCCACCTCACCTGCTACCCATTGTCTCCAATCACCTACCCTCCAATCATATGTTAGCCTCTGTTCAATCGCTTGCTACCTGGGCCCTATATATTGTGTTGATTTCAGCTCAGTGTGAGAGGAGAGGGGTATTGTATGGTTTGGATGTTGGGCTTTGGTTAATTGTGTTAGTGTTTCATTTTACCCTCAGTTGTTTCGTCAGTCCCTAGTTGCTTTTGTCTAGTCCTTTTGTTTTTGGAGAAGGGCTGTAGGCAGGATACCCTGGGGTATACTCATGCATCACACGGGTAACCTCTGTCTAACCTCTGGGTTTAGAAAGGCAGGTAGGAATTAGGGTGTAGGGCTTGGGTAGGGTTCTGAGTCTCTCTCCCTAACCACTCTCCTATCATCTTTTGTTGTACTTTCTTTTTGGTTGTTTAATGCCCAAATTATGTTCTGTTCTGTTTTTCTCTTCACCCTGTCTTGTTTTTTACTGCTCATGACAAGTGATAATAAATCCTTTCTTGAAAAGGTACTGGCATGGTTCTTGGCATTTCATCCCTACACCCAGAGTTCCTCTTTGTTTTACTGTAAACAATACTTGGTTACATAAACTATTTACAATCTTGCTTTCCTTTTGGGTATAACATCAGTAGTAAGATTATAACAGTACAAAATTTGTCAAAGGAAAATGCAGCATTCCTGTGTGATAGCACCTTTACTTTATAGATATTAATTTAGTGTATTCAGCTTTGTTGGTTTCCTGAACTAGTAGGAAGAAAAATAATTCATGAAAACAGAAATGCCTAGGATACCAGTTTTTACACCCTCCCTAAGATAAATAAGGACCCTATCAACTCAAATGGAAGATAGCTATAGTATCTGAAAAAGGTTCAGTGACAGAAATCATTAAAATTGCATAGGCTGTCATTTTTTGTCGTGCTTGAAAATGACCTTCCTTCATCCTTGATGCAACAGATTTGATCAAACCCTGAAAAGAATACAGGGCAAAGATGGCTTATACAGTATTTTATATATGCAAAAGGCTGCAGCATGAGCTCTAAAGCATTACAATGCATTGTAAACTTCTATGTGAGATTATTTGAACTTGATTTTGTCCTTAACCCAGATCAGAATGTGGCAGAGATATTCTGACGTAATCTGCCTTTGGTCAGGAGACTATCGACTACTAAACTCAAAAGGATTAGTCAGTCAGTCATTTTCTATACCTGCTTATTCCTCATTAGGGTCGCAGGGGTCTGCTGGAGCCTATCCCAGCGCGTTACGGCGAGAGGCAGGGATACACCCCAGATGGTCGCCAGCCAATCGTGGGGCACACACACCATTCACTCACACACTCACACCTACGGGCAATTTAGAGTTGCCAATTAACCTGAGCATGTTTTTGGACTGTGGGAGGAAGCCGGAGTACCTGGTGAAAACCCACGCAGACACGGGGAGAACATGCAAACTCCACACAGAAAGGTTCCAGACCTCGGACCAAGGAGGTCTTGAACCTGCGACCTTCTTGCTGTGAGGCAACAGCGCTAACCCCTGCGCCACCATGTCGCCCACTCAAAAGGATTAACAACTCAAAATCAATATAAAACAAATCATTTTCCTTAAATATAACTATTAAAAGAGATTAATGAGGGCTTAACACACACACACACACACACACACACACACACACACACACACACACACACACACACACACACACACACTCTTCTCACTCTTCTGGATAGCCTGCAAGGCAATTTTGAATGTAACTCTTGCACTCAAATACACAACAAAATACCCACTTGAACCATCCACAGAACAGCAAAGGCAGCTAACAGATATATATATACGGAGTGCTAAGCTGAAGTAGCAGGAGCTCAACAAGTGTGAAGCCATTAGCAATGAGCAGTGGCTAACAGCTCATGCTATGACGTATAACTGTTAGCTACATACCGCATAAGAACCTGAAGTAGGTTAGCAGCTTAACAAGTGTGAAGCCATTAGCCTTTAGCCGCTGCTACTATCTTATCAACATACACACATAAACGCAGGCAGCCTATTTTAACTTTGTCAGAAAATTAATTTGACATTAACTTACATCCTCCCTGGAACAATGCCTGCTATCAAGTTATTTTAATAATTGTGTCTTTGAGATTGACAGCAGTGCGTCAAGAACATAGAGAGACTTAAAGTCAACTTGAATCCATCTGTTTTGCAGAAATGATTCTATAAGACACAACACACATTTGTCATATTCAGTTTTTCGTGGGTGGCCCTCAATCCAATATTGGGTCTATATTGGCCTTCAGTCATCAAAACTTTGAGAACTCCTGGGCCCTTCTTAATCTCTGTTCTTGTCTGTACTGTTTTTTGTGGACTTGTGAAATGGCATCAGTACTTTTCCAGAACTACTTTTCCTCACTTAAAGTTTAAAGTGATTGGATCTGCCCGGAGCCACTCTGGATCTGCCATAACCAATCGCAAAATTTGATTCTGGACATTCTGCGTCACTGCTTAATATTCTGTAATGGGCCAAATGGCTTCACTTTTGAACTACAACCATAGGGCATTCTAAGCCATGCCCTCTGTTTGCTGATTGGACAAGTAAATATATGTCCAGAAAAAAAAGACACTGGACATTTGTTGGCGACATATCTGTTGGATCAAAATCAGACTAAATTGGTGTAGTCTCATCCCAGGATTAAAGAAGCCCCCTCACTCACATCCATATGAATTGCGTAGGTCTCCTATTTTGGGTTCAAAATGGGGAATTTCGAGGAAAGGTTAGGAGTTGCATGCCTGTTCGATTTAGGGCGACAGCTAACCACGTTTGCCACGATTGCCACATATATTTTTTAACATTTTTTTTGTTGCTACGGGGTACGTTCCATTACCAGGAAGAAAGACACATCTAGATGTTAGCGGCTAAGCAAACACACAGGAACGAGCTTGTCAGGATGAACAAATAACGATAGTGGAACCTGATAAATGTACGGCTGGTCTGCTTTTGGCACAAACGAAAACTCATACATTCAGCTCCTGACAGCAGAGTTATTGATCAGCATCTGCTGGACCTATGTCCAGCTCACGGTCAGTCAGAGCATCCTGCCTTCGTCCCCTGCTGTCTGACAAAGAGCTGAAACTACATCAACATAGTAACTCCCCGACTGCTGGGTGAAACACTGATCCTTAGCAACACGTGCGTGCAGAATTTGCAGATTCACCTTGAACAATAAAGGGCCTGAAGTATGAGAACAGCTGAAACGCTCACAGAAGAAGACATGACTTATGGTGAAGAGACTCTTTAATATTCTGCAGCTCTGGTCCTGATAAACAGAAAGGACTCTGATGTATGTCTGGCAGCTAATTAGCATATTTCTTTTATCCGGCAGGAAATTAATCTGACGTTCTGTCCAGATATCACATCATCGCTGACACACTTTCATTGGTGGTTTTCGTTTAATGAACACTGAAACAGAACAGAGCAGCTGTCTACTTTCTGTTCAAATATCCAAGAATCCAAGAGTCATGAATACACCTCTGAATTACTACAAAAATGCAACATCATGTCCACTCTTGTAGCAGTTGACAGGGCCAATGGCTGCTGTGTGTACACTGTAAATGATTGTGTACCCTGTATTTTCTTCCGAAAGGTTCTATAAAGCTTTTCCAATTTCCAGCAACCTTTCAGATCTTCTTTTTTTAATTAGTCCCAAAATCATTATTCTCTGCAAAAACTAGAACATCACACAGGTGTGATATTAAGGCTGATCTACTGGTTGATGCCCTCTATTAGTTGGTTTATCTCTTTGAAGAGACATCTGTGGTTTCCTGTTTAGTTCAGAAGGTTTTTATTCATTTCTTCACTTTATTTGCCAACAAAGTCACATGTGTAGGAAACAATGTTTTAACTTTATCTGCTTACTGGAGTGTTGAGATTTGGTTTCAGGACTGGGAAAGGAGCAGACATTCATTTCCAGGTTGTTCGTTGCATGACCAAAATTTTCCACCAAACTTTTGTCACTGGTGACTGAAATTGTAGCCTGTTTCGCTATGAGGATTACATTAGTTCATGGTTAAATGCTTACGAAAAGATTGTGAAAGCCGAAGCAATCATGACGATTTTGTTTTTTTGTAGCTCAAGGGTGCATCTGTGGATGAATGTGATATGCTTCATTTCAAAACTTATGGCTCAGCCATCAGTCACCTTGGTATTTTATTCAGTGATAATATTCTTGCTTCCCTAAACAGCTTGAGAATTGTGGAAAACATCCATTGTAGAATGCCTCAGTAATTATTGTTTCATGCATTAAACTTTGATAGTTTGTCATCATTGAGAATGTACAATAGGATGGACTTTACCTTGCTTGGACCATGTCTTTGTCACTCTACCCTTTTATGTAATCAACCTCAAATTCAGCTTACTATTTATTACTATTTATCAAAACTGGTACTAGATACGCTACATTAATGTAACCTGAGTTTTGAAAGTATTGATTTAGAGGTTGTTGAACTTGTCTTTCATACACAGTATTAGTGCCAACACCATGGCTGAACTTGAGTTTCTTTAAAGCACAAAATAAACTTGTTTTGGGTAGAATATACTAAATGATTACCATGGCCACTAAGCGGTCTTGTCACCCAAAAGGTAAACAGTATTTATTTTCAACAGTCTTTGGGCACATTTTTTTCTGATGTCAGATGATGACACAGCGTTCAAAGTTTGAGATAATCACACTATTTAGTCATTATGTTATTTACCACATTGTTATGAATGCACATACATGAAATATATACCATTGATTGTTCACATTTCAGCATTTGTTTCCTCCATACCTCTGAAAACCAACATTTGCATCAGTATAATCAGATTTTAAAACTTACGGTATGGCCCTTTAAATCTGCCTTCACTGTAACAAGCAGGTGAGAAGTATTTTAATTCCCTTTAGTAATTTAAAATCTCATTTTGCTCAGCATTTCCCTGAATCACTGCAGGTCATTTTGGATTAGCGAAATCAGCTGTGTGTTGTTTCCTCCCCTGCTGCATAGTATGAGCACGCTGTTAGCTAATCTCTCTCTAAAATGAGCGTAGTGGATCTGACAGCTCTCTGTTCACTAACCGACAGCCAATTAGCCCAGTTTCCACACGGAAATGAAACAGACGCTATTTTTGGACTGTGAATCGACGTGACATGTTTCACCGTTGCAGGGCTTAGGAAATCTTTCTCTTTTATTGTAATTGCACTGCAAAAAGAAGCAGATTTCTAATTTGAGCCTGTGTGTGGACAGAGACTTTCTTAAAATGAACTTGAGAAAGCAGCATGGAGGAGTGGGGCGGGTGGTACATATACACCAAAATAACACAAAAAAGCATTTCTTATTTATTTTTGTATTGTTTTTATGACAATTTAACCACTTGGTTATGGTTTAGAATGGTTATGCTGAAACTTGATTGAACACAAGCAATTTAGAAATGTCTCCTGTTATGATGTCACAAAAAGAAGGAAAGTTAATAGTAACCTGCCCCTATTTCTGGAGTCTGAGTATTTGACTTCTGTTTCTCTGACTGAGCAGGGGAGGGACATTTCCGACAGCACCCGGCCACACTGAGTGTGAGAGAAGGCAGACTGCATTGCTACATTGCAACAAGTCTACCTATGTGATTTTGGACTATAAAAAGCATGTTCATTTTATAATCGTTCCATTCAAATTTAAATATTAAACTGGGGACTTTGTAAAAAAGGGTCCCTTTAGGGTCAGGGGGTTACCATAATATCTATGTTGTAATGCCCCAAAATAAAAAAAAAACAGAGGTTGAAAAAAGGAAGTGAACTTTTCTTGTTAAATGTTCTCTTCTGCATTGTTGGGACTTTGTCCCTTGACAATAATGTCATCTGATTTGGTCTGATTCCCTCCTTTGCTCCCGTCATAATAACTACAACGGTGAGTTGAGAGGACTAGTCAGTGATGTCAGACAAACACTGTGGATTAAGGCTGATTTCAGATCATTGTTGATTGTCTAATTTTTTTATATTAGGCTTGAATGATCAGAAAAAAAAAACATTCCACCAGATCACTTTTTGTATGACGTTCAGTTTGACGAGGGTCACTGAAGCCTGATCTCACATCGGCTGAGTGTGAAGACGTAGCGTGGTGTGGAATTTGTTTAGGCTATTTCGCCTTTATTGTTTATTTTCAGTTGTTGTGAGGAATTGCGTTGTTGATTTGCATGTTGGTGTGACAGATGAAAGAATGTCCTCCTATAAAAAGCCATTTCACAGTTCAACACACTGATTGACGGTGGCTGACAGGGGCAAATGCGCTGCCGTGGCCCACGTTTTCACCATAGCAGACAATGATGCATAATAAGAAACGGTGCCACTTTAAAAACACACACAAATTACAACAATGCAAATGTGCTGCAACTGAAAAAATAAAAAGAAATGGTAAGGGTTATGGTAAAAGTTAGCATGCAACATGCAACAGTTTAACAATGCTAACACTTGTATTTCCTTTTGTATTTTCTTTAAAAACAGCAAGTCTGATGATCCAAATTTCTTGCTAATCCCGCCGTTGTTTAGATGCTAATCAGATCTGTGAGTTAGCTACCTTAGCAGTTAGCGATGTCTTCGCACTCATTCGCGTTGCTCTGTTTCTCTATTCCCGCAGACTCCTTTTCTGATAATGCTAGACGTTGTTTAGTTGCTGTTACAGAGGTGAGGCTCAGTGAAATAGAAACCTACATTTAAAACTACATTAATAGGAAAGACTTTTTGGATTATTATTGGCCTGGCTATAGTTGAATCGCTGCTACATGTTACGGACACAGCGGGAAATATTTCTGTCTTTATATCCTGTAAAGGAAAAAATCTCTGATTTGAATTCTTTGAGTTCTTTCTATCAAATCTGAAAGTTAACATTAGCATCAGATAAAACAACCGGATCACCTGGATGTTTCAGGCTTGTAAAACCTAATGTGGTCAGTTTGTCAACTTATAATAATGAAATAAAGGAAGGAAACAATATATGAGAAAGAAAAGAGAGAAAGGGAGAGGAAAAAGGCTGGAAGAAAATACGGAGAGAAGATGCAGGAGAGGCCTGATGAGGATGAAGAAGCTGATATAATTTGCCTGTCAGAATTCATTAAGGCTAAACTAGTGACACACACACACACATACACACGCGGTAGTTTTAATTCCAGAATCTCATTTCAGATCTGATTAATTACTCTCTCACGCTTGACGAAGGAAATCAGCAGCAAAACTGAAAGGATTAACACAAACACACACACGGACACACACAGACACACACAGTCTATCACACTCTATCACACTCACACACAGATGGTAAATGAATTATTCATCGAGCTTGGCTGTTTTTGTTTTTGTTTTAAATTGAAAATGCAACACAACAGCAACACAATTATAGCAACAAAACAATGGAACATAAACTGTGTGTGTGCACGTGCGCGCGCGGCACTCGGCTAAGCAGATAGATGTCTGCAAAAACAAAAGTAAAACATTGCTGATGAAAAACCGAAAAACAGCTATTTATGAGGGTGTTGTTCTGTCGTTAGCTTAGCCACAGTTTAAGAATTAAGAAGCTAAATGCCTCAACATTGCTGCTTCCTCATAAACGACTGTAGTGAACCTGCAGTCGAATGTCCTCCTATAAAAAGCCATTTCACAGTTTGGCTTTTTATTCAGTCTAAACCCTACTGGGTTTAGACTGAACCCAGTAGGTAGGTGCACATCAGAACTTCTGTCTTCCAGACATTTATTTCCGTTTGGACGCAGAAGAAGAAGGTGGAACCACGTCTCGCTACCTTGAACCAAAACGAACGCTAACATCAGCTACTTTAGCTAAATTGTAATAGAATTTATCGTTATGTTATACAGCAGGGGTGTCAAACATGCGGCCTGGGAGCTAGAAGCGACCCGCTAATGGGTCCAATTCGGCCCACTGAATGATTATAAAAGTATGACAAAACTAAAAAATGAACTATTTCTTCACTAAAATGTGAAGTCAGTGAGGATTTTTCATGGCTCAAAGGCTCATCATATTGTTGAAATTGGAACTTTTTGTCTCATGTTATCTCTCCTGTTTTGTAAATTGTTTAATTAATCATGTAAATATTTACACTATTTTTTTTAGAGAGGGGATACAATCAAATAGTGCTGTATGTGGCGCATGAACTATGTGTTATAACTATGTAACTACTCATATAGTTTAGCCTATGACGGTATAGCCATGAGTCAAAGATGGTAATTAGCTTTAATCTAACTGCATTGCATTTAAAATCACATACTGTATATGATGACTTTGAATAGTGAGCACTTTAGACGGAAAAAAAAAGAGCTTAGATTTGATTTAACTGAAGCCCACGTCAAAATGTGATCCTTTTTTTTTTTTATGTGCAGTAAATTGACTCGTGTTCACAGAGCAGTAAAGAGGAACCTTCAGGCAGGAATTCCAGAGAAAATTGTGTTTCAGTCTGGCAGAGCGATTGTAACGCTGGTTCAAGTGTGGTTAAAGCTTAACCTTTTTAATGAAACACAGTTAATCAGCTTCGCGAATCCCCCTCTCAGGTCTGAGCAGCCCTAATCAAGGACAATTACGGGAGACCGTGGATGACTTTTAAGGCTGTTGTTTGTGAATTCCTTGCTTTTTTTATGACACCTGCGCGTGCATTGCACCTACCGTAAGGTTAATTGCAGGCCTTTTGATTTGCATGTACTTTAGCGTTGATCTGTCTGTGCCCTCATGTTGATTACAGGTCATGAACATTCCGGGCAGCTTTTAGAGTCAGATATAATAGACTTATGAATAAATACTTACATTTTTATCAGTTGTTTTTCACAGAACTTTGCACTTTACAAAAGCCGGACGACACTGGTCACTGTCACCTACTCCCACTGACTGCTGCAATGTGATTTTTTAATGTTTCATACATACCCTAAAAAAATGCACAAAATCATGTTTCTAAAAAAAATTAAAAAAAAAAAAGGTACAAATGAAAATGTAAATTTTGAGAGACCTGATGAATGCTTCTTAAAACTGTATATTAAAAGGTCTTATATTTTTTGATATTCCCAACTATTATTTTGTCACTGATCCATATACTGTCACAATCGTTTTCTATGTTTTTGGATGAACTATTGCGTTGGTTCCTTTTAATTTGACTCTCTCAAGTGTGTGGGTGCGTGGTTTATCAGCGGTGCAGTGTGTCCCCTGTGCGGATCTCCCAGCTCCTTCTGTAAATATGCACGGCCCCATCTTTAAGCGTGCATAGCCTGTTTCCTGTTTATATCACTTTAATAAAAACACTGCATTTCTCTATTAAATTTTTCTTATTTTTAATGATGATTAGATAGTTACAGCACATAGTAACAAATTATCAATTTGATATAGATGGGGGAATTGTTGACAGTGTTCCGAAAAGTCATCGCTGTCGAATTATTCACTCCCAGTGCAACAAAAGAAGCCAATGCATATTCCACCTCTTTAATAGACATGAAAAATAAAGTTTGCCGTAGCTTTAATTATTGTTATTTGTCACGTTGGCCGCCTGAGCCGCGGATTCTGCAGCTCCAACCTCCAACCGTGCGTCTCTAGTTAATTTATTTAGCGTGAATTTAGTTTATTATTTAAAAGTGTTATATAATATAAATTGCATTAGTAATAGGGATATGTTCTTTAAAATTATGCCCCCGCTCCCCTTGTTCAGATGCATCAATGGTCCATGTTACAGATTGCAGATTCATATCCTCCTAAGCTCCACTGGGAAAAAAAAAAAAACTCTTTTTATTTTTCAATCATCTCGTCCTTCCTGCTTTTCTTCCTCATTCCTGCTTACTTCCTTATTTCCTCCCATCTTTCCTCCCTCTCTCTAGCCTTTCTTCTATGAACATTCTTTCTACACTTAATGTATTTGTTGTATTTGTGTATAAAATGTCATGTGAGGAACCTCCTGTAAATACAGTTTTCGAACTGAGAACGGCTAATCTTCTGTTTTATCTATATTTGCCTTAAATAAACTTAAATCCTTAAATAATATTAAATAATATTAAATCCTTAACTCTCCTCTTCTCTGCCTGCTATCCTTCCCCCTCCTTCCTTCTTCTTTCTTTACTTCTGTCCCTCGTGATCATTTGTATCAAGAGGTTATGATGACAGAGTTGCGTGAGGATTAAAATCCTGTTTATTGGCAATGTAACAGCGCTGGTCAGTAGTTCAGGTGAGGACCAGTGTGTGTGATATCTGAAACAGAGAAGAACAGAGCAGGGGGGAGCTCTCTCCATGTTGAAAGCCGTGTTAGCTATAAAGGACTTATGAACTGGTTTCTGGCAGACGCTCCCAGTCCCTCCTGGGTATCTTTGATGATATCGTCGTACGCTGAGGACTCCCGCTGTCACCAAGCCAGTCATTCTCAAAGTACATGCTTGTAGGGCTGGAGATTTTACGTACTATTTCACCCCCCACACTTTTTAATGTGGACTTTGATTGGTTTCCGCCTGCTGTTCCAGTATGGGACAATCTCCAGCAGTGTGACACAGTTATATCACCTCATATTACCACTCCTTTGGCATCAAATTACTTATATGCATATTTTGGTTCTGTATTGCATATATATATATATATATATATATATATATATATATATATATATATATATATATATATATATATATATATATATATATATATATATATATATATATATATATAAATATATATAATTAAAGATTTTCTTTTAAATATTTGGGAGGCATTTTATGCTTAATGACCTACTTTTATTTTGTAAATGTGGAGGCAGGCGATATAGCAATAACTTTTATTGGTATAAAATATTTCATATCAGTCAATAATGATGAATACTGGTTATTTTTCTCAATCTATTTTTAATAATGACCAGAGGAAATAAGGCTGAATGTAACTCAGGGATGTTAAACCCGCTAAAGGGTCCAAATTGGTAAATATGCGTAATATATTTCTTTACATAAGAAGTAAGCAATCAAACTGCGATGTACGCGGCTCATGAACTAAACTGAGATTGACTCCCCTGATGTAACCACTTTATGTTAAATTCGATTTGTCATTTATCTGTTAAATGACTGTTTGATTCAGTGATTGCTCCATCATCAAGGGAAATATGGTGTTGATGAGCCAAGGAGGGAGCAGCATCACTTTGTTTTTTTTAAACCAAACCGTGAGTGAAACTATCAACGTTATATTGAACTTTTTTCTTATTGATGATGATTGTATTGACCACATTTTCTGTTTGACTGCATCCTATTTTTATTTATAAAGAAAAACTCTGTTCCGGTCAAATAGGGTGAAACCATAGAATTTAAACTGTTCATTTAAATGAGTTGGATTATTCATCTATTATTTATCTGTGTTACTCATGTGTGCTTATTAGGCTTCATTTCAGCATCATGTGCTGAAGGGGCTAAATCCCCCTGTTTTTGTTATTTCTCTATTTGCCTATTTTTTAATCTACAGTACCTGTCCTGTATTTCAGTCTAGATAGAGAAAAAACAACCATCTGTTTTTACATCTATTTCATTTAAATGAGGTGGATTATTCATCTCTATTGGTAATATTTATCTGTCTTACTAATGTGCGCTTATTAGACTTAATTTCATTCATGAGCTGATTTTTTAGTTTCAACAGTTTGTTTTTATCTACAGTACCTGACTGTATTTCAGTTTAGCTAGAAAATAAAAAACACCTGTTTTTACATCTAATTCTAGTCATTTAAATTCCATTCCCACTTGTCCTCAAGGGTCATGGCCAGGCTCTTCTCTGAGGGCAGCATTTCTGAATGGCGACATTTAAATTAAATGCTCTGTTTCGATTTACTGTACTTTGTGTGTATATCATGGGTTCATCTTCCTGCCAGTCTCTTTAAACACTTTAAACAAGTTAAAGTTATGACTTTCACGCATCAGACTGACATCTCTGACAGAGCAGAGCAGGCGAAGGACCAATCACAATCCATTACCATGGTGACCATCACTAATGCACCATAAAAATGAATTCTAACTGGCCTCATGCTTCATTATGGCCCTGTGACCTAATGTCATCTGTGGAAATCATTGTCTACTCAGCTGTAGAGAAAAGGTGCATATTCAATATTTTAGTGCTTTTATTATTTATTTGTAGATATGTTCAGTGAAGAGGTAAATTGAAATTGCCACAATTTTGTATTGAATTTGGAAACAGGCTAAAGCCATTGAACCGAGACTGTTCTCATTCCCACAGTGTCAAATGTTGCTGTTTTGTCATGCCCATCTATGTTTGAGTATCCTTTTGCACAATTTTTGAGGACAGTGTTCGGACCACACATTTCAACATTTTAACCAGACCTTTTCACCGTCATTTACTGATCATTTTAACCCAAACCATGATCTTGCCTAAGCTTATCCATTTGTTTTGTTTTGTGTCTAAACCTAACCAGACCTAAACCACAGCACTGTCACATGAACATTATCAAAACACAATGGTGTGTTTCATCCAGACAGGCCAGGCAGGCAGTTGCTTTGAGCGTTGAATTTTGATGTTAATGGAATTACATGGTAAGGGTATCTTTTACATCCATGGCTTATGGGAGGGACGTGACAAAACAGCAGTATTTGACACTCTGGGAATGAGAAAGGCTTGAATTCTATTGTCGAATTTTATCTTGTGCCATAGATCCAGCCTTCATTTTCTTCCGGGAGATCAGATGGTGTCATTATTCTACAGCCATTACATTGTCCAATCAACATTTAGTTCATAATGATAACTTAAAGTATACTATGAAATATGACAAATTTCCTTCCTTTTCTGTACATATGATGCCTACTACAACCACGCAAACACTTGATTGGACGATTGCTTTCACCTACTTGTGGAATTTGAAACTAACCAACATGGCGGTTATATTGTGAAATTAGTTATGAAAGAAATAACCCATGTGTTCGCTGGATCTGTCTCTATTTTGTAATTGATAACAGCTGTGACTAATTTCAAAGTTTTAACACAGAAATCTAGAATCGGCAAGTTCCACACTGGACGCTTGATCATGACTGTCATAGCTATGTGGCTAAGCTAACTAGCTCAGGTGGCTGATTCTAAAAGGCTTTTCCTCAGACATGGAGTAATACCTAAATGTGTAAAGTAACTAGAATTACAGTCATTGACATACGCTCATTATATCACGGCTAAAAACAAAATCAGATTCTTGTTTTAACATATTTATTTGATTGAGTGTGAAGTGTGAATCATGATACTAAGTACTTAGGCTGATAGACGGCTGTCTAAGTGTACAAATGTATTATTTTTTTGTATGTCTTAGATTGGCTGCTAATTGTAAAAACCAATGTAAACAATGTAATTCTAAAAACATAAACATGCTTTCATCATTTTTTGAAAAAGTTAGTTTTGTGTACTGTACTATACTCACTCATTAACCTGTACCTACATTTCACAATTATATTTTAACACAATTAACACTGAATACATTTTGCTGCTCTTAATTTAACTGGTGCTAAAAAAAATAGCATGCTGCGACTATGTGCAGCATGAATTATTGAGAGTGCAGCGTGCACATTGAGCAGACTCTGTTCAAGTGAATACATTAGTGTTAAATACATGTTCGTGCTTTACTGGGGCCGAAAACAAAGAGATGCTGCTACAGTGTGCACACAGCACTATATTAAACATTTATTAATTGGGCAAGTATTTATTTTCCTTCCTATAAATTAAACTTTAAACGCTATAACTTATTCTATCTATCTATCTATCTATCTATCTATCTATCTATCTATCTATCTATCTATCTATCTATCTATCTATCTATCTATCTATCTAACAAGTTGCATTTTGGGTTGCATTGCATTCAATTACATTTTCACATTCTGTGATCATTGGGCCCTTTTTCAGAAAAGGGGTCCTATGTTGCCCTTTATGTTCCCGGTTTACCCTAATCCTAACCCCTATCTCTAACCCCAACCCTACTCCTAACCCCTAACCCTGGTCCTAGAGAGCTGCTGGGGTTAAAGGTCCTTAGCAGGGGCTCTATTGATTAATTATTAGAATCAGGTGTTTAGCTGTTGAAGACCAGGGTTGCCTACCCCTGCCCTGACGTCTAACCTCTAACTATAACCCCTAACCTCTAACCCCTAACTGTAACAAGGTGCTTTTTGGTTGCATTGCATTCAATTACATTTTCAAGTTATATTCAATAATTTTTTTTAAAAAAAATGGAGCCTTGATTTAATTGGTAGTTGCCCAAACTGCACAAATAATGTAAAAGTAGACTAACCCCTAACCCCTTAGCTAGGGTTTAGGCTAAGCTAAACCCTAGCTTAGCCTAATGGCACATACTGGAATACTGTACTATAGGTTCAAACTGGAAACAATGAAGTTCAATGTCTTAAAGTACCAGTGCCATTCCATATAGGGCAAATATGTCCTGAGCAGTGAGTCCCCAGTACAAATTCCGGCTGGTCTTAAAAAAGTATCATGTCACTGAATTAAGAGCGACATATGTCTCTATCTTGGCATCACTCCCACTGCTGTGCCATTTAGCTTAATCCACCCTGTTGTCACTTCTGTCCTAGTGGCTGTATTGAACACTGTAGCCTCTGAAGGAAAACACAGGACTGTTAAATTCATAGTCTTCTGCAGCTTTTAGATGTTACACTAAGGATCAGAAAGCAAGGAGGTGTCACAAAGTCTGGAGGGAAAAAAAAAAACAGAAACAAGCTAATGTGGCCTTCAATATTTGATTCATGTTTTTCCTCAAACGTTTTTTTTTTTCCTGTTTTGGCTTTACCTTGTGTGATCTGAGCCAACACTTTCATCAGCAGTGGTGTGAGGAAAACTACTCATCACAGTCACAATCTAGTCACACACACACACACACGCACACACATACACACACACACACACACACACACACACACACACACACACACACGCACGCACACACACACACACACACACACATTTCATTATTGATCAGGGGACTGTAGCTTGCAGCTGTCAGTCTGACACTGAAAGTGATGAATCATCCATCTGTGAGACAGGAAGACAGGAAGCTGAACACTGTCATGCTAGGACACACAGAATAATTACACACACACAGACACACACACACACACACAGTAGATAATACATACTGTACATGGACAAAACGTAACTGACACAAAAATGCAACGATTAAATGATTTGTAGATTAGTCCAAACAACTGAACATCACATAATTATTTGTATGATTAAGAGCAACCAAGTGATTCTCACTTTCATGAGTTTGGGGTTCTTGTGAGAGACAGAGTAGGTCCGAGTAGTTTCTTGTTCCTTATTTGGACAGATATCTGCTGCAACCTGGCCGAAAAGGCTACTTTACTTTCTATCACGTTATTCTAGAGGAACAGCAAGAGGTGTATGGCAACAAACAAGTCGCTTGGGAACAGGAGGTGCCCCAGGAACTACGGCAGGGAATTGGTAATCGATCAATGCCAGACACTCCTTAATTCAATTTAAAGTAGTGAATATATAGAATCCACCAGCTATGGTCTTACCCCAAAACTGAAGCTTTTCAGGCTTTCAGTTCCATTCCCTTCCAGATTCATTGCTGCTATATTAAAGGGGCACTATTATAAAGCATTTGACTGCGTTACAATGTACAGGCATTTGTATATTTTTTTTATTTTACTCTTTGTATGATAAGTTTCTCAAAATGTTAACAAGTGGTAAATCTGTTTTAAGACGCACTTGAAAATAACATGAATGTGCTGTCAAAGTCTGGTCTGTTACAGTTTATCTTAGCTTTCTACCGATGCATTAGATTAGTTTTGAGGAAACTGCTGTCAGGTATTATGCTCACTCTAAACAATAATCACAGAATTATTCTCATTAACTCATTAATGGCAAAGTAACAATATTACAATACCATTTAGGCTGCAGGAATTAATGCTCAATTTGGATTTTTTTATGAAAAAAAAGGTTGTTCACATTTCAACTTAAATGCCATATGTATGTGATCTCCCGTGTGAACTTTTAACACCACCAAAAGATTTGCATTTGAAAAAAATCTGCATCATTCAGACTGTCATTAAAAGATCAGACACATGTTGCACAGGGGTGAAACAAATCAGATTTGGGCTGCTCACTTCAGGCTGCAGTCTGAATGTAGCCTTGGAGTGGATTTAGTTGTCTCATCCAGAAGCAGCATCTCCAACATGTCATCCAAACAGGCCTTATTTGGATAAACATACTGGGAATCTAAATGTTTTTTCCCCACATGAAAACATATTCAAAATAAAATTAAATCAACCCTCACAAACCTTATAACCTAAGTTATAGTTATAAATCCTACATATTGTTCCTTTAAAGGAGAATACAATAATAGGTGGTTGCAAGGCTCAAAATATTCTCTGTATTTGCATATAGAAGATTGGAACTCTTTGCCACCATATTTAGTATATAGCGCTTACAAAGTTGATAAAATGTCAATGTTCCCAGCTTGTTGTGCTCGCACCCATGTGGCCAGAAAATCAATGAATGCGGTTTTGTTCTCTAAATGATCTTACACTATGAATTTATGTTTTGTCATCGGCAGATTTTCCTGGGACCTGTTAGCTTTGGTCTTTTCTGCCTCATTTTTTTTAATTGAGTCAGAGAAACATCAAAAAGTAAATCTGCCTCAGGCTACTTATCATTGTAAGAGTCGTGCTGTGCCGGAATGAAAAGCTTCAACAGACTCGAAACAGTAACTATGCGGGGAGGGGCTTTGGAAAAAGTCAATTCAAGCAAAGTGGTGGAATATTCGACTGACATATTGATCTCGCTGGCGTGCGTCGAGCTCCACGGTTCGACGCACGCCAGTGTGTTGAGCTGCGGATGGGCACCTGCAGCCATTTGCACAAAGCCTCCACAGAACAACCCATGTGTTTTTGAAGCATTCATCTCAGGAAAGGGTGTGCTATGACGTTACTTCTTCCTAAAACTCAGATGTGATGATACAACCAACCGTATCGACTCTCCACTCAGAGCGTTCCCTGTCTGCACCCCACTGCTCTGACTGCCTGCTCATTTTCTGCTCAAAGATGGCACCCCACAGGGCATCATGGGAAAGGGCTGACTGCGACTGTGTGCGTGTGAGTGCATGTGTCTCATAACTCAGACTCCAGGGCTGGACTGAGGTGATTTGCACCAGTTCATATCACAGCATGAAACCCAGTCACACATACACTCACATACACTCATATATATATATATATATATATATATATATATATATATACACACACACACACCAAAGAAGAAAGAAGAAATCTCATTCTAAGCCCATGTCTCTGTCTTCTCAAATTAAATTGAATGTATTTTAGATAGGTATATACATTTATAGACATCTAGACTCTCTCTTTAACTATGTATTCTATGGTGTCTGAGAGGAGTCAAAAGTGGTCATGAAAAATGATTTTTAAAAGTCCCACTTCATGCACTTTTCTGGGTTTTATATGAAGTTGTGCTAAACATAACATGATACATTTGGAATTTAAAACACAAAAATCTAACTCAATGTAGTTTTTTATTCTCAAGTGCCTCGCCCTAGAAAGCAAAGGTTGTTTTTTGGTTGGTCTCATAAATATTCATGAGCCTCTTTTCTGAGTGGCTGATTTCCACTTGGATGGCTGAAAAAAAGAGGTGTAACACTGGGGCATGTGGGTTTGACCATTGTTATATACGCCTAGACACATTGGGTCAGTAGGTCATCACAGGTGCCATCTTGAATCTTGAGTCATCTTGGACGATACTGCCCTGTGAACACACTAGTGAATGGAGGGCTACAGCTTTTGTGGATCTTTTCTGGAACTACATTTTTTGAGCTTTTTGCCTGCATAGGCATCCTTATTAGGACTACTCTTATGTTCAAAAGAGTTAAAAACAGCATCAAAGTAGCAGCAGAGAAGGAGGTCTATGACTCACTAAATAAAAAGCACTCAGGGAGAGATGTTCTGGTTGCAACAAAAAGGTTTGCTTTCATTTACATAAATAGAAATATTTTGACTTCTAAACGAGAAAACAAATGCAATTTAGTGGTTGACAAAAAATAGTTACTCTCCTCACTCCTTAACACAAAAGGTCAAATCTCAAAACCCAAAACCAGCTGTCCTGTCTACCTAATCAAAGGGTGGTCTGTCTATTATTAAATAATAGCTATGATGCATTGACTTCAACAAGCCATATGCTGTAAATTCGCTAACAAGCTAACCATAAATGGATATATTCCACAAAAAATGTCATATGCTAGCTTAGTTTAATGGTGTTGAATAGCATAGCGGCCTCTGAAGACTATTTGTTTCAAAGCTCAATTTGGATTTTCAGAAACTATTACTCATCTAGTGCACTGCCTCCCAGTCTCTGTCCAAAGCTGTGTTCAGGATAACAGGATAAATGTGGAGAGATGAATGACAGCAGTACTTGTCTGTTCTGCTACATGAGTGACCAGAAATTACAGTAAAGTGCAATAAAGACAGACAGTGAGCTGAAATGCACTAATTTCTCTCCTTTGAACTCTCTCTCTCACACACACACAGAGTAAAGCAGAGGAGACAGAAACAGCATTTGTAAGTTAAGTAACATTCCTTTTTATTTGCAGCAGGAAAGTGAGATCTGATCACAAGTGATAATGAGAATTTTCACACCCAAAGACAGTATTTTGTCTGTGACAAGTGACAAAAAACAAAAACAAATTTTCAGGAAATGAAAAATTAGGTAAACTGGACTTCCTTCTTTAGTCATTTTAATGCTTTCCCATTTGTTAAACTTCCTGTTGTACTGTACACAACATTGAGAACCACTATCAGAATAGACTGTAGAAGCAGCAGCAGCAGATTTTTGCTCCGCTCAGCTACACTGCTCAGCTACAGATAAGATGCAATAGGAGTGAATGAAAAAAAAAGTGAGAGAAATATGGTGAAAACCAAAGGCACTGGCAATTCTGAAGCTGGGGCAGCCATGGATGCCCTGATGAATAGCTTTGAGGTGGTCAAAGAAAACCTGAAGGCTCTGTCTGAGTTCCTGGACAGGAAAGGAATAGAGACGGACCTCAACACTGTGGAGGCATGCCAACTCCTGCCCCGAAAGAGTCAGAATGGAAGACGAGCTGTCCTGCTGAGATTCATCAACAGAAAGCATCAAACTGCCCCGCTGAAGCAGGGAAGAAAGCTTAAAGGCTCGGATGTTTACATCCACGAAAATCTCACCAAAAAGAATGCTGGCATCGCCAGAAAAGCTCGCCAACTGAAGAAGGAGAGCAAGATTCTACACACCTGGACGGCTAACTGCAAAATCTACATCAAGACAAACAGAACCGCAGGATCTGGACAACAGATCAGGAGTGAGGATGAGCTGGAGGATTATGTTCGTTAAGGTATGACTCACAAATATCCCACAACTGCAAAACAGCGAGAAATAATGGTCACAACACAGTCTGAAAAGATGAGGGAAACACCAGATAGCATTACTGAGCAGGAAAGTGTGCAACTGATCACGATTCAACATGTGGATTATGACTTAACGGATCCCAAAGAAGGGACTGACCCGGATAAACATTTCTTCTGTAATAGGCCAGGAAACTGCTGCTACTACACAGAAGACCAATATAACAACAGCATTATCATGAAAGGTAAATTATCACTGATTAATTTCAATGGCAGGAGTCTTTACTGCAACTTTGACCATATTAAGGATTACCCAAGTCATTTTAAGGAGTCCTTCAACATCATTGCAATCTCAGAAACATGGATTCATGAAAAGTGGGTTTTCATATGTGGTGACTTAAATATTGATCTGCTTAACCCAAAACAACATAGAACGACAGAAGAATTTATAAACATAATGTATTCCATGGGGCTGCACCCCCTAATCACGACTCTATCACGAGTGCTACTTTCATCGACAACCAATACCAACAATCACTAATACCAACAGAAATGATATGAGTGATCACCTGCCAATTTTTGTTGCTCATGACAGGAAACAAATTGTCAATCAAACTAAAAAAAAATGGGCAAATTGGTAAGGATCAGGACTGGAGACTGTATGACATCTCTAAAGAGTCGACTCAGTCTCAGTCGACTCTCCCATGGGACTATTTTAATAACAGAGAAGGAAAGAATCAGAAAAGTTTGCGGGGTCCCTCAAGGGTCAGTATTGGGTCTAAAACTGTTTATTCTCTACATAAATGACACATACAAGGTGTCCAGCTTGTTGAAATTAGCACAATTTGTGGATGACACCAATATTTTTGGTTTGAGAATCATTTAGTAGATACGGTCAATCAAGAATTGACAAATATACATACATGGTTTAATATTATTATATCTAAATAAGAAAGCACTTTATTTACTATACTGTACATTAATCTGTCCACACCTGCAGTATTGTGTAGAGGTGTGGGGACATATGTACAGAACCAACACGCTCCCACTATTCACTATGCAAAAAAAAGCAGTATGCATCATTAACTATGCCGACTACAGAGCACACACAAATCCCTTATTCATCCAGACCGGGGTACTTGGTAACCTTTAACACAGTTCAAAAGATGTACAAGGCTGCTAACAAATGCCTTCCACACATTCTAGGTGCTCTTCCAAACAAGTGACCCAATGTATAACCTAAGAAGTACTAAGATATTCAAGTAAAAAACTGCAAGAACCACATTAAAATCTCTCTCAGTCTTGGTTAAGTCTGGTATCAAACTATAGAACTCTTTGGAGGACGAGGTCAGGGCTTCAGCAACACTAAGTGTGACCATAGATCGTTACAAAGGGAACTAACAAGGTCGGATCCAGTAGCTACAAGACAAAAACTTCAAAAATGAATGAAAACAGAACTGTTTATTGGACCACAGCACAGAGGACTAAAACATTCCAGGACAACCACGACAGACGCTTCTCATTTGTGAAGGATGGGAAACGGACATATGACCGATCTACTAACTGTCTGTTTAAAAATAAAAGAAAAATGTCATTTGTAACATGTACATATCATGACAAGAAAATGTATAATAATGTTGGCTCGATAAGTTTCGGCTTCTCCTGCCACCCTTTCGGCCATGTGTATTGAGGCTATAATGATGTGTGATATGAAGTGATGAATTGACATGCTCGAAACAAACAAATAAATAAAATACAGTCAGTCATTTTCTATATCTGCTTATTCCTCATTAGGGTCGCAGGGGTCTGCTGGAGCCAATCCCAGCGCGTTACGGCGAGAGGCAGGGATACACCCCAGATGGTCGCCAGCCAATCGTGGGGCACACACACCATTCACTCACACCTATGGGCAATTTAGAGTTGCCAATTAACCTGAGCATGTTTTTGGACTGTGGGAGGAAGCCGGAGTACCCGGTGAAAACCCACGCAGACACGGGGAGAACATGCAAACTCCACACAGAAAGGTCCCAGACCCCGGACCAAGGAGGTCTTGAACCTGCGACCTTCTTGCTGTGAGGCAACAGCGCTAACCCCTGCGTCACCATGTCGCCCTAAATAAAATACATAAATAAATAAATTATCTGATGCATTGACTTATTGAAAAAACTAAAATGTGAAAAAAAATGGAGTTTCAAGGCCCCCCCCCCAGCGATGACGATCAACATATTTGTGCTTTAAAAAGAAAAAAAAATACTTTTTTTTTAAAGTTTTGTAAAAGTTATAACAGAAATATAAGAGCACACACACACACACACACATACAGACACTCTCTTACATGTTTTCAATTCCACCTCTATGCACCCAAAACATTCACAAACACCTACACACTCGCTGCTGTCAACACACACTGTGTTGCTCTGAAGAGGCTATCCGCTACGTGCAGCTGCTTCGCTGCAGCTCGTTAACGTCAGCTCGTCTCGTCGGTTGCCTGGAGACAGCGCATCACGTAAATACTGTCACTCCGTATCTTGGTGAGGAGTTAATTGATTTCTGTTTTGTGCGGGCCTTTTTTCCTATCTTTATTCAAGAGCATGGTCTTTCAATTTGAGAGCATGATTTATTGATGTCATGTTTAGATTTTGTAATTCTTCCCCTCAAAGCCTGACCTGGCACTCAAATAGCCCCCGCTGGCACTTGGATTTGCTCTTGTGCTCAGACTGTATGCTTACACTCAGATACTCACACATATTGCTCAGCTCCAGCTTCAGCCTTTATCCTCATCGCAATCAGGCTGCTTCTGTGTGCTCGTGAAACGTCTGCTTTCAGATGTAATAATAGATTTTCATAACCGTATCAAAATCCCCAATATATGGCCTGGTGCAGTGTTATAGTGATTAATTTTTTTATTTTTTTTAAGTGGCTTTCCCCTTCTTACACCTTGTGATAGGGATGCATCAAGTCTGCAAACAGAAAGCTGAATGGTTGACCTGCTTTGACTCTGCACCTGTGTTCGACTCATCAACTCAATGTTTCCTCGCCTCCAAACCATTGGACCATAGGGGGAGACTAGGAAGAAGTTAAATCATTTTCGACCTCTGGCTTCAGGAAATGGAAGATGACAGAAAGAACTTTGAAAAACATTAAAATGGACAGTCAGGGGTGCCACCCATGAGAATTACTTACATATTTGAAAAAATATTGACTTGATTTGGTCATATGTCCCTGTTTATTGTTCTTCTACCATGGGCAAGTAGGATGAAGTCCATATTATGTTTTATTTTGAAAAATGACCAGTTGCTTGGTGCCGTTTTCTGTCTGACTTCCTGTCTGCGTCGGTCTGCTCTGTGATGAAGTTTGATTAAACTTCAGCATGGCTCTGTCCAAAGTAGACACGGTGCAAGCATGTATCAGTAAATTATGTTACATGTATGAAATGCTAGAGAAGTAAACAAAAGGGAAAAAGGAAAAAAAATGAAAAGGGCAATACATGGATATTAGTTCATGACTTAAAAATGCTTTTAAAGTTTTAATATGACTAATTACAGGAATTTTTGCCAGTTCTTTGCTGGAATCAGTGGTTAGCCTAGCTTAGCATGAAGTCAATGGTAAGCAGTTAACCTGGCTCTATCCTATCCAAAGTAAAAAAATACACCTCAAGTTAAGTAATTAACATGTTTTATATTGTTTGTTTAATCAGTACTCAAAGAGAAATATAAAAACTAGAATACGTTTCTAAAGGGTAAAACGTTTACAAGCTAATCTTTGTCTTCTCTTTTCTCTGGGCCTTGCCGGCAGTTATGACCCAGGCCTGTTCATTGCATTCCAGGCACTGTATAATTTACAATAATTTACTAGCTTAGCTTTAGCTTTAGCTTAGTTAACTTGGTGAGGGAATATGTGGTTACACATTGCTAATATCTCAAACATATAGCATTTAGATATTAAGGTTTTAGCACTTTTTTGGGGGTGTTATGAATAGTTGCTATCTTCAGGTTTAGCTATTACAGTAAATCAAAAAGAAATGCGGAGCAGTAAGGGGAAACATTATAGTTTCCATGTTGCTACACATCTTAGTATTCATTTTGTGATTTTTACCCTGGTAGTTCTGCCTAGCATTGGCTAATCTGTTTAAACTAGGATATTATTACTACTCTTTTCCTATTATATATTTATTTATTTTACTTATTTATTATATATTACATATAGTGGCAGTGGCAGAACAGAAAATAGCAATATGAAAAAGCCTATTGTGTGATTGTTTGAGTTTATTTCAGGTGAGACACCATTGATTATGTATGAAAATGCCTCCAAAGCATTAATCAATGCAAAAGTCTATGAACATACTTTGATTGTATGCATTATAAAGGGATGAAAGAGGAGTTATGAAATGGCCCCTAGCTTTAAAATCCACATCTATAGAAAACATAGGCCGCTCTCTGTAGGCCTGCAGATAATCATTTTCAGAAAATAGCTCTCCGAACAAACTGAAGAGGACAAGGTGGATGATGTAGAAGCCTGTAGAGGATTCAGAGAGACTAAAATTAAAATGATTTGCCATCTACTTTCAAATGAAACCAAATGGAAATGAAGTCTGAATACAAATTGCATATAGCAAATAAACACTGCATCTTAGGGGAGGCTGTCCGACATGTTCTTGGAGTTAACAGCAAAGGGAAGGAAGACACTTTCCAGTGGGTGCCAATAAAAGATGTTCTGAAGGTCTGGAGAAACAGGACACTTTTGATTCACACTGCAGGAGCTAAAAACAGACTCTTATCACCTGAGTCCAGTACAAATGTGCGAAAAAAAAAAAAACAGAAAGAAAACACATTTGGTTGCCAAGCATCAGAGAAGATTTACATCCTCTTGTTCCTGTAACATGACTCACAAAGTTTTCAAAAAGAGCAGAATGAACAACATTAATGAATGAACGCCATAACAAATTAACATGATGAATTGATCAAATAACTCACATGCATCCATTCATATATAAATACATACCCAACTTGTCCATCCAGAACTAATACAGCACACAATTACAAGTGATGTTACATTTCCTTCACCTTCACAGCTACAGAAGTCCATGCATCAATTGTTTGGTATTTGCATTTTACATACTAACATCTCTATATATATTTTAGTGAGTCCACAATTTCTCTTATCTTGCATGATAGAGGTCACCCAAAACATCTTCAATAACTCCGGGTAGCTTGTAGTGGGAGGGAGAAAGTTATGACGTCACAATACTTTTAGGTCTGTAGTCTTTCAAATGACCTACTTACATACCTACTAAGGTCTCATAACTTAGTTTTACGACAAAGTGACTTCAAAATTCTTTTTTAAATTGACAAAAATGCTGTGGTTCACGAGATAGTTTTTCTCTCGCTGTTAATTCCTGTACACAATTTTTTTTTTTCAAAATAAGGTCCAATGGTGGCCCAGGGGATAGAGATTTACGGCTGATACCATCTGCATTATCATTGAAGGTCATCAGAGGTTTTCCTAACCTGGACATAGCCTGGTCTGTCCTGATTGGGCTCCTCTACACACTTTAACCCTAAAAGTCATATGCAATTAGGTTACCTTAACCAAAAGAAATTAAGTTAATCTAACTAAGTAATATCAGTAGTATTAGTTAACTTAACAACTTAATTCTGATGAGTTCATGTAAAGTAATATAACAATATTTATTCTACTTAAAAAAAGCCTTGAAGTTGACTGAACCCAAAAAGTCCAATACAATCACTTACCTCACTACAATAGGGAAAGTAGTAGATAGAGAATACTGTGATGTGAAGGAATTAAAGGACTACTTTAATATTCTGTGCCAAGCCCATAAACTTCAGCCATGTAATGGATTAAGTTACCGAGGTTAGAAATCTCATCCGAGGGAGAAACAGGTCTCTCAATCATAGGAAGTTTGTAGCCTTTTTTGGATGAACTAAACGCTGCTCAGTAGGCGTTATGGATGTGTGCTGAGATCAGATCGATGAGCTACAGTAAGTGCTAAGAGATTTTTTTTTTTGCACTATGCACTGAAATCCAGTGTTCTTGGAGGACAGTGTTTAGTGCAATATAAGTATTTACTGAAAATCCAGGAAAATCTGTGATGTTCCTGGATTTTCCTGGCCTTCGGTTCTGATATTACGTCGCATCTCATTCATTCATTCATCTTCTATACCTGCTTATTCCTAATTAGGGTCACAGGGGTCTGCTGGAGCCAATCCCAGCAAATTACAGGCAAGAGGCAGGGATACACCCCAGATGGTCACCAGCCTATTGTGAGGCACACACACCATTCACTCACACCCTCACTATGGGCAATCAGGCAATTTAGTGTCTCCAATAAACCTCAGCATGTTTTTGGATTGTGGGAGGAAGCCGGAGAACACGGTGAAAACCCACGCAGACACGGGGAGAACATGCGAACATCTCAACACCCTGAAAATGCAGTTGCAGGAAAGAGGCCAAACTGAGGCAGATCTCTTCGCACACATGAACGCAGTTCAGCCTAAACCAATGTTCAGCCCTGACTTTTTATACACCCATCCCAATTTGGCACGCTTTCCCGCCTCCTAGAGTCTCAGCTTGAACTGTTGCGAACTACAGTCAGACCCGTTCTTTCAAGCAAAGCGCAATGAGAGGGGAGTTTAATTTTGGAGACTATTAGCCCCCGCTTTCCACTCCTATGGGGATTTTGCACTCTCTGTGGCCAGGTACACTCTCGATGGCTAGGTGCTGTTCCAGGTCAATCGGCTCTCTGAAATTGCTCCTCTGCCTCTTCAAGTGCTGTGACAGCTGAGCCAACAATTCCCTCATACTGGCGTTTACTGGAGTTTTACAAGCGAAACTCTCCATGATCTCTCCTTCTCAGTATTTTACATCCAACAGTTTTTTCCTTCTTTTTTGAAGCAGAATCAGCACCAGGTCATGCATGGAGATTTAAATAATCAATGACCATAAATGCATGCAGTCTCTCTTAATATGGGGATGCACTTCTTGTTTATTGCATTACTGCAGGTACTTCGTATAGTAAAAAAGATTAATGTATGAATTCACCCACATGCAAACCATCTGCTATTAATCAGATCAGAATGTTAAATTTTATGACCCAACCGCCCGGCATGTGGATTAACTGCATGACTGTACACTGGGCCTGATTGTCACATCACTTGCAGCCTTGTTACACGTTGCTTTGTTTGTGATGCCAGTTTTATTTAGTCTGAACACCTAGTACCTGGGTTTTGTTCAACATGCTCCAGGCACTTTGGATTATGTTGAAACGCTCCATGACTTGTTTTCTCCCCCTAACCCCGCCAGATCAGCAGCCTCTCCGTGTCCCTCGGCATCCTGAATTTACAAATTAAGCACCAGCGTTAGTCACCTTGTATGTTTCCTCACTTACCCTTGACGCACAGGATCATATTTAATCAAAGCTGAACCAGAACAGTCAGATCCCTCACTTTCACTTTCTCACCAATGCCTCAGTACAACCAGCAGCAGCAGCAGTAGCAGCAGCAGCAATAATTCTTGAGCGATGTTGCCTTCACAGACAGCAAAAGCTCCCAGATGGATGCTAAAGAGAAGCCGATGCAGTCTGTAAATACAGAACACAGAAAATCACCATTCACCATCAGGGACTCTTTAACTGTTTTATTAATCCCTTCTGACCAACTTAAGAGTCTATTAAATTATGAAAGAAACAAATATATGCAACCACTGATTCATAAAAAAAAATGTAATGAAATTATTTCAGCCATTTATTGAAACTTTATTTCCACTTAGGACCAAATATTTATGAATGCTACAACTTTTCTATCAACCAGGGGGAACTAACAGGAGAGGAATTAAAATGGATTTTTTTATTTTATATTTATTTTTTATACACAGCGCTGCACAAACAACACGGATCCACGTGTCATCTGAGTCAGCTTGAAAGACTGTTGAGAAACATGAAAAATTTGGGTTGGATGATTCATTTTACCCTGAGTTTAGGCAATTCGATTCATATGACTTCTCTTTTTCAGTAAACTGACTCCAAGTTAGAGTGACATATCGTTTTACGTCATCAAATTTTCCCTTTTATCATATTGGGATGAAAGCATTATTACTTAAGAGGAGGATGGGAAAAGAAGAACAGAAAACTTAGACATAAATCCAATACACACATAATGAAACACACAATAGCGTTGATCTGCTGCTATAACAGCCGCCTACCTCTGGTTTCAGGCCTCATTCAGCCAGTGAGGTTCAACACTGATGTTGGACAATAAGTTCTGGCACACGGTCCTTATTTCCAGTTCATCCAAAAGGTTGTCAGAGGTGTAGAGGTCAAGCCTATGTCACATCTTTCCAAATCACACGGACCTGAAATTGCTAAAAGTCAAATTAATTCATGTAGCGTCAAACCATAAGAAAACTTACAACACATGAGCTGTCAAATCCACTGTAATAATACATCTTGAATTTAATTAAAACATGTAATTGTAGTATAAACAAAGACTTTCTAGTGTCTCTGCACTGAAAAAACTTTATTACAGACATTCAGGTTAATATAGTAATATAGTAGACTATTTCACATCTCTGTTGTAGTTTATAATTGCAGATTCTTTTAGGATGTCTATTGCAGAAAGTTATGAGAAAGAAAACTGAAAGAATATGTCGTCATTATGAGTTTCGGGTAAGACAGAAATCAGGAAGGAAGACACTCTAGACCAGGGGTGTCAAACATGCGGCACAGGGGCCAGAAGTGTCCCTCAAAGAGTCCAGACTGGCCCACTGGAAGACTGTACAAAACAAAAAAACGGATCAGTTCTAACTTCTTCACAGTTTTAAATTGAAATGCAACAGTAGACTGACTCATATTGTTCCAATTGCACAATTTTTTTTCGCTTAAGACATCTCTGCTGGCGGTGTACTGCAGTGCTGTAGGGGTCAACGCTTGCCGCATAGAGCTTTGCTCTTAAGCAGCCAAACCTGGATTGACTCCTGGCCAGAGCTGTCCTTTGCTGCATGCCTCCCTCTGTCTCTCTCTCCCATCACTTCCTGTCTGGCTACTGTATAATAAAGGTGTCTATGCCCCCCAAAAATCTATCCTGTTTTGAATTATTGAAGGTTAATTAATACTCTAAATATTTATAATGTATTTCTTTACATAAAAATGAGGGGAGAAATTTGTAGGTGTTATTTATACATAAATTTTTACTGGTCCGGCCCACTTGAGATCAAATTGCGCTGGATGCGGCCCATGAACTAAATTGAGTTTGACACCACTGCTGTAGACTGCATTCTTGTTTACTGCTGGCTGCTTTTACTGAGAGCAGAGATGTCAAGAAACAAAGTACAAATACTCTTTTACCCTACTTAAAGTAAAATAAAAATGGGCATTTATACATCCTTACATTTTCACACAATTATCCGTATGTTTTACTCAGTGCAAACATACATTAAAAAACCATATATATGAACTACTGAGCATTAACATGTGTTCCATGGAGCAGAAGATAGAAGCTAATGTAAAAATAGCCAGGAATTGATTTATTTACTTGCACTGTTCAGAAGCGGACGTCTCTACCCTTGTACCAAGACGTTCGTTGCAGAGATTCAAGACTACACTTTTCATTCTTTGAATTTTTTGCACCATTTCAATACTTACAGGAGACTAGTCATCATATCTTCTGCTCCATGAAACACGTGTTAATGCTCAGTAGTTCACATATATGGTTATTTAATGTATGTGTGAATTGTACTATGATGCATTAATTTTTAATATAACATTAAAGTCATTATGGCCTAGAAATATGTTTTTTGGGGAGGGAGTGGGTATTGACTATAGGCCCCTGTGGCCTTAGCTTTTGTCCTCAATGCCATTTTCCCCCTTACATTACTTTTCCTTTTATACTTTAAGTAGTTTTCAGTACTTTTGCATTTTGGTTACTTTCCTCTGACTGAGACTGTGAGGAATTTGTGATTTAGCATACATTCACTTTTTTGTGTTATAGCAACCGTTTATTGATTTATTTGGTTTATTTGCCAGGGACCATGTGTTCCTGAGAAGAGATGTGCAACACCAGATTTAGCTAATAGCTAATTCCCATGTGCAGTCCCCACATAAAACAAAACCATAAGACACACAACACAAACACAGTACAATGAACACATTCAGCATAAAATGTGAATTAGTAGTTGCTAAGACATGTTCAAGTGTTATGGTAAATGTAATTTATTTTCATTATACCTTGTTATCACTGAAAGACTAAAGGCCCCATTTAGCTGCGCAAGCACATCGACCAGTGCAAATGGGCAGCAAAGAGTGTGTGGGCGTCTCTCTGCCCATCTGCTATTCTGGTCCTTGTACATTACTGAGCAAAGGTTTTATGCACTTCAGATGTTTAGATTTGTATCCATTATGTAATAGCATTAGAGAGGCAGATTTATTCTGCAGCCAGAATAAATAAAGTAAGAAGAACAAGGTCCTGCAGCAGATTACATGGCACGGGATTACATGACAAGACAGAAGCTACTAAGGGCTTGTGTCCATATCGACGACTATTTTGCGTACTTAGGTCTGTGAGTTTAATTCTCTTCCTGCGTTCATATCTCTTATGCTAACATAATTTCCTTGCTCTCATTTCCCAGGCTGTCAAAACTGCTGGTCACGTCTAAACAATAGCACAGTACCACGGCCTTCTTGTCAGCCTATCATCTTGCTCCTTGCTGCAGTTTAAAATTTCTCTCTCTTCCTCTGCTTTAGTGCATTCTTGCCTCCTCATCAGTGCCTTTACAGACCCTCTGTTCATCGGCTCATCTTTCTTTAGCCTCATCAACCTATCAGTCTCTGCAGAGTCTTCAGCCACCAGTGCCTGGATTCCACGAGGGGGGATTTAGCTTGCTGCTGCTCAGGGATGATACCAGTTTGATCTCCAAATCTCCCTGTAGAGTCTAAGCACTAAAGACTTTGCAGGGAATAAGATTGGGCTGAGGTGACCTCTGTTCTGTTCTGTGCATATGTAAGGAAATGTTGCATGCACTTTGGCTTCGGTCCACTGATCCAGAGCCAGGGTCAGAGCATTGACGTAGTGCTAACGCAGTCTCCACTGGTCTATTCGCGGGGTCAGCGATCTCTTGTACCGTCCTCTGTTTAGAACTAGGCCCCAGGACAGCAATGCACACACAGCAATCAGAAGTTAGAAAAGTCAGAACTTTATCTATGTGGTTTGAGAGACTATGCTTTTCTGGTGTGACTGTAAATAAAGCAGGTTCTTTGCAGATTCTTGCTATTACACTGGAACAAAATTGAGCAATCATCATATGTACAATAATCATCTTTACTTCGTTTCAAGCAGAGATTGATTAAAAAATTGCACATGACATCTTCTGTGCAGGATAGAGAAGTAAACGTTTCTCCATGGACATTACTACAGTGGTCATAGAAATGCTCTAATTAGCATTAGCCCTTTTTACACATCCAATTTTGCCAAATTGGCGCAATCCCAATTATTCTACCTCTGTCTCAGTCTGTGCATTTTACACTAAACCAAACAAGTTTGCCTCATGAGTGACTTTTAGACAGCATGCCAGCATCCCGGAATCAGAGACATGAACAATGTGATCTGCGTCACAACAGAGTTGGCATTGAGTAGGATGTGCTATAACGTTTGCATCAGCTGAATCAACAGATATTTCTTTAATTTGTAAAAAGTGAATATCTCCCGTACAGACAGCTGTCAGCAGGTTTGGTAATAGAATTAAACAGACATACTGTGAAGCCAATCAGAGATCTCGAATCAGCTAAACAAGCCGATGAGAACATGTGCAGTAGTGTTTTCAAGGTTTCTGGTGGCTGCTGCTAAATGCTCTGATGTTGTTGAGAAGTTATGGGGGCCATAAACAGATGTCATAACAGAGGCCATAACAAAAGGGGCCTCTTTGAGGACTGATACCTTTTGTCGTAGCCTTCCCCAAAATGTTCACAGTTCAATTTCAAGTCAGTTGATTTATTTTCTGGTGCATGGAATTTCCCCATAAACATCAACTACCATAAATTACCAAATTATAGCCAGGGTGTTTATTTGTTTCACTCACTTAACAGAACAGGCATTTATTTGAGACCAGGCAATTAATTGCTTGCTGGCAAAAATCTTGCTCAGCAAAACTGGAGAATTATGCAAATTTCCTCAAATTCTTTTATTAAACCAGCATGACTACTGTATAACTCACATTTTTCAAAAGTAAGATCACAGTTCTGTAGTTAAATGTCTTGCCGCTGCTTCTCCTGAATTTTCCTCTGCGTATTATAGATGGGATTGAATTTCATGTGGTACTTTTTACTTTTTGGCTGCACAGAAGCCATGGTGATCGACAATTAAGTAATATTACCCGAGAGGGTGTTCTATGATATGTTGTCAGGACTGAGGCACAGTGTCAGTGGTAATGTCTTCCTTGATTTTAATTAAATAGACATACATTATCTGGTTATTTATCAAAATATACACCTGGCCAGGCAATTAAAGGGCAATTAAAGTCAGATCTTTGATGCATACATAGACATGTTTCTGTTTTCTGTATTCATACCTAAATCCCTTATTTCATTCAGCTATATTTTGAATGGCTGAAATGACGAGTCAGTGTTTGTGTATTGAAAATAATCTCAGCCTCCGAACCCTGAATGTGTTCAGTCTTTCACAAACTGCCTTTTTTTTGCTTTTGTCTGTTTCTGCTTTTCTTTGTTTCTTTTGTTCAATCAAAAATCATCTTGCGTTTGACAGCGAGAAAGGTTAGAGATACAATCAACTGTCTAAATAATCCACCCACATCTGAGCTGTAGCTTTGCAGCAGATAAAAAAATATTCATTCCGCTGTATCATTCTGATGTTGTATTCTGGCCTTCCTCTAGCTTCAGTGGATGTTTTTGTGGCTATTAATTAATCCATAAAAATAAATATCTAAATTCTTTCTTCCAGTGAGGAAAATCTTTTTGCATTTGCTCATGCTGATTATGTTCGCTTTACTCAGAAAAAATGTTTGGTATCGGTTTATGTAGATGCTTTAATACTTTAATAGATTTTGCAGGAGAGCTGATACCTCTTCTCTTCCAAAACTGTTATATTCAGTGGTATTGGGGAGGGGGGGGGGCAGCGGATTTGGTTTCATATCACATCTTCTGTGGGCAGTGAATCATGCTGCCCGGACCAGCAGCATAATTCTGGGTGGGGAGAAAGTGAAAAGGCAGTGGCAGCAGATCAGTCTGTGGTTGGTGTGAGTAGATGCATCAGTGTGAATGTGACCAGGATGATTCAACAGGAGAGAAAGGAAACGACTTCCTCTCACCGATTCTGTCCAACAGCCTTTCCCCGAATCAATACGTGTTGAAGAAACGACGGCATGTTACATGTTAATGAGAAGGTTGTATTTCGCTTTTTTTGTTTTCCGAGGCGGTATGAATGGGACCGGGCAAGGTGACATCTTTATACATCCATGTCCCATTGGAAATAGAAAGAAAAGTAAGTAAGAAAAAAAAAAACTTTCTCTAACCCAGATTTTCAAGCCTCCAGGTTCTTCTATGATAGATGTTAAACCTGTTTCATGTCATCCTAAATGAATATTCACTGTTTCCACAGTGTGTTGATTCCTGTCATACTTCTCCCTACAGATCTACCTTCTTTTTTTTTTTTTGGTTATCTAATCACTTTGTCTGGTTGTCGGCATCCATCAGGCTGGCAGGCGCCAGATGGAGGCTGACGTCTCGGCGTAGAAGAGGAAGACGAGCTGTCAGATAGTTTATCCTGCAGCCTCATCCTCCGCTAACAACCAGCTCACCACAGGCCTCATTCATCCGCCTCGTCAGCCTGCAGACAGGAGCTGGCAGCTCGTCACTTTACATACAGAGGAGACAGTAGAAGCCGACAACTGAGGGGACAATAGAACCAAACTGGGTGCAGTGCTACATGTAGTGGAGGGACGGAAAGATGACTCAAAGACTGTGGTCTGTGCCAGTGGCGACTGGTGATTAGCTGGTTCTACAGGCACTGAAAGTGTCTGCTGGATGTAGCTTAAACTAAGCTTTTGACTCCAACAATAGAACTCTGTTACATTTATTCTAGAAAGGCTCAAATTCTCCATCCAACAGCTCAGCTGCTTACTTAGTGCAGAGTGGATTTTTCTTGTAAATGCATAATGGTTATGATTAGATTATGTGTTACTCACCAAAACACATGATTGGAAAGCCAATTTGAAATTGAAGTATTTTAAATGCAGCATGGTTCACATCCAAGTTTGCAGCAACTTTTTAATGCCTTTCCTGGTATGTTTACACACACCTGTAGGACAGTGGAATAATGTGAAAACATTGGCAGGATTGTGTATCGCATTATCCCTGATTCATGTGCTTGCACCAGGCCAATCCACCACAGCTGCTCATAAAAATAATAATAATCAGAAACAGTTGAAATAGAAATATAATCCTATAATCCTATAATATAACTCTACTTCTGTAACTAACTTCACTATATATATATATATATATATATATATATATATATATATATATATATATATATATAGATGGAGGGATGCATTGATGGAGAAAATAGCAATAAAAGGAAGAAAAGAAGGGAGTATTTTGTTTTTAGTTCCGATGATAAAGGTGAGTCAGCCAATGCAGATAAATCTGTCTGCATTGTTTGCCTCAAGGAAGTTGTGGGTTGAATGCGGTTAAAACCTCCATTCATGTATTAATGAAAATCATCATTATAAGAACAGCTCCAGGCTGTTGCCAAACCTTGGAATTAACTATAGTGTCCATCACATAATGCTCTTGGGGTCCTTAAAGCACCCCACCCCCAACAGACACACGCACGCACGCACGCACAGACACACACACACAGACACACACACACACACACACACACACACACACACACACACACACACACACACACACACACACACAATCATGGCAAAAAAGAGTGGTTAAATAGTGGATATATTTATGAGTGAAATGGCTTATTTTAATCCATTCAGTCCAACAACAACATCAACATTTGGAAGAGCCAAAATTTAATTATTTGAAGCCCAATTACGTTAGCTGAAGGGCTAACCTGGGAGAATTACCAATGAATTCACTGGTGTGCATACTTTTTGGGCCCAGTGGAAACATGTAGCTCAAAATGGAATGAATGCAACACCTATAACATTATATCCGGATATTATATATCCGGATATAATAATATATATTATATATATATATATATATATATATATATATATATTACTGCCTCAACTCCTACTCCACAGAGGATGAACTCAACCAGATGACCTTAGCTTGAGCTCCACCCTCAGGATAAACCACATTTTCTATGAGTAAATAAGTCACTAGTAATGTGGCAAACCTGGGGAACCAAGGAGGTAGGTTCCAATGTACAGAGTGCAAGACAAAGTCAAGGGTTGAGGTATAAACAAAAATTGGAGGACTGGGGTTGGTGCCAAAAAACAGGTTCCTCTCTCGTTGGAGGAAATCCTCAGCCAGCAACCTGGCTGTTGATGTGTTTTCTTTCCAACAAATTCATATTGTGGCTGAAATTGACACTGCCGCCTCTAGGGGGTGCTGATATCATTTTACGCTACAGTGTTTTAATGTTCCTGTTAATGTACTGAAAAGCTTGCCAGGCCACTGATCGCCTTGAACAGTCCGATGCATAAAAACTAACCAGAAAGCATGTTTGCTTTTGTATCAAAACTTTATTTATCAAACAAAAAGAATGCACCATTGAAATAACATTTCTATAAAAAAGGACCATGGGACTGTTCTACAGTGCATTACAAAACCAGCAATTGTATACAACATTGTGGATAGAAACTTCGCCTTACTTCATCTGAGATACGTCATCATCATCATTATCATCATCATCATCATCATCATCTTAACTGTCATGATCATTTTTCCTCCCCGTCACTCAAATGAACAAAATGTACACTCTTAAATATTGCAGTCACTAAGCTAATTTGGTTATAATGAATTGAGGATTGGACTTTTTTTTTCATTTTTCTTTTTTTTTTTAAAAGGAAGTCAACTGTATTTACTCAGAGCCTCCTCTGTTTAACAATGATGTTCTGGAAATGAAGTAATTGTCTGCGAGAGAGGAGATAAGGGCAGTTTTAATTTGGTTCCTTTCACCCCGATGAGATGAGGTCCAAATCATTTTAACTTTTTTTTCCTCCCTACTTCCATTATGTTAGCTGTCAGCCTGAAACTGTCTCTGCCGGAGCTGACAGAGTCGATTTCACACCAACATCAGGCCACTTTCGAAGTCAGCACATCCCTGACTAACTTCACTTTGTCTTTTTTTAACCACTTCTTTCTTTTTTTCTTTTTTTTTTTTAAACCATGTAATTTGTCCCTTTTTGATCCTCAGTGGTTCCCACACAGGAGTGAAGCGCCCAAAGAAAGAAATTAATGAAGTTGAGTTTCCCTTTGAAATATGGGAGCCGAGCCTCCCGAATTTACACCTTATCAGGTCTGGTTGTGTTTCTGGGTTTCACACAGTCACCACAGGACGAGTTCACAAGGGCTGGAGTCTTTGCTGATAGAGGACAATGTGTTTTTTTAGTCACAGTTATTTCACCTGTACTTTACCTGTGTTCATGTAGAACATTTTACTAAGTACAATATCACTGTTCATATGGATTTTCCACCTCCCAGCCAAGCCGCTTGACTTTTATGGTCAAAGATATGGTGTCATTGTGTCTTAATGCAGTTGAGAGGACTGTTATTACACATATGATGCATTCAAGGACGCTCAGACTGCTGAGAACTCACAATAATCGTCTCCTCACAGAAAAAAAAATAGTCTGAAAAAATAACTGGTAGTCTGGGTTGATATTACATTACCACAGATTTATTAGTATTTCCAGTAGTTAAAAAATGTACTGAAATTCCAGCAATATGCTTGAGGTCATTTAGAAACAGTGTCTTCATTAGTTGTTTTTTCCACCATAGTACTGACACATTGATTTTCTATTTTTAACTAACTAACCAAATTTAAAGAATCCATGGTTGATCTGGCTGATACGCTGTCGTAAATATCAAATATTTATCTGATTTGGCTTCAAAAATGTATAGACGGCTCCACGGAAACTATTTATTTGAAAATCATACCCGGAAGACAAATAGCAAAACATGGACTTGGTGCAAAGATAAATGTGAATTCTCACATCGCTTCACTGGCTGGCGTCATTGTTAAAGCTCTGATGTCTGAGCGTCCCCTGAATGCACCAAAACAGTCCCCAAAACAGCAAATCGAATAAAGTTAAAGTGATGGATTATCTATCTGGGGCAAGATGGTGCTGAAATCACCCAGCCAAGATTAAAGAGGAGCTTCCTACCTCCAGAAAATTGATTTTATTTTTGCCTATCCTCCTTTAATGTTTCACCTTGCTGCAGTGATACACAGGTACTTCAAGATCCTGTGACATCAGTGTTGGGTGTGATCATTGGTTAAAAAAAAAAAGCCTTTCAGCCAACTGTGAAGATTTTCTGGCTCCGGTGGCAGATCGAGTGTCAAACCTAAATTCTTGGCTACAACAAACTAAGTTTCCAACCACTAGGGATATGTCTGTTATGTATATACAGGTTATTGTTATAAAGTATAAGTGCATAGATATGATTGCAGACTCAATCAAATGACTTTTGGCTGTAAATAAACAAAAAGTTGTGGTGACTGTGTGTCTTCAGAATGAACCAATTTGACACTATGGACCATTCATTAAGAAAAGAAATTAAATACAAGAAAGAACTAAACAAAAGAAAAAGTCTTAACAGCGCTTCAGTCCTATTTTTCGGTTTGTTCTTTGCTAAACTAAATTTACATTTGCAGAAATATCACATGGTTATAAATAATAGTTTCAAAGAGCACTCGAAATTAAGTGATAATAATAATAATAATATATTAAATTTGATTATAAAAAGTTACTACTACTCTAGCGGAACTGTACACTGTAAAAAAGCAGCGTTCTGTAATGTAGTTCTGCTGCAGCGACGCTTTTCTCCACAGTAAAATACACATGTAGAGCCGACAAGAATGATACAAACAAACAAAAAAGCCCAACATCTGGCTGTTGAAGTTCGGGTCTATCTGTCAAAGGGAAACCTTCATATTGTAGAGAAAGAAGTTTGGTTCAAGATTCGTTATGTAAAGTTTAACCAAAAGAAAAAAACAAACAAAAAGACACATCTGAGCTGATCAAAATTAAAACACAAGTTCCCTCTTAGTTTGCTTTATGGACAGCTACACATTTACTGTAGTTCATAGCTCATGAAACCAAAAAAACACTTTTGCAGACTGAATGTTTAATATTTCACTTGATAAATGATGCGGGGAGAGATTACTTCATTTGGAGAGAATCACGGATCTGTTCCTGTTCTGGCATTAGTTAAAAGAACCATATTTGAGGTTTTGCTGTATCTTTTGCATCTGTTCATTTTCCAAAATCATCCCAGTCAGCTGTTAGATCGATTCTCTTCCCTTCAGGCAGCCAACGCTTTCAATGGATTTCTATGAAAATCAGGCTGGAGAGACTTTGGATTGAGCTCATAACGCTGTTATCATCTCTGCATTTACTGTTCTCGGAGTGATACTTTTTGTTATTTGGTAAGGGTCGTAAGAGCTGATTGATTTTTATCCTATGCTACTTTTGCACACAACCAAAGTCTGCAACTGAATTGATTTCCATTATCAACCGGTCAATTATTGTTTGGTTTACAACAGAAAAAGTGCATGAAATCATCACAGTTCATCCTAAAGCCTGATATACTATCATCAGACTCACACAAAGATTGGGTACGACAAAGAGTAGATGCAATATTAGTACAAAGATTGGTTTGATATTACTTGAAAAATGACCATTAAATGATTAACAAACTGAAGTTTGCTTTACAAATTGATTTTCCTGATCTCTGATGATCTCTGAATGCAGCAGTCATACTCAGGTTTAGAGTAAAACGACTGTACCGAGACCTTCTAGAGAAAAGCGACCTTGGTCTGGTCCGAATTCTGAAGCGGGAACTCATCCGAACATGATCCTGATCCCAACTGCAAGACGTTCCACTTTCCATATCTGGATGTGGATGAGTGAAATCGAGCTAAGCTGGATTAGCGACATATTTGCCTGCTTAACATCTGAGACGGGACTTTCTTCCTGTGTTTCAATTAACAAACGGTCTCACGTGGCTTTTAGTGATGCATTTTGCTTCGCTTGAAACCAAACGAAGCTTTCTAGAATCGACCTGGAAAGGACTAGTTGTGTAAGAAGGAACAATTTTGGGTTGTCTTAGGAGTAATTTGCAGGAAGACTGTGAGTCATATTTAATGAATGGACTAAAATATGAAAAGAGCAGCAAAACACTTGTACAGTCCCCTGGAGTGTTAGAGAGCCTGACGTCTACAGTACTGGAGACAGCAGCTACTGAAGACTCATCTGTTATTGATGACGTAGATGAATGTTACTTCCCTGCAACTGTCTGGCGAGGAAATATCTTCACAAAAAATGTTTATTTTCTGTGAAATCTTATCAGCGGCATAAATACAACTTTGTGCTGTCTCTCTCTCTCTTTCTCCTTTGTCCCTTTTCCTTTACTCAAGCAGCACAACATGTGCTGGTCCCTGTTTAAATCTATCTAATGTTCTTATTTTGAGTAATTAACCAAGATAATTTTCCTACAAAAAAAAATATTTTCTTGAATCTTAAGCTTAAATATTGAGAATGAATCTTAATTTAGCGTTTAATAACACTAGAATATCTGACCAGCACTTATTGGCTTTCTACCACCAATGAGTCAAATTGATCCTCTGGTGGTTCTAGTGTTAAATTGTAATGTTCTGATTTCACGTTCGTATCTCAAGTCTTTCATAAGCAAATCTGATGGAAAAAGGCTCAGTGTGAGACTAAAAGACACTATTTTACAAAGCGAGTCACCAAGCGAGTGGGTTGGGAATTAAGTATCTCGCCTTTGGACACACACAGCTGCTTCGCGGCTCCGATCTGTGATATTTTAGGTATGGGACGATCCTTGTCATCACTGGGTTCGGCACGTCTGATGTGTCTGTTTCCCAGACAGCAGCCAGAAAAGCTGCATCTGTGCCATGTTAGTGGAAAAAAAAAAAAAAAAAGAGGAACCACTTTTCTTTTTTAGTCTCTGTTTGAAAAGGACACAACGCTTTTGGGAGAAACCCTCAGCGAAGCAGAGCGTCTGTTCTATGTCGGCCGTGCAGGAGGAATGACTGAACACAGCACAGAGCACATTTTACCATTTCACAGACTTCAAACAAAGCTAGAAAAAAAAAAATCGCTGCTGTGAAAACTAAAGGCATGAAGAATAATCGTCTCCACAACAGCAACAAAAACGGATGATTTGAGCGATAAATAAAATGCTTGAAACACTGTAGCAACTTAACTGGTGTCTGACAACTTAAGAGTGGAAAGACCTTGTGTATCTGAGTCAAACAACAGAATAAATTAACAATCATTACCAGGCAATTAACGATATTTCATCTCGGATTGGCATCATTTGACAGCTGCAGGGAAGCATCGTCCACTAAGAATAATTTAATTAATCAGCCAATTAAATGTGAGCAGCTGATGTGTCCGTCCAACGCTTTAAATAGTTTTCAGACATGCTGATAACTGGTGGTATTTCATGTTTTATAAGACAGAAAACCTCCCAGTGTTAAACCTCCCAGTCCAGCTCATTGATTTTTAAATCCTCAATATTTTTAGATTAAAACAGCCAATGGTTTCAGCTCATTTCTATTAAAGGTCCAAAATATCTAAAGTTTAGTTGGAGGGACTGTGAAGATCTATATTTGTGCTGCAGTCGCATAATCTGTCACGGTCAACATGTAGTTACGTTATTATACAATGTGAGATTTTGAAATTAACCTGCTTAACATCTCTGAACGCACCAACAAGGAGAGTTTTTAAAATAGTCTGTGATGTGCAACAAGTAACATTAGATAAATGCTCAAATGGATTATATATGAAGCAATTGTGAATTGTTTGGATATGAGATTGAACGTGTTTGTAAATTGTAACATTATATTCATATTACCTCAATTCTCTTTTGTTTTGCTGAACCAATCAGTCTAATTGATGCTAGAACCAGGTTTATTATGTATAAAATATGAAATACGTACAGCTGCATAGATCTTATCCACTTTTAGCAATGTAATTACACATTCAGGGAGGCAAACATAATTGGACAGAAGCAGTTTATGATTTTATCCTCCTGCCTGGTCCACTTTTATTCTGGCTGTGGTGTTAAAAAGCTGAAACACACATTTCTATGAGCATAAAACAAACTGATGAGAACCTTATTGGCAGGCCTCGGTCATTACAGCTTCACTTACTCCTACTTGAAGGCAGAGCATGTTGTTCAATTAGATTTTAGGATGGAATGATATTGGATATTATCTCCATTTGGGGAATCAACAATGGAAATAAGCTCTTACCCTTATGAAATCTGATATATTAGTTTTGTCAATAAACCTAAATGTAAATTATTTTTCTTTTCGTGGAAATATTTTGTCATTATTTTTATGGCCCTGGCACAGGAAGATGACATTTTTGATCATCATAACAGCCACGAAGCTCTGACTCGCTCCATTGAACACAACACCTGATCTTTTCTTTGTTTTGTTTTTTAATGAAAACAACAATTACAGAAGTCTGTGACCTCTAACTGTAAATTTCAAGTCTCTGCAAGTAGATTCTCTTTTGTCGGAATAAATTACCGCCGACAGCTGCTGAGAAGCGATGGATGATTTTGGAAAACAATCAGCTTCATAAAAAAAAAGAGATTTAATATGATTTATATTTAATAGGCTCAAACATGCAATACCACTGGTGACTCTAATCGCACTAATCATTTCGTCTGCTTTCATCCTTCCTCTTTTGACACAAAAAGCAGAAATCTCTTGTGTTAAGCAGGCCCCGTTTAATTCAGCATTCACTGCTAAAATCCGATTTTCCTTCCTATAAATCAAATTTCCTCCTCACTCTGCAGTGTGGGATCGTTCCATCAGTCTGCCGCTCTGCCTTTTTTTTGAAGGGGGGGTGGGGGGAGGAAGAGAAGAGCGACTCGGGAGCGGAATGAAAGCGCTTGGCTCAGGCTGGATGTATCTCCCCGAAAAACACGCTGATGAGTTTGATCCCCGCGCCGCCCGCCTGCCTGCCTTCCCCTCACCTTTCATCCCCTCGCGCTCGTTCTGCAGAGACGTTACCTTTCCATCCCCTCCGTCCCAGGGACTTTTCCCTGCTGCTGTAACGGCCCAGCGAGCGTGAGCTTGAATCATAATATTTGAAACAGCGTTATAATGAATTCCCGGCCTCATTCCTCCCGTGCCCCGCTCGCACATTCAAACCACCTCTGAATATCAATTCTCCTCCACTCTCTCCGTCTCCCTCAGGCTGTTTTACTTTCATCGCATAAAGATAAAGGTCTGTAAATTACAATATGGGGACTGGGGTGACACAGTTAAATATGAAGCATACTGATGGCCTGTTTTCTTTCACCTCAGCTGATTAATGAATAATTTGTGTTGGAAGAGCAGTTTGTTTCTTCCTGACTTACTGCACGCTGCAAAAAAAAAAAAAAAAAGATCAGTCACATACTTGGCCTTCAAATTGAGTTTTCCTGAAAGTGGTGGAGGTAATTTCACTAATCTCTAATTATATCACTTTTGTGTCAGGGAATCTTTGGAAATGAGGTCCGATGTTTTTAAAAATGGCGCTGGATTGTTGAATATAAAAAAATGACAAGTGGCGGGAAAAAATACTAAACAGGAAAAAATAACCAGGAATTTCTTTCTTCTTTTCACTCTATTTTACTGCAGCAAGGAAAATCCCAACGTCCCCTAACAACCCATTTAACCGATCCTTTCCTGCTGTCAATACAAATGTTGTTATTTTAAAGAACTGACATGTTTCTGACTGACCTCATGTAAAAAAGGTCACTCTGACACCACAACACTGCATGTTGGATTCTTCTTATGCGAAAAGAAAAGAACAAACAAAACAATGTCACAAAAGATTCTCCTCATATTAGTAAATGATTCTATTTTGAAAAACATTTAACTGTGTTTGATGCGTTCAAAGGCTGTAAGCTATCAATTTTCATGGCGGTTCATGACCTTTAAAGTAGCTCTCTGTGGAAATGTGTTTAAAAAAACCTGATCTGAAAAAGCACAGTTCTGACAGGACAGCGAATGTAAAAATATACTTTGTGGAATATGCATTATTTGTGTTTATATTTGTGTTTTTTTTTCTTTTTTTCTTCTTCTTGATTTTGTATAAAATACTGAACCCCCTGAAGATAACTCAAAGTGAAGCTGGCGGTTTTGCAATATTCCCATGTGGGTGATCGAGGTTGACAGAGGTACATGTGGGCTCATCTCATGAAAAGTAAACACCAATTCATTAAACGTGGGCCCAAATAAGACAAACTCACCTTCAGTCAAACATATACTGAAACTACTACTCAAAGTGAAAAAATAAACAGCGGTAGAGACCACACTCATTATCATCATCATCTGCTCCACTACCATCTCTAATCTCAACATTAATAATAATAATAATAATAATAATAATAACAGTAATATTTGTGATCCTCTTTCTATAACACCTCCCTTACAATTGACTCCTTTATTGCCAAATTCCTATGTATTCCACGACCCTCACAGCACGCTCTTGTGGCTGTTTATTTAGTGAATTCCGAAACTAGCAATAGTTGGTAATTATGTATATCATTATTTTCAAGATCCTGACTTAGTTGACCTTTGTTTGTCTTCTCAAGAAAACTTATGATTGAGACCTTGATCCAGTGATAACTATTAAATTATCAGTCAAAACAACAGCAAACAACAAAACTGCTGTCTTGTGATCATGACTTAATTATCTCTTTTAGAAAATTGTTTTGGTGCTGATAACTTTGACTCACTTTGAATATCGTTAAGTGACTTCAAAATGTAGCCGTGAACAGATGTCCCAAAAGCCAACAGCACAGTCTTCACTTTACTTTTTTCTGTTTTGCAGGCATTTCTCAAAACCATCAGTCACTGTGTAGCATCTGGAGCCATCTTTGTTTGATAGGATGGTTCCTGCCTGTTGCAGTCCAGATATTGTACAACATGTTTTCCATCTAGATCACTTTACTGGTTTTCACTGACGTAGGGTCCACATTTGAGTCTGAAACAGACTGTAACAAAGAATGAAAACAAAACAAACAAACAAAAATACTATATGTTTTCTGAGATGAGAATTTGGCAATGGCACAAGTCCTTGTAAGTGAAGACTGAAGTTTGTCTGGGTTGGGGGAGCAAAGGCTTTGCCAAGAGCAGCAACAGACTGTGGGAGTCTATAGAGGTTTCAATACAGTCTTGAAAGAGAAAAGTCGGCAGGATCCAGATCCTTTTTTTATTATTATTCTTTTAATCCTCAGGGTCCAGAGGTGGAAGGGTTACCTGGGTCAAGGGTGGTAGTTGGTTCAGTGAAAAATCATACTGTTTTGCTTAAGAGAAAGAAAAAAAGGAGAGAGATACTAAGTAAAACAAGTGGTGGAAAGGCAACCGAGAATCAGCTCGCATCACCACATCAGGCAACCTTGGATCCAGGTGATAAAAAGAAAGTTTTGGTGATACTTTGGTGGCTGAGGATGTGTTTTCTATTACCTATTCTGGGTTCCTATAACATTTTCAAACCATATACACATCCTGTAACTGCACAAATTTGAAATACCCAAACAAGGAACAGAAGATAAAAGGAATACCCCCAATGGCAATCATGAAAAATAAGTGAGGTACGGTCACAGTAACTGAGTTGTGGAGAACTCAGCGGAGGAGGATGCTAATAAATACCACAAAGAAGAGAAACAGGAGGGATCATAGAATTTTGTCTTCTTTTTTGTTATAATCCCTTTCTCCTGTTTCATTAAGTCGAGGCGCTAGGCATTGGGTTTTTCTAGTTTTGTGTTTGAGGTTGAAGGGCCTTGAGGGGTTTCAGTTTGAACTCCTAAAGATTCCCACTTTTGTCCTATTGTTGGATTTGATGCTGTGCTGTTGTAGCGTTTATGCTCAGTTTCTATCCAGTCCCCGTCCCAAACTAGCCAAGACCAGTAGAAACCAAACAAACTCAACCCAGCGCAGATGGAGGTCCCATTCCCCATAGGCATTTTCAAACCCAGATTGACCTGTTGCCTTCCATAACAGATGAACAGCAGGTGACATCACAGCTTGAAGAAGGGTTCCAGACTGGACCATAGCTGAGGGCTGGGCCGGGGCGGGGTCAGAGGTTAGAAGGCGGAGCCAGTAATAGCATTGAGCTGCTTCATCAGCCCTTCTAGACTGGCCATCTGCTCTGAAAGGTCATCCTGCTCGTAAACCTGAGAGAAGAGAAGAGAAGGTTACATGAATGTAAAGAAAAGCTGCCTGAATCAGTATATTTACATGACACATAGAAAAGTTTAATTATTTTATGAGTCCAACTAAAACCAAACTTTTAAAGTACATGTAAGCAGGTTAGCATGACTGAAGTCGATCTTGCAAAGTCGTACTGACACAGCAAGATAATGCAATTCGAATCAAGATATTCAGCCACTTCTTCAGCCCGATCAGATTGCGTATTTTCTACAGATCCTCACCAAACTCTGACCCAGAAGCCAAACAGTAAAATCTTCAAGTCAAATCTTACAGGTTAAACATAAGCCCTGATGTGGACTTATTTGAAGTCAGGATCTGAAGCACTGGGCAGAAGTACTGGCCGACAACTTAACAATTCTACTTTGGGTATAGCCCAGGTTATGTGTAACCTATAACATTTTCTCCCTCCTTCATTCCTTTGTAAGTCATCTCTCATGGACTAAAACATTGCTGCTATTCCATCGCAATGAATTTCATGTCTAGTTTTATTTCTCAGTCAGTGTTCTGAGTCGGAGTTCAGGTATTGTTGCCTGGCAGCGCAGGGCAAACTTTTCAATTTACATTTATTACTGAATAAAATCAAAGCTGATTTGATATTATCTGATGGATCTGAAGCAAGTTTCAAGTCTCTGCATGTTGACTGAACTGAAACCAAAGACTGCCTGAAGGAAGATGATCTATATAAAAAAAAAGTTGTAAAATGTTCAACAGGAATGTTCACAAGTTTTCTAGTTGATAATATCCGTGTTCACAAACAAATTAGGTCTGCCTCCGAGTGCACCACATCAAACATGTTGGGAGTTGTTGCTGTTGCTGGTCTGCAGGCGTTTCAAAGGACAGGACACACTCACAGTGTGAAAGACGGCACTTTAATCCTGCAGAGACTCTGTGATCACTGTGTAATGGCGTGTCCGGTCTGGCTATACAAACTGTCCCCTTTGAGTGGGCCGGCTGAAGTACCTCCATATCTGTGCTTGCCTGTGTGTTTGTGTGTGTGTGCGCCAAGTGTACAGTACATCTCTCACATACACAGCGTGATATATATTGAGCTTGGCCTATATGCAGACTTTGTCCTTGCTGTTTGAAAGAAAAATATTCTATATTCTCCTCAGTATGCTGTGGGAAACTGCTAAAGGCTCAGCTGAAGTTGTTTGTAACAATGCACAAGTCCTTTTCCATGTACTGGGCCTGCATTACCACGGTACTTAATATTTCTGCAGACCTCGCCACTTATTAAATCGGTTCTACTGCATGCAAGTAATATAAAAAAATCCTAATATAAAAGGACAAATATTAAGACAAACCTGCATTATAAAATCTACAGTTACCCAACATCACTTTACACCTCTTTGTTGCTTTCCTGTTTAAAATGTTTGATCATCAAACATGCATACATACAATAAATTATTAAAATATTCAATAGTTAACTGTTGACTACTATTGCTTTATTCAAAGTTTAATATTTTACTTTCATTGTCTATATATAAAAATGTACATGCGTGTGTGGTCCAAAAGCACCTAGTTAGACCTGTAGCAGCAATGTAGTCTGCCTTCCCACACACTCACTCAAAATGTGATTAATTCATCATGTAATCTAAAATACATGGCCAGTAAAAGGACTGATTAATCAGAGTTAACATATAAAAACAGATAAAGAAAGGTACTATGAAATGAGCTGCATGGTCCAGATTTGAAAAGATATGAGTCTTGTCCTTTTAAAGCTATTAACCCGACCCTTCACAGTCACGTTACATCAGCTTTTGCCTGGTTTCAGTCTCTGAACAACTTAACTCCCCCAGATCAGATATAGATTTTTAGATCGCCGCATTTTAAAACATCACTGGGGCCCAATCACTGCAGGATGCTAATGTTTAACAAACAGCCTGAATCCACCAGCAGCAACCTCTTTACCAACTAATGGTAACAATTAATGTGGGGAGTACAGGACTTCATGGTCAAAGGGGGTTCCTTCATTTGAAACAGTTATACCAGTTATACAGTTATAAATACCATTTCACAAAATGGTTCAGTCCACCCACAGACAGGGGCTGGCAACAAGTGTAACACCAGTGAGCCCAGAATGAATATAGGCCAAATGCATCAATTCAGGTAATGAATAAAAGAAGCAGTCATAAATATATATTATGAAAAAATCACTTTCTCAGTGTTTGTAAATATTTAGGTCTCTGGTGTTCCTGCTAACACAAAAACTGTGAAATGAGACCACCCACTCATTCTGTTGGATGCTTAACTCTTTTTAAAAATAATTTTTGCACACACGCTTTGTGCACTGGCATGGATAGAGACCCACTGACGTTAAAAGCATACAGTGCCAAGAATTTGGTGCTACCTACATTTTAGATGGATTACCATGAAAATCTTGTGTAGACAAGATCATGTTCATTAAAAGACAAAGAGAAACAACTTGGTTGCTTGCTCACTTCCTATTTAGCAGCTCATTTGGGCTAAATTCCACTTTTTCCAGTACTTTTCTTCTTTTTGTATAATTTCCAGCCAACCTCAGGCATTTAGTGCTATTTCGCAAACATTACCATGTCATTGTCATTGCAGCATGTTAGCCTGCTGATGTTAGCATTTAGCTGGAAGCTGTGCCTCAGTACAGCCTCGGGCTGAGGTCTGGTTAAGAACTGTGAACCTTTGATTTGCAGTTTTCTGTATGCATATGAAGTGCTACAGGCACTAAAATGCTTGATGTTAAATCAGACCAAGCATTGCCACAAACAATGTCAAATATAAGGGGCGGCTATAATAAACGTGTGTTTTGAAATTCATTGAAATTATTTACTGTATGTGTTCCTTACATAGAGCTTCATCTGTTGCTGTAAGCCCTGCTCATTTCTGCAAAGTCAAGCCACTTTTGCAAACTAGACCTAAAATGGTGTCACAGAATTCTTTGCCACCTCAAAATGGGGCAAATTGCATGATATTAGCCTACAGGTTGTGCTTCTAGCAAATTACTCACACATTTTTATCCTGTTCTAAATGTAGGGTACCTTAAAGGGATATATTTGAAGTTTTTAATACTGAGTGGACAAATGGGCTTTAGGTAAACTTCTGTTTATTATTATCAGAACAATGAGAAAATAGTCTCAAAAATAACCTCAAACCTCAGTTCTGCGTTTAAAATGCTGAAAAAATAAATACCGGGAACACAAACCAAACAAGCTTCAGGTGTCATACTGACATATTACTAAATAAATAAATAATCAAATTTACCATTATTGAGTAACATGAGTTCTACTCACAAAATGTAGAGTCTAACCTGTAAATGCAGTGCTACACAACTAGGACTCTTGTCGCTGCTGATTTCTGTCTGAACCTCTTCATCCTTAAAACTTTAGATTGTGTTGCTACAGGAGCAGTTTAAGTTTGATAACGTATAAAGTAAAGGCTGATGTTGTGAAAAAGAGAAAAGTCAATTTTATAAAATTATACAACATATTCTGCCCATGTTCTCAGCATCAAATTGTGTTACTATCTTAGCAGCATTAGAAAAAAGTCATTTGGTGCCAAAATAAATAGAGTTTACCAAGAAAAAGTGTCTTTCATGCTGTGTTTTAGTTGAAGGTTTCAGGTGTAAATCAGTAAAAAAGCATCTCTTTCTCACAGCTTTTCATTTTAACTCTCCAATGTGGCTTTTCTGCAGGTAACATTTGTCTCTATTCAGACATAATTGACTGTGGAGATTGACATATAAAGAATAAAAGGACAAACAGCACCTGTAAGGTTGCTCTTTATCAGTGTAATACACACAGCATGACCTGTCGACCTTCCACTTTCACTCTGAATGAGACCATAAAAGCTCATCTAAAAGCTCCTGACTGCCAGACATTTTCCACTTTCGACAGACAAAGAGGCTTCTATAAAAATTCCAACAATGTCTAAAAGAAGAAAAAAAGTAAATCCACAAAAAAAAAAACTAAAAACGTTGCAACTTCTTGATCTCGTTTGTTGACCCATAACATTGAGTTTCACCGAGTCAGTGAACGCTTTATCGACAGGATAAAACAGCCGTCGATGCTGTGCGTTTCTCTTTGATATCCGGTTATCTCTGCCGACCTGCTGACCTGGATCCACGCTCTGTAATCCGCCAGAGATTCATCCCGACACAGCGGAGCGTGCGGCGCCAAGTCGACTGTTTCACACTGACTCAGATACAGTACATCTGGAAACTGTGTTTACGATGTCACAAGGTCCCTGCCCACGTTTTCTAAAAGCGCCTCACTGAAACAGCAACGTAATAAAGTATTAACCCATTTAAGCCGCCTTCTTTTTTCAAAGGTTTCGTGCATACAGTTATATCAGTTGAGTCACTAACAATCATGTTACCTAACTATTTCATTCCATCTTCTTCTCCGCTTTGGAGAAAATAGCATTTTAATGACTGGCAGCTCTTGTTGCTGCTTGCACAAATATGCCCATAAACAAAAAAATCTTTATCCCAGGTACAAACATTTTTTTTCGAGTAATTCCTGAGACTAATACAAATTTAATATTGCATAAATAGTGTAGAATAAATTTTTACACGTATGTCAAAGAACCAGCTCAAGCACACATCTGAGAAATCCAAGAAGTCCTCCATAACACTAAATGGTTGATCAGCTTTCCTTATAGCTCCTGCAGCCGTCTCTCTCTCTTGTACTCGCCGTGCTGTTCAGGGTATTTGGCTTTTAAGTGACAAATTAAAGCAGTAGTGCTAAAGGTCTTCGCAGAGGAACCCCCTCTAGACACTTTGGTTGAACACTTGCAATTTTATTCTTGCTCTCTAACACTTTAAATTTCTCCACACTGCCGACATTTTAACCAAGGTGCCAGGTCACCGCATCACTGTACGTTGTTTGGGTTTTAAGGCAGCAGGCGTCCAAAAAGTTGCATCGCAGCCATCTGTAAGACTAGTACTTCATTGTGCGTCACACGCCACTATTCGGCGTTGCTTTTAACTCACTCCACCAAAGGCTGAATGTGGAACTTTTGCAATTATCAGCCGATTACTGAATATTCGATGCACCCTTAATTGAATATAATAATAATTTAAATAAAACAGCCTCTTTCTGGGAGGGTTTGTCTTCGCCGTGTTCTCGTGAGGAGAGGCAGGAAGTCGATGATGTCATGACAGGAAGCACTTGGTAAAACATATTTTCTGTGCTTAAAACCTTTGTCTAAGTTAAGTATTTTATTCATATAATAAAATAACAGTCTTGACTTAACAGTTGACTTAAATGGGTTATATCTCATTGTAGCTGAAAGAGAATTTTCTCTCATCATACTGAATGAACTGTCTGGGTCTTATTTTAGTTATAAAACTATAATAAAACTAAACAAAATTAATGCAAATTACACACACTGTTCATCATCGTTATCATGTCTGCCTATTTATTGGTGGCCAAACCAAAGAATTACAAGCATGGCGTCCGTCACATGACGCTAATTGACCCAAAGACGCATTTATTTCCCATCCGCTATCATAGGGAACGGCTGTGAAACGGTGGATACCTTTTCCTGCGTGTCACAACCCCCCGGAGAAAACGACTCGTTTTACTATCAGCCTTTAAGCCATTCGGCTTGATAACGTTTGAGAAGTCTGGAAGAGCTGAGAGACTGAATTATTTTAACCCCATTCAAGTTTATTTCCGTCACAGCACGGTGCTTTGCTCCGATGACACATCGCTGACAGCTGGATTTATACTTTGCCGTTTTCTTCAGCTCCTCTAATATCACTCAATAGTGACACTGATAAATGTGCCTGCTTATTTCTGACAACACAGGTAAAAGCTATTCATCTTTATACTCTTTGGTATAGTGAATGAAATGTCATATACAGACACTTTTAGGGGCGTTGATTATGGTAATGATGAAATCCTCCTCATGAACAGGTGACATCAAGCTGAAAAGATTGATTTTGAACAAGTTTGTGTACGAGGCTGTATGCAAGTTTTTTACTTATTTTTAGAGTTTATAGTGTGACTGCTCTGAATATCGCTGGTGCAGCTCTATAAAAACTGTTTTGTTATTTAATGTAGTCATATAAATACATATTAATGCCTTGAATGTTCTTCTTTCATTCTTCACATGGCGATAAAAAAACTGTACCAGTATTTCTCAGTCATGACACAATTAAAAGCGACTTTCTGACCTCATTAGCTAACTTAGATGCAAACAAGGGTACATGTACTTTCTCTAGTTTGTTTTAATCTTCAGAGCCCTGAAGTTAAAAAAAAAAAATAATAATAATTTTAAAGAATAATGAGACTGAGCTGTAATTATTACTGCCCCTGCCACTAGCTATAATAATAATAAACAGGGAGTAGATCAAATTCAAACATTAGGATGCTTTCCAAGCACCACCTCGGTGTGTCCGTCATAACTAATGCATTCTGTGACCTCCCGCTCTGTCAGAAAGTCTAAACATCACCACCGACTCTACTCTCAGAGTGAACCTGAGTGAGTGAAGTCTGAGGAAAGTTGGCCGCCTTTTAGGATCAAAGGTCAGCTGGTGCATTTTGTACGTGTGTGAACCCAGTGACCTGCTCTCCAGATCAAACTGAGGCCAGGAGCTAAGAGAGAGAAACAGAGAGAGAAAGAGAAAGTGTGTACCTGAATCAGACAGCTGGGCTGTGGGAGTTTAAACTGCACTTCACCCTCCCTCTTTAACATATGAAGACAAACACTTAAAAAACAAGACTTTTTTAAAGCTAAATTTTCTTTCTTTTCACTTTAGAAATATGTCTTTTTATTATCAGCAACAAAAAAAACAGAAACTGATGGTGAATTGATCTACTGACAAGTATTGTGTGTGTCTTACAGCCAAATAAGACTTCTTCCTTTGAGTCACAGTGTTGCACCAGGTGACATGTTCCTTCATTAGCATAAACACACAAAGAATGCTGTTATTTTATCTCCAATCCTACACACAACTGTCCTGCTGCCAGATATACTCACTCATGACGAATGCGAATTAATCCTCTGCGGACAATAGTTTCAAACAATCAACCGACAAACATAGAGGCCCACCTGTTTGAGGGAGGTACTGAGCCTTTTTTTTTTTTTTTTTTTGAATAAATGAAATTAAAAATCGGGCCTGCAGGGATTTTATCCAGATTATCTCCTTCTGACTGGGGCAGCTGATGAAATACTTAACTGGTGTTACAACATAATAAAAGTACAATCATGTTGTCCTCACATTACTCACTCACACTGCATCACAGCCTGTTAACTAGCTGTGTGTGTGTGTGTGTGTGTGTGTGTGTGTGTATGTGATGGATAGACCAGAGGGCTGATGGGAAAAGACTAGATCAATTACAGAGATAGAGCAGCAGATGAAGAGAAAGACTTGCTGACCTTTAACACCTCTCCCTCTCTTTCTCTCTCTCCTCTTCACCATCCCTTCTTCTCATATTTCTTCACTCCTCCTTATCAGTTTTATTGCTTCTCTCCTGATTTTCCTTCATTTCGCCTCCTCCCTCCCTCTCCTCTCTCAAGTCATCTTCATCATCTCTCTCTCTATCTCTTTCCTCTCCTATTCTCAGTTTCTCTCTTCTTTTCCTCTGTTCCTCAGCAAGCCTTTCGTCGCACCCCATCGTCATGGTTACCCTTCTCCTCCCCTTTTGTTTCTTTTTTCCCCTCCATCCGTCTTCCCCCTGAAGCATTCCTCCCTCTCTCCCCGTTGCTACGGCGACACCTACCCCTTCTTCCTCTCTTCCTCCCTTACACCTCCTTTCTCCTTGTTATGTCTCCTCTCGTGTCCTCCTCTCTACTGGGTGGTGATGTCCACTGTCCCCCCACATCATTTTTTCCTCTCTCCTTGTCCTTTTCTTCCCCTTCTTCTGCTCCTCTTCCTCTCCTCACCATCTTAAACACCCTCCCCTCTCGCCTTCCTTGTCTCCTCCTCATTATCTCTTCCTTCTTTTCTCCTCCTCCCCAACTTCAGCATCTTTTTCATGCCTCCTTTCCTCCCTTCCTCATCCTCCTCCCTCATTTTCATCTTCCTCCTCCTCCTCAGTCTCAGTAACTAATGAACTACCGAAAGGCCACCGACACACAAAGACACAGGGGAAGTCTGCGTATCCTCTCTTCCTCAGCCTGTCTCCTTTTTCGCTGTATTTTTCTCTCAGCGTCGATATTTCTCAATGTGCTCGCCGGATGTTTTATCATGTCTCATGTTATATCTGACACCTGCCACATAGTGTAAACCACCTGAGTCAGGCTCCTCCAGTCATGACCTTCAGTTCAGTGTAGAGAAGAGCTTAACCTTAGCTGTCTGGGCTGATATATATCGACCAATATTAGCATAACAAGGATATATATCAGCATTAAAATATATTTATGTATATAAGGTGACAGAAATGTCAAAGTTATATTCAATGTCACAGTGTCTGAAAGAACTGACATGCATGACATTTTTTTGCCACAAATCTTTGACAAGCAATTTTCCCACATTCTGATTTTTTAACTTCAGTATTTCGCCTTTTTCCTCCAATACATTTTCTGTAAATTCTACAGGATGGATGGATAGATATAATTATAATCAAGTATTTCAGTGAGGAAACTGCTACTGCAACAAGGAAACTTGTTGGCTTAGTCAATGTACAGTCAAGTCTTCTTTTAACACAAATACTAGTATTTCTTCTGATTCTGCTTCTGCTTCCAGCTGATATTTCACATCCAACTAGATGCATCATGTTTAAACAATCACAATCACCTTTGTGGTTTTTGCTGTGTGATGAACCGCCACAAGTTTCCCCTCGAAGCTCCGTAGATCTAATGCAATATTTCATAAAAAATGTAATAATTTCTTCAGACATTAGTCAAGGTCCTTTTTATTTTCAGGTGAGGCAGTGGGCGACGTTCCACTATCACTGTGTAATTCCGGCTGCTGTGCTGTGCCATTTGTCATCTTATACTGGTACCAATCAATCAACACCTCCAAGTACACTGGAGGTAATGTGATATATCACTAGAAGCTGAAGATAATATATATATATATATAACTTTTACACATTTTTTGTGTCTATATTCAAACATCCTTTGTCATTCACTGCCCCCTGAGCACTGAAATTATAGCCACGGTTTAAGGTTGCAAGCTCCTCTTCATAACAAACCATTATACGAGCAGTGCTTGTTGTGTTGGGACGATTTGTGCCACACTGAGGAGGCTCCAGATGGATTTTAAGATGTTCCTGTGGAACCGCGAATGCACGCAGCGCAGCTAAAACGCCACCAGCTCAAAGACAACTGATGTGAAAAGTCTAGCGGTCGCTTCTGTTTCATGTTTCCCTTGGCGACAGCTACAAACAAGAAGCAGCCACGGTGGAAAGCAAACAATCTGAAGAAATTACGATGTGCTCCAAATAATTTTGATCCACTCTTACTAAATGTCTGAAACAGTGTATAAAAGTATATTACAAATCTTCCACAGTAACATCTACCCCCCCCTCCCCACAAAAAAAGCAGACATGTGATTTTGAAGAATAAGTTTGTCAAATTAGATTAATTTACTGGAAATGATGTAGCAACATTTTCTTTGGTTTAGACTCACGTTGGCAGCTGAGTCCTCTGTGGGTTTCGTTCCTCCCTCCTCCGGTAAATCTGGAGCTGTGGGGACCGAGACGGGCAGCAGAGGAGAGCGAGCCTTACCGGCCTGACCCAGCGATGCCGTCTTCACCTGGGGCTTTGGGAGGCTGGCACCTGAGCAAAGGAAAAGTTCTTTTGTTTCACAACTTTCTATATGGCATCATACAGACAGCTGCGATCAGAATTTACCTGATGCTCATCCCTGGACATCCTATTTGACATTTTCTGTCTTATAAATAAGACAGAAAAATCTAAATATGTGTTGGTTCTAAAATAATGATTGCAAATCAATATTTGACAGACAAGCTCGCTCAGTTTACTGATTAATTGGTTTTAGAGGATTTTAGAGACAAACTGGCGAGTAGAATCAGTGATTGCAGCAACAAGAACGGAGCGGAATGGATTCTGAGATAGAACAGCACATGATCTTGGTGGCAGTGAGCATAATCGAACATTGACTTTGACAGTGATTTTGGGTCTGAGCAGTGAGTGAAATCATCATCGTCTTTGGAAATGGAACAGCAATAGTGATTTTAGAGATAGAATATCAAGAGAAATCAAGGGTTCTTCTGAGACAGAACAGTGAGTATAATCTTTGATTTCAAAGAAGCTGTCTTTGTGTTTGCGGTTGATTTGGAACAGGGATTATTTTTTATATATTCTTTATATCATCTGATCAGTCCTTGGTCTGTATCTTTTCCAGGGACACTCATGAAGATGAAAGCTGCTGTTTGACATTAATGTCCATGTGAGTACTGACGGAAACACTGTGATCTGATAACACAGAGCTGCTATTGATTGATCTAAATGACCAGATCATACACAATGAAGTGGGGCATCGAACAGAAAACAGATCTATGGTCCAATCAATCATCCGATCAGTATATCCATCCATCCATCCATCCATCCATCCAACCATCACTCGTCTGTCCTTTCAAAAGTCCAACATTCTAGTTACCAAATAACTAAAACAAATATGCATTCAAACAAATAGATTACCAGCAAAACATAAGGCAACAACTGACAACAACAAACAAAAACATCCAAAAGAACAATGAGATAAATGAAAGGGAGGACACAGTATATCCAACGGCCCTGCCTCTAAAATATATAACCTATATAGTCAAATTTAAAGCTGCATCTTCAGAGATTGAGGAAGAAACAAAGGTGAGCAGAACAAAAATGAAAGACAACACGGAAGAGGAAAAATTGGAGACAAAAGAGGTGATGTCTATTTTGATTTTTCCTCCTTAGACTCCCTCCGGATGTCTGAACACATCCCCAGGCTTCTTCTACCCACAATCCCCTCCTGCTCTCCTTTTACTTCATGATCAATAAACATCCATTGTGAAACAAAACAAATAGAAAACAGCCTTGATACAGGCGAATTGCACCACAGAATAAGCTGTTGGATTTAAACTGATGCTAACATCTTTATGTTACAGAAAAATTATTTCCAGTTACTTGTTTGTTCTACAAACACAACTAAGTCCTTTCCTACAGCCACTAAAATGGTGGTAGGAACGTTACTAGAAAAAAAAAATTGTAACAAGTGTGGATGAGATGGATACAACTGTGGTGGAAACTGAAATAGGAAAAGCATGTTTTTTTCAACTGATGTATATAAAAAAGAAAATGCCTTAAACAAGTAAAGATGCATAGTCACTGGATTTTAACAAAGTAAAACTGCAGAAAATAGCTAACGTGAGCATGTCAGCAATGAATTGAAATGGAATTGCAATTGAGTTTGATTATCAGGGTACAGCAATGCTCTTTGTAATTTACTGCTTGTGTCTGATGTTTGACTTGAGTCCTGTTGGACAGAAAGTCAATAAAACGGTTTCTGGATTCTTGGAGAAGTTTCTACTATTGAAAAGCTGTAGATTTCCTTGTGTTTTACCAGAGGAAAGTGAAATAGGTTCCTAAATGCTTTAAATTGGTGTGTGTCCTTAAAATACAATAGAGAAAGGAGCCTCTTCGCTTCTACACACCTCTTTATTTTTTATTTCTAACAGCAGGTCAAAACAGTCTGCTTCATGGTATCCAGCTGAAAACATTATTTTTTTTTAAACTGTTCACTTAAACCATTTATTTTGCCAGCATGAATTGTAATAGCAAAAAAAGTCGGATTCTAGCTGAAAACAATGAAAACAAACTTTCATTCTTCTTCTACAGAGATAAAGTTCTGGCCTGCGAGGTTTTAACTGTACATCAACATAATTATATACTGCATAGATATATGATAGTGTGATTAGGGGCTTCATGTGAGTCAAATGGGTTTTTTTCTCCAGAAAAAAAAGAAGAAGAAGAAAAAATAGGCACAATTTGTGATTCGACACATAGGCCCACTGAATATTCAAAGACTTTGGGAGGATTATATTAAAATTTCACAATTTTTTGTAGCTCAGTAATTTCCCACTTTGCATTAGCTGTATATTTATTTGGGAATTGAGGCTTGAATGTCAATTATTTATGCTGTTATGGTAACTGAAGTTGACACTCGCCTATTCACTCATGTCTACACATCCTACACTGCTGCCACTTTTCTTGGAAAAAGAGATACATCTTATCTGCTTCACACAGCACATTTTAAGGGGAATAAATTCACATAAAAAAGACTACATTCAATAATTTTGAGAACATAGATTATAAAACCACAGACAAAGCAGCCTGCTAACATGGTAATAGCTGCATTTTCACACACAATGCACAGGAAGCGGCATGAGTACAGGCGAGACTGTGCTGACATCACACAGCAGTCTGCTCTATTGCCAGAAATAAAAGTGTGTGATTTTTTGAGGTATAATATAGGGCATAATAAGAATAATACAATTGACTCCGAATATAAAATGAGCATAACTATATATTATTTATAAGGATTAGACTCCTGATGTGAGGTCGGCACCTTGTATGGCAGCCCCCACCTGCCATCATAGTATGAAAATACATTAATGGATGAATGAACACTTGCGGTCTAAAGCACTTTGAGTGGTTGAAAAGACTAAAAGGTGGGATACAAATGAAGTCCATTTACTATTAACCATATGGTTGACTTCTGCGAATCCTGCATACACAGACTGACATTCTTTGTTTGGTCTCAGTTCATTCCTATAAAAATCTGGGATTATTTTAGTCACAGTTGGATTGTGAACATCCTTGATGCCAGCACTGTCTCGCTGGATTACATTTTTTTTTTGTATTATAGTCTATAAATGTAATAATCTATTAACATTTATATAACATGCTGCGTCACACTTTCACTGCTTAACCACCACAAGCTGAAGCTACAAAGTGTATGACACACACTATGCTCCCAGTTTTAACATGAGGAAATTTAGAATGCAGCTGAGATTATATCACATAGCAAAGATGCAAATATACAAAATATACGATTCTAAATCATCAAGTTAAGGTTATTTGCAACAGTAAAATGTCAGACAAACATCTATTAATTCATTAAAGGCATGGTCCACAGTTCAAAATGGATGATGCTACAGTACCAGTCAAAAAGTTTCAAACATGCTTTCTTATTCCAGATAATGGGAAGTTGTGTTGGTTGCCAACGGGACTAGCTAGCTAGCTGACCAGCAGGTATAAAACTTGGTTGGTGGGCTATGGTATTTTGTGTTTTTTCGAGACATTTAGTATCAGCCAGTATCAGCTTCACCTGCCTCCATTATCGATGGTTCTGCCACTAAGTTATGTCCGCAATCTTCTGCTACGTAGTTATGGAAGTTCTGCTACATCATTAAAATGGTGGCTGTTGAGGGTGGAAAGTGTACGATCCACACTTAAAGTGTCAGCAAATAATTGTGCACTACAATTTGTACACACTGCCCAGTGTGAATGTATTCAAAATATTAAGTGTAAGTGTGCAAGTATGCGGGAGGCGGGAGGCGGGACACCACTGGTTACCCCAAGGATACCATTTAAAGAATGAATCCATTCATGTATAAAATTGGTCACCAATAAACCAATAATCCAGAAAGTTTTCTAGCTTTCAGGGTTTTCAATAGTAATAATCTAAGTTGTTCCTCCACTTTCTCCATTTCAAAATGTTCTGGTGTCTGGGGCATCACAGTTGCCTGAGTCCAGACCTTTGAATTCGCCCACTCCACCAGCGAGTTTAACAAGTTGACAATTCCTTCTGATATCAGGCAAGCAACACAACCTTATGGGCGGTAGAGCGGCTACAGGGTTTCCGTCTTGGGACTGTATCTTTCAGTCACAGTGCTGGTATTTTCAAAGGAATACTGACCTTGTGTGGCTCTGAATGTCTGTAAATGTGGTGAAGAAATCCCTGCATACTTCATTTCAAAGTGAAGACAAAACTAAATGTTTGTCGTATTGCTTCTCAGAACGTTGCTGTCAGGCTGACTCCAAAAGCTGAACTGAGCACCATACAAAAAAAAAGGATGGATAGTGGAAAAACACAATGAGCTGAAGCAATACAGAGCTGAAGCAAAGGTTACACATCCACAGTGAGAGAAAAAAAAGCCATGAAAAGGAGTTTCACAGTGCCTGGCTCACCCTCAGGGGGGTTGTCAGAGAGGCGTGGGGGTGGGTGGGGTGTTGGGTGGGGTGTTGGGAGCGCTTGACTGCGAGAGGTTGGATATATTTACCAGACAAGCTGGAGTAGAGGTGTGAAACGCCCGCCGGGGGCACCGAATCGGCAGCATCTTTCTCTGTTTCTGGGTCGAAGGCAAAGGTAGAGAGATTTTACAGTGATGGTAGGTGATAACCCCGCCTCCTCGCATAGATATTGATCCTGAGGACAGTTTGAAGTAAATGCGGTTAAAGATGAAAACTGTCTAAGGGGAGGCATCGTGTCTCTGGAGGGAAGAGTGTGTATCGCTTCTGCTTCTTACCAGAGTTTGTTATTTCTTTGTCTGCTTGTTTCATCTTTCTCCACTGCCTTTTTCTCCATGTCTGTTTGACATCCACCTGTCTATGCACCTGTCTACCTGATCAATGAGGAGACTGGAGACTCCTCGTTGTTCAGGTAGACAGGAGCACAGGCATACTTTTCCCCAAGAACTTTATGATTTGAATGATGGCACAACAATACAAATCTTTAGCTTATTATACATTCTGACCACCTCGCCATTATATTTTAGATATATCTTAAAACAACCTCTTTCCTTTATCTCTTTTCACACTTACTGACGTGAGTATTAATATTTACTGCTCTGCTCATCATCCTCAGTATGGTTAAATAATCACATGCCCGAGTTGTTCTTTTTCAGATTTTCGCAAAACGTGGCAAAATATGGAGGAAAAAAAACAAACTCAAAGCAGTGTTGCAACTTTGTTCTGTCCTACACTGTGAGTAGATTAGATGACAGCAGATGAGATTTACTCGCTTAAAAGAATTTTAGGGAAGCAAAAAAAAAAAAAATCCTGTCTTTCACCTTGCCACAAAAAGAGACAATGCAAGTATGTTTGGCACAGAATAGTAAGGTACAATAAATAAAAGCTCCACATTATACACATGATGTTAGTATATGTCATTTAATTGTCAAGATTGTTATTAAAATATAGTGCTTTGTCAATGAATTATAGGGTCACAGATATAGAAGCCAAAGCAGATATTAACTATAATAACTTGGTTTGGTGTCAACATAAAAGTGAACCTATTATGCTTAGCCTCAGATATAAATAATAAATGTGGTTAGTTGAAAATAATGAGGTAAAGATATGAAGAAGTGGTTTCAGATTGCTCTGAATTGCTCCAATGTTTTTTTTTTTTTTTTTTTTTTGTCAAGTGCATTTTATAAATGGTAATCAGCTCCAGGCACAGCATGAGTTCACCGCTCTGCTCCGCTAACATTATGGTTTTTTCCATCCTGTTGGGGGTAGTCAGGCCGAGCTATGACTTGAGTCGTGCTGTCGCTGTGAGCGTTGTTTCCATTACACCGTCTAGCAAAGTAAAATAATAGTCGTTTTCTTGTTGGAGGTGTGTTGGTCCTTCACCAACCGTCTCACTGGGACTGTTTCTGCTTGTACTCTTCCACCCTGCATTATTTAAAATTGATCCACTGAACAAAGAGTTCTAAATATGTTAATAAGCTCTAGTATTGTTGAGTGCATTTTATTTCCTATACATTTTTAATTATTTTTTATATTTATCTTCTTTTTAACCAGGGGTGCCCCTATGAGATCAAATATCTCTTGTCCTAAGGATACCTGGACAAGAACAACAGAAACTTACAACAAAAATATCCATCTTCATCCCAGCATCAGTCCCAGCTGCTTTAAGGAGCCTGGCGTTTCCTCCATAGACTGATAGATAGCCTAAATATTCCATTCACATATTAATCAATTCAACATGAATGATAGTTTTGATTGAAAATTGAAAAAGTTGCTGTGAGTTGTCTTGTGCTTTTCAATATATTGTTTTCCTGAACTCCAGGAGCCAATATTGTAAAAAATAAAGAAATATATAATGAAATATGTTGACAATGACTGAACATTTTGTTGATATGAATGTTGAAAAAAATAATGATAAAAAAAATATGAAAAACAAAAAAAAAGATAATGCAGACACTTCTGCTGCAGAGCCCAGAAATTTGCAATCTTATTAAAACTTGCTTTGTTGAACTGTCTCAACACCTGTTCCAACGTCTCTCATGGTTTAGAAAACAAACTGGTCGACCTGGCTCGTTCAATCAAGCAGTTTACCTTCAGTCTGCCCAGGTCTCTCTCCCTGTCCCTCCCTTTCTCACCCTCCCCACAACAATCCAATTTAGCTATGAGAACATCTCATTCTTTTCACCGAGGGAGTCATTCAGAGCCGGATAAACACACGCCAGACTAACAATAGAAACATATGCCATCACTCACAAGGTTTTGTTTCTTTTTTCCTGCTTGATAGAGAGATAGGGGGGGCTGTGCTTTGGGGGATGGGGGTGGGGGTGACAGGGTCACAGGGTCACAGGGTGAGTGTGGGGTCTCGGGGAGTCGGGCCGAGTAACGCCGCAGGCTCTCTATTTCTGAGCAAAAGGGTTCTGGGAGACGAAAATCAACGTTAATCTGAGGCCGCCTGGGCATGTAAACAGAACCATAATGGAACTACGCACACCCACACACACACACCCACACACGCACACACGCTATCTGGGGATTATAATGTACTGAAGGTGAGTGTTTTATTTTCTGCTCACAGTGCTGCAGGCGATCAGACAGAATGACAGGATGAGACACAGGAAAGATAGAAAGATCTATAAAAAAAAGAGTCAAGGAGGGATCTGAGGATAAAATATCTGTCGGAGGAATGGTGTTCATCCCCGCATTTATTAATGCGCCTGCTCTCTATTTTTCCCCACTTGCTTTGGTCTGGTCTAGCAATCTCCAACAGGAACACAGGACATATCCTTTTCAAAGTTCAAGGAACATGATGAAAGTACTGGGAAACTGTTCAAGTGTGTCAAAATGCCATCTACTATCTAATACCAACCCAAACCCGGAGAAATGAAAATTCTGACGCTGACTGGATGTTTGTTACATGGCGGCCATGTTGGCTATGTGGTGACTGGCGCCTACCTACAAAAATGGTGCTGTTCCACTAGAATCAACCTGAACATATTCTCTCTCCAGCTGCCTATGTCAACAACCACACTGCAAAAAATCGAAACAAAATGAGTGAAAATTACTTGTATCTGGTGCAATAAGTCCAATATTGAGTAGAATTATCTTATTCCACTGGCAGGTAATTCATTTTACTCCTCCCTGATTTGGGTCAATGTGATCTACACTAGCACGTTCTTGACAAAAGATTAAATTGACAGAAATGTTAAAATATCCCCCCCAAAAAAAAAATTGGCCAATGGAATATGATAATTCTATTCAATATTGGACTAATTGTACCAAATACAAGCCATTTTCACTTGATAAGACACCTTTTTTTTGCCGTGCACACACAAAACACTACCACAATGAAATTTTCACTTTCCCTCAAACACACACACACACACACACACACACACACACACTCCACACACAGTTAAAACAAAGTTTTCTTCAACAAAGGAGCAGAGAACAAACTCTAGTGCAATAGGAGCACATAACTTGCTTTGCCGAAGCATGGCGCAAACACTATGTAAGAGATACTATATTCTGTGCTACGAGATGTGTAACGAGGAAAAAGACATCACCTGCAATAGTCTGCCTGCAACATAATGGTCACTAATGAGAAGTCATTTCTGAAAGCCCCTTTAAAAACTTGCATAATGAATTATCGCAGTATGTGAGTGCAGAAGACCTACTCTTGTTTGTTTACCACGAACACAGCACGTTAATCAACACTGACATTTTAAGAGCATCAATGTAAATGTCCGAGGTTTAGCTTAACAGCTAATTTGCACATGTAGCCCCAATGCGGTTAATTGACAAATGGATACAAACATGTCAGACATAGTAAAGCAGCAATCAAACTAAGAGTGTGTCAAACCTCTTTGTCCTGACACTCTTAAATGAACAATACAATCAGACATGGATAAAATACTTAGAGGTTAGGGTCTATAAAATATCCTATAAATATTCATGAGAACATATTCAAATGCATTTTGATGATATTTTAAGTTTAAACCACAGTCCCTTATAGTTCATAGGAGTATTCCACAGATTTGCTCTCAACATTTGATGCTTCTTTGTGGGATAATACCGTTGCCTCAGTTCAATCATCTGTGGATATCTTAAAAAGCTCTCAATAAACTATTATTATTGTTAGAACTGCCCTTTGTTTCCTTGTACTGTCCAGGAGGACGAGGTACTCTAGTAATATTTGGCTTCTATGATCTGAGCCGTCACACCTCACGGCTCAGCACAGCAGGGAGTGAAGAGTGATGATAATAACCTCCCCTCGTGTCACAATTTATGTGGCCGTTAATGTATATTTCATCAACAAAGTCAATAGTTTCATCCTCTGGGCAACATATCTACACCGAATTTGGGAATCCAGCCAAAATTTGTCACGACAACTGAGGAGAGTCTGATTTTCATTTGACAAATGCAATAGCAGCGAGATGCAGAGAAAAGCAGGTAACGTAAAGAAAGACAGGGAACCACGTAATCTAACACATGCATACAGACACTGCGTAGGAGCTAATATATTTAGTTTCTCTGAATAAAATATTAAGCAAAGTGCAGCTGCTCAGTGGAGAGAATCCATCTTAAACTGAATCACTGGAATCTGACATAAACAATCAACAGCAAACTGGCGTCTCAGCGGCAGCTACAGAGAGGAGAACCGGCCTGGGAAACAAAAGAGAAGGTTTTCATCATCATGTGAGATGAACCTCACTTATTTTCCTTTTATAGCTTCGGCTGCATGAGACGAGTTCAGACTGTTAATGTTTCATGGAATGAGAAGAAAGAAGAATCCTGGCGGCCCGTTTTAAGGTACAGTTTCCAAATATTGTCTGTGGTTTGAAAAAATGGGACAGTATTTATGTATATAATCAGTGATTAGAGATTAGAATCAAATCAAAAAAGTAATGAAATAGTAGGTAAACATGGGCGTTACCAATAATACTGTTTAGGTTCCATTGAAGTACTGAGTGCTGCTATTGTGCATGTGGTGCTCACTGGAAAGGCTCTGTGACACTAAATGGAACTGAACCTCCTATTCGACATGGAACCTTGAACATATCCAGTTTAACGGCCATAAAATGCCTCGCTTGACAGTTAAAATGTCACCAGTGTGTGGTCTGGAACCACCACTTCCAAAATGTGGACACTTGTCATTGTATACACTGCCATCTGTGCCACTGTGTCTATTTCAGACGTTGTGGGAGTTTTATAGAAATCCATGGGACTACCTAAAAAGTGATGCTGTAACTGGTAGGTTGTGAAGTGAGACAAAATAACGACATTTGATGCTCTGAAAGGGTATCGGTGGGCTGGAATTGGCGGGAATTCAAATCGCTTCATATCATATAATGTTATTCAACACATGAGGATGAAACACATGAAGAATGTTAAAAACTGAGAAACATTTCGAATTACCCTTCAAAGTTCAGGGTCACTTAGAAATTTCCTTATCTTTGAAACAAAAGCAGTGTTGTTTTCAATGAAGATAACTTTAAACTAATCAGAAATACACTCTATGCATTGCTAACCTGGAAATGACTATTCTCGCTGCGTTTTTTGGTGCAATATCTACATAGGGTGTATAGAGGCACATTTCCAACAACTATCACTCCAGTGTTCTAATGATACAATGTGTTTGCTCATTGTGTCAGAAGGTTAATGGATGATTAGAAAACCCTTGTGTAATCATGTTAGCACAGGTGAAAATAGTTTAGCTTTTTAGAGAAGCTATAAAACTGACCTTACTTTGACGAAAGCAAAGTTTGAAGGAAAAAATTATTATTTCAACTACAAATCATTATTTCTGACCTTGTCAATGTCTTGACTATACTTTCTATTCATTTTACAACTCCTGATGGTAAATAAAAGTGTGCCTTTTCATGGAATTCACAAAATTGTCTAGGTGACTGCAAACTTTTGAATGGTAGTGTCTTTTGATATTGAACACACCCTTTGCTTTGTAATTAGTCGACAAAACTACATAAACTCTATAAAGAGACAAAAAAATATCAACTTTAACTCGTTCCCATTGACGTGAACCCTGATAAACAGCTGTACTCACTGGACTGTGGCATCATGGAGGTGTACACCTTGGGGTCGATGGTCCCCATGGGTGGCGGCAGCAGAGGATTGGTAAAGCTGCGTAGCGGGTGGGTGGGCCGCACGCAGGCGGTTGGGATGGTCCGGCTGCTGCCGGCTTGAGCTTCCTCGGCGGAGGTGGCAGTGGCGGCAGCGCTCGCCGTCCCCGGGATGGGGCCGACCCCCGGGACGTGCTCCCCAGGAGGGATGGAGGAGCCCGGGAGGATGGGAGGGGCCTGCTGGGACGGAGGCTGCTGCTGGAGGAGGGGATTGGCCGAGGCCTCTGAGGGCATCACTGAGGAGGAGATGAAGGGAGCGACGGGGAGTGGAGAGGATGGAAAAGTGATGTCAGGGAAAGGGTTTAAAGGAATGAGTGATGGACAGAGAGGAGGACAAAAGACAAAGCATCCAATTAGTCATTTGTGAAGAAATTTGGAGAAAAGATAGTATGCAGTAGTATGCAACACAATCCTAAAGAGCTTCAGTGTTTCTTCCATGAACAATTTCTGCTTTGATGTCAGCAGAAACATTCTGAGACAATTTGCTGTCATTGTGTAATTTACTGCTGCTGCTGCAGGAGGGTCTCGCACCTATTGATGTAATTATAGTCTACATGGGTATCCTTTTGTAGAAGACCGCTATACATAGAAAGATGCACACATCGGCTGGGTTCGTCTACAGTTCTTAGATGAAAGCAAAAACAAATAAAATAATTTAAACTTAATTTTAAAAAATTGATATTTTTTCCTTATGTACAAAGTTTTTGTTCTTTTTCTGTCAGTGAAGGTTTTTCACTGCTGTTTTTGTGTCTACCAAGTGAGAGAAATCCTTTTTCATGTTGGATGATGCAGAGGGAGGAAATCTTTCTGCTGAAGAAGAGAAAATACAAGTCTCTCCATATAGCAGCAGAGAGAATATGGTAATTACATGAAGAGTGTGTTTCATTAACCAGCCAGGACAGGATGAATACCTGTGTTACAGGTGAGAGGAAAATAACGTGAGAGGCTCTTGAGAGGGGAAGCAAAGTAGAGGAAGAAGAAGTGGAACTTTGTTAAAAAGCTCAGAGAGGAGCAAGGGACCGAAAATCACACTTTTTTCCCAGAAAACACTTTCTTTTGACATCATCAAGTAAGAATGAACTATGTATAAATAAAAACAACTGCATTCTAAAAATGGAGCTATTTTCCAGTTTTCTATCTATATTCTAAGTTTGTTTAGATTCAGGGGAAAAGGTCGCAGACTACTTCACTGACACTCAGGGATCACTGTCACCTTGGATAAATCAATAATGACTTCAAGGTTCGGAAAAGATGATTAGAAGAGGCCAGGAGAATTGAACTGTTACTAAACCAGAGAGAAAGGATCACACAAGTGGCAGTTAAAAGGTACGGGAACCTCAAAAATTCTGTTAATAGACCCTTTTCATGGCAGACATTTTGTGAAAATCGCAGTGGTAAATAACACTGACAAAGGCTCCATCCCATTCATTGTCCCAGTAAGTCCATACCACAGACTGGAAATGCATTCCTTCATTGAAGCCCCTGGAAGCGCATTCATTTAAAAAGAATGCGCTTCCAGGGGTTTATTAATGTAAGCAAATGTCACCAGGCCTTCTTTATAATAATGATAATAACATTTAGTGTCTCACTCAAGGATAAAAATAAAACAGAAATATAAAACAATAGACTACACACAGAATCAAAATGGAACAATGTAATTACAGAGACTTTGCGATCCTGAACAGGTGACTTCATGATTTTGAGTGTGGATTTGAACAGAGGAACTACTTATTACAGTTTAAGGACCAACACTTCAGTGATGTGAATCCATATCCATAACCAGTAGGAAGATTTTGCTATGTACTGGCATTGCTCTGATCCAGGACCATTCCAGCCTGGCCTGGCTGTGATCTACTCCCACTCCTCCACATCTTTTATGACAATAAGCCTCATCTCCATCCCTGTGGTGATGACAGGATGAAAATAACACTGTTAAATAACACCGCCATTGTTTTCTCGCTGTCTGAGTGGTGGTAAATGAGGAGAGATGGTTTGAGAGCAGGCGTCTGCTGGTGAGTCACGGCGGCCGACAAAAGCAGCATGACTCTTTTAATTTGAAGGTATGTGCGTGGCGATCGTCTCTTCCACTCGTTAGCGATGTTGAAGTAGAGGTTTGTTTATTTGCTTTCTATTTGCAGCATCTGTAGAGGTACACAAACTCTTCACAATAAACTGGAGATTTATCATAGTGGTTACTGTCAAGAGTGTTTTTCGCCCCTTTGTAAATCCACAGTATAAAGATCCCCCCCAGACACATATTAAAAATGAAAGATAATGTGTGACTGATACGGGTTTTCCACAAAAAAGTTAATCACCCCCATTAAAATCCTTAACATGACATCTAATGGCATGCCTCATTAAAAATTCCAGAATCTATGAATTATGCAAATATATTTCATCTCAGAAGTTTAACTCTTCAACACGACATGTCTCCTATTTCACTGTGAAGTCCCATCTCAGTTTATGAGCACTGGAGGCGTGATTCCGGATGAGCTTAAAGAAACTTTCCACATTCAGCGGATGGATGTTAAAACAGCCTTCTAGTGTCAAAATCAGAATCGGTTTATCTGCCATTTGCAGTAGACATTGCACTGGAAATGAGGAGCGTTAGACCACAAAAAAAAAAAAATACATAAACACCTACAATTGTGCAATAACAATTCCCACGTATGATCATGCTGACAGCATTTGAGGCAATAACAGTACAGTATAAAATGCTGAATAAAAGGATAAAAAGAAACAAATGTCATACATAGATAATAGGTTCAACAGTCAACCCAGCTCAGTAGTAAAGTGCACGTTTAAATCAAAGTACCTGTACATAGATTACATTGTTTGCAATTAGCAACCCAAAAGAATCGAAAAAGACTTATAAATAAATAAATACAAGCAGGTACGGGCTTAAAGTTAACCCTTTGATACACAATGTACACAGCTCTTCTAATGCACATCATTGGACCAAAATGACCTGTATTTCTTTTCAATGGGATTTTGTGCATGGCTGAATTTTGTATTTCTATTAATTTTACACAGGTGGGTCTAAAATGATCTGTATGTATTCACAGTTTTGGATATTGTAGATAGTGTAGATTTGTGTAGACAAATGCTCTCACACTTCTCTTTAAAGGGATAGTTTGGGATTTTGGACATCTAACCCTATTTCCCACATTCATGGAATGTATCTGAAACCTGGAGACCATAATTTCATTGATCCCTCGAGTATTGAGCTTTGTAGCTCCATTGAGCTTTGTTTCCTCCAACAGGATTTTTAAATGCACATGGCAGATTTGAATCGCAGTAGAAAAAGCTATTTAACTTAGTGAAAGGCGAACAGTAGTAGTAAGCTCTGTGTGTAATAGTACCCATCTCAGTAAGCTGTACCATGTAATGTTTCTCATTTCATTAATTTGTACTTGCTTTGAAAGGCTTGGAAATATGTGTTGCGCTCCCATTTGCAACGGACGGTGGAGGTTGATTAGAGCTGTTCTGTAGCTCCGGTTTTAATATTCAGTGAGCAAGTCATCTATAAATTGCAGAACAATACATAGACAACAAGTATGATTAAACCATAAGCTTTCCATTGCGCTTACCGTTTGGAAAAGAGCTACTCAAAAATTTGCCCTGTGCACTTCCATTATATAGAAAAGCCCAGCTGGTGGGAAATCACTACAAAGCAACACTGAGGAGGAATCAGTGAAATCGTGCTCAAAAATATAGGAGAAGGACCTATATATTCTAAATACCTATATAACTATCCCTTTAAAAGTGCACTTGTGTTGTTTTTAGCCACTAGAGGTGCTATTGAGCAACCTTTTGTAGTGTGGGCCCTTGTTTTGTTTCTATCTTGTGTCCTACTGGTACACACACACACACACACACACACACACACACACACACACACACACACACACACACACACACACACACACACACACACACACACACACACACACACACACACACACACGCACGCACGCACGCACACACACACACACACACACACGTTAATGATGCATTACCTGTTCATTACATGTTTCTGCTTAGCCAAGAGGGTGCTAATGTAACACACGCTAGCTGTAACACAAAGTGGCTCCCAACCTTGGATCAGGACTCAGGAGTATTACAGGGTCCACTGCCATTAAACAAGAAGTCGATGAACAACAAATATTGTGTAAATAGCACATGCAGCTTGAGCCAACATGAGCATTTTATAGCTGGTGAAATCTGAATCAGCTGTTGCTATGGAGAAGAATCCATCCAGAGCTGTGCAGTCATGGTAAAGAGTAAATTGACTTTCATACACAAAGTACTTCACCTCCCATCCACCCAGTCACACACTGGTCTGAACATGATTAATGACGCACTGTACTGTATGTTCAGAGTAGGAATAGCCAATTAGAAACAAGGATTGACCCTATGCCATATGTTCAATTAAGGCAGTATGGAATAACAAATATAACAGTGCCATTTTTTAGTTGGTTGTTCTCCCTACACCCATCTTAATATATGCACAACAGGGATTAATGGGGATTAAACACCAGGAAAGGTGTTTAAAGTGAAACAAAAGAAAACTGAGCTTGGAGAAGATGATTCCACTACTGGTAGAAAATGCACATCAAAGAATTCATTTATTTAGGAAGATTCTTTGCTACAGACATTAAACATACAAGGGAAGTTATTGTAAACAAAACCGGTGTGAGGTTTATTGTTGTTTGCTGCCCTGGTTCATGGTAAGAAAGAGTTTTGCGATATCACATGTTCAATTGAAATGAAAAAAGTCTCCTAAAACAGAGCAGTTTGTAAGATATGTTATGGATTGCAAAATTGTATAAATGTTGGAAAATCCAACATCTTCCCTGCAGTGAGAACCTCAAGCAAGATGTTTAGTGAATGTATACAATCTGTAGTTTGTTTTTTCAAATTAGTATGGATTTAAATACATAAGGGATCCCTTTGCATCATTATGACACACAGCAGACTTCCAACTTACTCCAATGTAAACCCATAAGCATCATTATAGACACAATCACTGTTAATTATGTATATTACAAATTAGGGAAAGATAATAGTTTGGGTTAAAATTCTGAATATAATGATATTTAAAAAATGTTCCAACATGACTAAAAATATCTGGTTAGTGGTCTTGAACAGGACTCTTCTGCTGCAGCTTCTAGCTTAGCTTTTTGCAACTATTCATTCAACCACTACCATCCTGCCACCCCCAAGACAATTTAAACATTAGATAATACGTTGTTAGACAATATTGGTTTCATTTTGTGGGTTGTTGTATATTTAAATTAGGAGTGCATTACTTTTTGTAGAAATATGCAAATGAGATTAGTTCACAACTCTTTAGTTTGGTAGTTATTACGAGGATTTTTTCTATCATTGCTATGGTGGTTACTATAGACCCTGCGACACAAGGCATCCCTAAATGTCATTTTGAGACACTTGAGGCTTTTCGACTTACTCCATTATAAGCCCATCTGCCTCATTATGGACACATTACGTTAATTATGTATATTGCAATTATGTTTTTTGGTCCGACAATGAAGTGGTTAAAGTCTGGTTAGGCTCTGGCATAAAAAACACTTGGTTGGCTGGAATCAAACCGGGGAAATCACAGGTGCTGTTCGGCTATCAGGAAGAGCTCCAGAAAAATGCAGATTTTTACATAATCTGGATTCCGTTCACCTGTGAGACACTCATTGCCTCTTTTTGCTTCTGCCAACAATTCACAGTAAACATGCACAATGTCATATACACGCAAACAAATGTTTCATCTCACACATATAGGTATTATGCACATACACCCAACACACCCGCCACGTCCATGCCAGCTGAAATGTTAGAGAATTCATTGATAGACATTACTAGTCTCATTTCATGGCTTACTGTATACCTAAACTGGGAGTGGATTACTTATTATAGGAATACATGAATGAGATCGGCCTGCACAATACCATAGAAGGCGTGTGCCTTGACTCCGCTGCAGTCGTCTGTAGCATGACGCCCATCCACACCCCCCAAAAGCGCAGCTTATTGTAAGTGTGTGTGATCAGCCCTCCCAGTGTGTCGGCTAATTCAATGACACTGAAGCGTCTCCCCGTCTCTCCCCGCTGTTGTTAAATCACTGATACAAGCCGACCAGGGATTAGCCAATTACTGAATTACAGCTCTCCGCCATGTCGTTTAGCATTTAACTCTGCAGCAAAATGGGCTTAAATACGACAGGGAGGGTGAGAAGGGAACAGTGGAGAGAGAGCGGGGGAGATTAAGATGCTGCAGTGTGAAACCCCTGTTGTATTTATGAAAGGCTAAGGTTGAATTATTGAAACCGCTATTATTATTTCTAGTATTAACAGTTGCAGTGGTGGCGTACAACATCTTTACTAGTTATGGGAGTAATATAATACTAACAACCCTAATCATAGTAAAACAAGTATAGCATTAACTGAACTAATTGTGCTCGTGCTGATGTTTTCATCAGAATAAGTGCAGCTGTGTATGACGACCTTTTGCTAAACACCATAGTTACTGTTGCTACGCGTGTCAAGCCTCATCGTTTTCTCCTTGTTGAAGATGAGAGGGATCATTGTATTTTGTATGCAGGAAGATTCACTGTAGCCTGAATGCGTTGGTGTAGAGGTCAATCTGATGTCATGAACTTCTGTAGCTGTGGCTTAAGGTGCTAGAGCAGGACCACACCCTGGGGTGGTGGGGTTGATACCCACCTTCTGCACATGTTCAAGCAAAACACTGATCTTTAACCAATAACTACAGTTGATGAAGCCTATGACAACCCTGACATGTATATGTCTATTTAATTGTTCAAGAATAACTACCTGAATAAATAGGTTTTGTTTATGGTCATATTTTTGTGAGCTAATTAATTAAAATGACATTTTCTTCAAAGCAGAAAAAAACATGATTTTTAACGACTCAGTTGATATGATATTGATATACCTGGAAACTCTAAAAAAGTTTGAGTGTCAATGGGTTAATTGCTCCTAATGAGCAGACCAGCACCTTGAATGCATTGGGTGTAGAAATCTCCTCTAACCTTTCTGCTTTCTTTAGCAGTTTTAATTATGTGTTTTATATCCATCTCGCTAGTAGCTAGGTAGTTTTAACAGGAGAGTATTTAAAGAGCAAAGTGAAAATTCATGCGTTATACATGTTATAATATAACCGCTGAAAGCATGTGAATAGACTGACAACCACTGAATTGTGAAGTCAGATCGTTTTGTGTTCAGAATGTTTGGGGCGGGTCTGAAATGATGGTGATTTTTATTTGAGGTGACACACTCAGAACACATATTTATACCTGCTATAACTGCTGTTACATTCATTTCACACTTGTCTGCAAGCTGAGGCACTCCCTCTTAAATTTGCAAAAATGCATGTAAATTTAACTTTGACAATCAGGCTTGACGTTAAGTTTTTACTCCCCAGACCCTGTAGGTACCTAGTGGTTTTCCAAAGTAGAGATTATTTTTTTCTCATTAGATTTTTATTGAATTTCTGTTACATTCAAACAATCATCCCCGCCTTCTCTACAGTTAAGTTGAGCTATGGTTATAGCTTGATCAGTCCTTCAACTTGATTAAGTGTAATAGCAGTATCTAAGACATGGATTATCACTGAGAAGGGGGTAGATCCTGAACTGTATGGTGTGAACTCGGGTATAAAGAGCATAAAGAAAATGGGTGGTGAAGGAGTTGCTATTTATATTGATAAATCTTTAAACTTCAGAGTTTTGAATGGAAAGAAGGAATCAAATCTACTTGAAATCTCCAAGGATTCTCACTAAATTCTGGGATTCACCACTATTTTCTAAATTTTGCTCTTCTGTTAGGAAAAATCAGGATTTTTTGAGTGGTTGTGAGCACTTCACTGTCAAAAATGATTTGTCTAAAACAAACGTGAAATTTGTGAAACAGAAAAAAGCATGAATATCATGTAATCAAATTTAAATTATAGCAATACCATAATTATGATTTGAAGTACTAAATGTGTAGGCTAAAGAAGGACTTGGTCCATTGAGCCAGTTAACAACTCTGAATGCTGATGATCATTTCTTCAGCGACTGATGTGTCATTGAACTTAAAAAAGTCATTTTTAAGTTCAGTTTGTTTTGCCATCACTTGGTTTTTGATTTTCCTGTAACACCTATGGGCACTCTGGAAAATAAAGTGTACCTTTGCTTAAGTTTATTTAATTGTAATTTTAAGTCATAGCCTCTAGAGATGACTTCTCTTATCTCTTTTAGTGGTATAGAAGGATTTTAAAGGCTTCTAAGGAGACGAAAGTGGTATCTAGTCACTCCTGAGCCACTATATCTTAGAGTTCTTACTAATGTTTCCTGGTGCTAATTCTAACACTATTTCTGTGTCCATTTCTCCTTGTCGTCTAACACCAAATCACACTGAACCATTTACTTCTTCACTTCTCCTTTTCTCTGTGTCTGCCTCTGCAAAACTAATCCTCACCTTAACAATACAGAACATTACAGTTATCAAATAGTTAGATCTGATAAGGTGGGTGTCAAGCTCTTTTTGAAAATGAGGCAACTGATAGAGGAAAAGAGCAGCTTTCTTGCATATAATAAAAGTGCTTCAGAGGTGTACACATTTAATTAAAAAGATACTAAATGAACTGATAAACACTAGAAAGAGGAAAAAACTGTATATATTTGAATATTTCTCAACAACAGTAAGTTGTATTTAGAAGAAAATTCTCATCTAATCATTGCAATTTTTTCCTGAATAAAAATGTTTTCCTCTTGGTAGCTGTGTGTGTATGTGTGTCTATGTCTGTGTGTGTTTAATACAGAGGTTTTTATCCTCACAAGTGAATATGGAGTGTGTGTAGCAAGCTGGCGGGTGGGAGTGGGAGTCCAGCTGAAAGCAGTTTTTTTTCCTTAAATCCAAGAGCTCAGATCAATCTGCAGCACTTTGTTACGCATCGCTGAATGCTACCTGCACTCGGTGGGTGGGTGGGTGCTAATGTCAAACTGCAACAACAATGCTAAGAACAATGCTAAAAAAAAAAAACAGTTGGCGGTCATTAATTAGTCAGTACCTGCTTTGTATGTAAAAAGTTCATGAAGCGTGGTGGTGTTAGTGCTGCAGTACCTGGTGTGTATCCTCTGTCCACTGTCAGGCTGGGGAAAGGCATCGGCCTCAGGCTGAACTTGTTGTGACTGAAGCCGCAGGAAGGTGACGGCAAGATGCCGGGATACTGAGAGGAGTCCAACGCCGGCACTGGGATGGCACTGACCACCGCTGATGAAGACAGAAGCAGTTAGTAAACCAAGCGGTAGAAACAGCACCAGCAGTAAACAGTAAACCAGTAAATCACAGCAGATCAATGTAATATGTGTAGTGTGCACAACATTATAATAAATGTGATGTGTATGTGATTGGAAAATAAATGAGAGTTCTGCAAATTCAGATCACAATTGAGATATTTACTCAATAAATCAATCAAATTCTAAGAAAAATAATTGAATTGTGAAAATAATGCTCTCTCTCATTTTACATAAACCTGCTGCTTTCGATGACGTCAAATTTGAAATGAGTGGGTGAGGGAAGCTGCAAAGACCACGTCCCAAAATGACTCAATAAAATGACATGTACAATACCAGCAAAAAAAATGTGTACTACAGTACTACACAAAAAATGACTCATACATTTCCAACAATGTTTTTTTTTTTTTTTTTTTTAATCGTCAAAATCTTGACGGAATTTCTATATCATCTCATAGTCTCCATTAAATGCACCCGTCCCAAGAGTCACAGCCACACAGACAGTGGAGCGGTGAACACAGTGTAACGGTCAGTAAATCAGGGCCAATCAGAGCAGAGAGCTGCGGACTGTGAGGAGGGAAGGAACAGCTAGCAGAGCAGACAGAGTTCATATTGTGACCTTGAGAGGAAACTGCAGGGAGTCAAACTGATTACACTGCCTCAGGTACACACACACACACACACAGACACAGACACACACACACACACACACACACAGAGTGTGGCACCTCTTATCTTCTAAACAGGCTTGAAGAGACACTGTGTGTGTGCATCTCTCTCATCTATTTCATGTTTGTGTCAGTCGGGCCAGAGGTGCATTCAGCATTGTGTTTTACATTGTTACCGTGTTTATGAATTTTTAATGGAGAACGAAGGGGGGGAGGAAATACATCTTTTGTTTAACAGCCTGTTCTTACTGTAGCTAAAGAAATATTTCTCATACTGGATGTCAACTGAACTGAATGGCTGTGGGACCCCTAGTGGTCTGTGCTGTTATTGCAGCAGGTCAGCAGGTCATCCTGTGTGTTAAACTCTCAACTGGTTACTCAGAGAAGCCAGATTATTTATCGAAGGATTTATACACAGCAGTTAACTCGTTACTGTAAATCTGCCTATACAAGCGACGGATCATTAACAGATTTTGCTCTTTCCTCTATTTATTTATTTATTTTTTTGGATATTTTGTTGGAAAAAAGTGAAAGAGAGAACAAAGCCTTGAGTCTGAGTTTAATAGTCAAACGTTGAATGAAAACTGCATTATTAAGACTTCCAACAGGCTATTTTGCTTTAGTTTGTTATTTACGCTCAGAATTTGGGTGGAATTGTTGCACTGACGCAGTCGTCTGTGTAATGATCTTTTCTTTCATGCAGGCACTCCTCTGCACCTATCCTCCTCTGAACAAAGGTAACCCGACTGTAATGTTCAGGGACAAAGGAACATGTCTCCCACTCCATCTGTGTGGTGCATTGACGTGTTTTTAATATTGTTTGGACAATAAAAAGAGGGACCGGGCACAGAGGAATAACACATATCTGCCTTTGGATACAAACCCAATACTTAAGTATGCACAATCAATTCATTATTGGTTTGCCTTTAAAAAGCATAGAAAATTGCCAGAGACATCCTTTAAAAAATCTACTTACTTACCTTAGACAAAAGTCTGATTATTTAAGTGCATGTAAACACAATGATTGATATTGATTTCTCTCCACAACTGGCCTAATTAGCTTATATTCTAGACCTATTCAATAAGTTGAATAAGTGCTTTAACTAAACAGATGTAGTTAGAAATGAACCGCTTAAAATGTCTTTAACAGAGAAATTATTAAATGCCATGAGTTTGGTTTAATATCTGAATGAAAGCATTTACATTGATAGTCATATACTTTATCTAATGTTAAAATGTAAAAAAAAGAGAAAAAGCCTTTTCAGTTGAATTCTGACAGACAGAAGAAAGAGAGAGGGAGGTGGAGTTTGTATCTGTCTCCCTGCTTCCTGCTTTCAGGAGGTCTGATTCTACTAAACCCTGATCAATATCAGTATTGATTGGAAGGTATTGAATATTTGGATGCAGCAAGGTCTGTGATCAGCAGCTTTAGATGGTGTGTGTATGTGTGTGATTGTAATTTATCGTATTTGTGCTGTGATCATTTAAAGAGAAGCAGGGTTTGATTACGAGACGACCAGAAATGAGCAAGTCCAATCGATGCAGTTATTGATTGAGAATATTGATGAGCCCGGTGCAGCGAGGCAGGTTTTTGCATGCGTGTGTGGAGAGAGGCCAAAGACAAGAGGAAGCAGAGACAGATATACAGGCACATTTGAAGAAATGTTGGTGTTTAAATTCATGAGAAACAAAGATAAATCTAATAGAAATAGAAATGGAGAGACAGAAAATGACAGATATAAGTCGAAAGAAAAGCAATATTAAATTGCAAACTAGGAAATAGTTTGAAAGAGGACTCAAAGAAGAGGAAGAAAGGGTTAGGATGTGATGGAATGACAGGGCAGACTTAAGAAAGATAAAGAGGATTAAAACAAATGGAGGTGAAGACAGAAAGAAAAGGCAGAGAAACTGAGATAAGAGAAATACGAAATGATAAAAGCTTGAGGCAGGAGACAGAAATGGTTTGAAAAACAAAACACAACAGAAAAAAAAACAACTAAAAATAAGAGAAACGGAGACAGACAGAAAAAAAAGCCCAGACAGGAGACACAAAGAGATATGTTAAAAAAAAGAAAGTAGATAAAGAGATCAGCAGGTATGTCAACGGCAAAGCAGAGATGTGTCTGGCAGGAAGAAAAAAAAAAGGAAGAAGTCTCGAGCTGATTCTGTAGAAACAAAGAGAAAGAGACAGAAACAAAGACAGAAAGAGCACAGACACAGCAGGAATTTCATAATGAACATAGATTCATCTAATCCCGCACATTTACAGTCCTGACATATTCTCACAATAGGACAGTAACCAAATCATGGAGATGAGAATTGTTTAGAAATGTTTGCTTATTCTTTTTCAGGCTAATTTGTGAGTAAAATCATTTATATAATAAGCATGCATTCACTTATTGACCATTTAAAATGTGTCCATTAGTTTTCTTTAAAAGGGCCTATAATGTAACCTATAAAATAAATTAAATAAGTTAGTAAATAAAGCAAAAGAAATTATGGGCTTGAACTTTTTTTAAGACCTACAGAAAGGTTTTAAATCATTTTCAGAAGCTGAAAACTACTGAATAACCTTTAAAAATCTACACTCCATTCACTCACACAGTCATACCTACACGCAATGTAGAGCCTCCAGTTAAACTAAACATGTTTTTGGACTGTGGGAAAAAGCCAGAAAACCTGGAGAAAACCCACACAGATATAAGGAGAACATGCAAACTCCAGACAGAAAGGTCCCAACTCAAGGATTTGAAGCAACAGCTCTAGCCACTGCACCACCCTTAAACAGAATTCTAAAAAAAATTTAATACCTACAAAATATATTTATTACAGTTTTGGACATATGGGGAATTGTTTCTCATATATTCTTCTGTTGAAAGACAAAGACATTATCATATAATATTGTATTTCATTTAGTTTTTTTTAATTTTCTTTTAAAAAAGGAATAATGTTAATTAAAAACACACTCCTAGTTATATAATAGATGGATAGTGTACTGTTCCTTTTGTGGTATTCATCAGTGCTGAATGGCTTTCAGCTCTGACAAATAGCTTCCAAGCTTTCTAATTTAAATTTAGGGATGAAGAAACATGGAAACGGTGAAAGCCCCACGGCTAAGGTAGAAGAATGAAGGGGGAGGAGTGGGAAGAGGAGGGAGAGAATGAAGTTTACCAGACTGAACTTTACCGCCGACAAAAAAAAAAAAAAAAAAAAAAGGCAGTGATGGAATGTAATACACAAATGGAGAGGAGCAGCAAAATATAGATGAGGTCACGTCTGTGTGTCGGTGGGAAGTCTGAAGAGTTTCCCTGATTTCGCGCTCGCTGGAAATAACACAGCACATATTGCTCTAACCTTATTGTTGACTTTCGCAGCAGCAGCTTTAGTTTGTTACAAATGCAGTAAACAACGGTGACAACAAAACAGAGCGGGAATGGGAACGGGAGAAAGGAGCGCACAAATCCTCGCCGACACACACACAGAACGGCAGCAGGGTAATTACAATATGAAACTTTCAGCTCAGAGACACACACACACACACACACACACGGAGGAGGAGTAATTAGACCATCTGCTCCTATGCCGACTAAAAACTGGCTCGCGAACGCCGTTGTGTCACTGCAGATGTTCCGCATCAGCCTGTTGGTGAAATAAAGAAGGTTTTTATAGACAGGTGCATCTGTTTATGGGCAACTACAACCTGCCATGAATACAACCATGGTGTGATCCAAGTGACAGGAGGTGTTACGGAGATGCTGGAAGTGTGACGGAGTGCTTCCTTAGGTGCTGTGAAGATTCTAACATACAGTACATGCGGTGGCACTCTGCAAGTGGGAAAAATTCTTTTAAAAAAAATAGTATTTGCCTTTGATTTCTCCAGAGAAATCTGCATCTTAATAGTATGATTGTTGTTAATTGCATTTATATATTTCTTTAGGCTATATTGCAATTTGTATAATGTTTTCCACTTTGTCTGATGTGTTGTGAAGCGCTCTCAATTGTCTTGCGAAGAAAAGTGCCGTATGAATAAACTCGCCTCGCCTTCACTTGAAATCAAACGATATCTCTTGAGTCAGCATCAGTTGGGGATGAAGACTACAAGCTTGAAAAGTAATAAAATCTGGGGGTTAGAATGAACGCACACACACACACGCATGCGCACAGGCAGACACACACACACACTGTAGATTGACACTTAATGAGGGTTTAGAGCAACTTTCTCTCTGTCTTCTCTCTCCCATTCCCCTGTTATGCCCTTGCTCTTTCTCATTCCATCTCTCATCCCTCTCCCCTCCGAGTCTACAAGCACATAGAAGCTAATTATCTGTGTGTCAGTGTGTGTGTAATGGTGTGAGTGTGAGTTTCATTGCGGTTGTGTGGATGTGTGTTTTTTCTTCACCCAACTTCACTCATGTCTTTGCATGAAATGCTCCTTACATCTCAAACTCAGAGACTCAACCCGACACTCCACTGAGACTGCACAGACACTCGGAGGACTCAAATGATCCCACCCATTCAACGGGAAGTTCCTGTAGATAAACGCACACTTTTCCTAAGACATAGAGCCGAGAAGCTCCAGCACCCTGAGAGCCTCAGAGCTCATAGCATAATCCACACAGGAACCACTGACCAACAGCAAGATTTCAATAGGTGAGAGTGGAAGACTCACAGCCTCATCACCCCCATATGGAAAAATGGAAACTAAATAATAAAAAACAAACAAACAAACAAAACATCTAACTGTGAGATGGAAACAAATTTGTCAAATTACATCTGACATAGCGAACATTTAACTCACATTCTTTGTCGACGATCCACTCCATTTCCTGAAGATTTATCCATTTTTTTCCCGGATATTTTTTTTTGTTTTGTTTTGTTTTCCAGAGGTGTCAAAAGTATTCACAACACTTCCTCAAGTAGAAGTTTAAACACCAGGGTTAAAAATACTTTTGTGGAAGTTGAAGTGTCAACTCAAGCTTTTTACTCAAGTAAAACTGCAAAAAATACTGGTTTCAAAACTATCGAAAGTATAAAAGTAAAAGTACTTTAAAAATTCAGTAGCTGTAAGTCCAAATATATGAGCTGTAATCACTTTTTGGCCAATATATTGCAGTTTATTTGCTAAAATCTATTATATATTCAAGAATGAGAACAAGTGTTTTCAGCCAAAAACAACCTATAATGACCAATATATGAGAAAAGAAAATGTGTTTCGTGCCTTGTACTGTCCTTTTAAAGGTATTTCAACATGAGGAAAAAAGGGCTGGGTGGTTGTAAATTATGGTACAGAGCAGGCCAAATAATGTACTGTCACTTTTTGGCTCGACAGTTGCCATGAAAACTAGCCGTAATGAAATATCACAAACAAGGACCTGTAGTAGCACGTAAACGCCCACACTCAACTTAGCCACTCAGCTATCATGACACCCTAAAAGGAACCATAGTAAATCTTTGGGGAATGTGCTGGTCTGTGGAGATGCTGGAGAGAAAGTGGCCACTCCAGTCTCCCCATGAATTACCCACTAAACAGAACTTTGGTACAATTACAAACACAAGCGATACATATCTTCTGCGGCTCTGCTGCACACTGTACATACAGTCAATGGTAGGTTATGAGGAGATTGTCTGGGCCGTTACACACTTGGCATATAGCACTGTAGACTATAACAGATCTGGACCCAATTTTGTGTGAAATTATCCTTGTCAGCTTTATCCAGTCGCATCATTTTACAGTGACTATAAAAGCGCTGTATTGTGCAACAGTTTATTTCTGTAATATTATCCAGTGTGGAGAATATAGCAACAATACGAATATATCTCTTAAATATGGATCCATCTGTATAAAGTTGCATGAATGAAGCTTTACACTGCGTGTGGGGGGATTAATGAATGTGCAAGATCAATCACATCTGTCTCATTCCTACTGAAAGTATTGTTTGCACTATTTCACTGTTGGTTTTTTTTATCCTCCATAAAATGCGGCGTTTGTGCATCTCACACAAAGCTGTCATAAAACAAACAAAAGCAGAACAAAAACCGATAAACATCTACATTCCTACAGAATGTGTTTGCACATCTCTACCTGAACACTCAGGAGTCCTCAGGAAGAAAGTCATGGAAGTTTATCAAATGTTTTTTTCACTCCTGGTTCAAAAATGGGATGAAAAATACATCACTCCCAGAATTTTTGATGACCTAAGAGGAGATTTCTTGATAAATATGGTCCCTGAAATGATTATAGCAACAATAATTTATGAACCTATATCCTTCTATATGAGAAGCAGTGTATCTCAAGAGTAAGACACACACACATGCAGAGTTGTGTTACATACGTGTGTTGCTCGGTTGCGAGTCCATAGGAATCATCATCTTTCCTCGTGTTCCCCTCCTGGCGGCCAGGGAGCGCTCCAGAGTGGAGATGCTGCTGGATGCCTCGTCACCATCTGCGCCTGGAATTTCCGCAAAATGCAAATATATAACACACTTTTCTGCATTTTACAATAAAAATGAGTTCGGTCTGTCCCTGCCATTGGGAATCGGGTCTTCATTTATATTCAATTTGATTTGTTTTAATTCATAACATTTTAAGCTTCTCTTTTAATTAAATTTCAACTCATGGTGGATTCTTGAGGAAAATCAAATTAACCCTTTTAGGCCCACTTGCAGCTATAGTTGCTGAAGTCTGTAACTGTCATTTTATACTCAAAATTAAAAATCTTTGTTACTCGTGCAAGGTTTTTTTTGCAATGACATCATAATAGACAACTTAGACAAAGGTTTTAGGCAAAAAAACAACAAACAAATGTGTTTCCTATCATTCGTCATTGATTTCCTGCCCATTGGCGAAGATAAACCATCCCAGAAAAAGGGCTTATTTAAATTAGTATTATTTTCAACAATTACTTGTACTATATATCTCTTTAATCATTCAAGTCTCTAAAATAACAGAAAAACATGAATTTTGTCCCTGGAAATATTTTTTAAGGGCATATTTGTGCAACCAGCAATTATAGTCGCCAGGCAACATAATGCTATTTTCTTCAAAGCAGAGTGCAAAGAGAAATAATAAATAAATAAATACATGGTTGTTAGTGACTCAACTGATATATTAAATGAATGAAAGCTTTTATTATTTATATTAAGTTTATGATTAAATTTAGGCTTAAATGGGTTATGTGGTTATGTGTTTAAAAAGACCATTGGTATATACAGATAAATAGAGAAAGCCTGTACCTGAGTGACTACTCTTGCTGCCCATTTGGCTCTCTGATTGGCTGTGGGCGACCTGGGGGAGGTCCTGGCAGGACTGGATGGGCGAGTTGCGTCCGGACGGGGCGACACTGGGAGCCTTCTCCATGTTCTTCATCTCCATCTCCTCGTGGTGGATCCACAGGTCTGGAGGCCGCAGGTCCTTCTGGCTGCCCTTCCTCTTACTGGCACTGTGGCTCGCTCTCTTCCTGCACACGGGGCAAGCAACACACAGGTGAGGGAGTCGGACACCTGCAGCTTGCTCATTGAAAGCGTGAACAAGTATTAAAGGATGAGTCCTCCCCAGTTTCAAGGTAAAATAACCATGGATCCTTTTTGATTTGATGTGAAAAGCTTGTGTGATTTGGTAGGAATGTGGAACTTCATCCATATCCCTCTATTGTACGAAGAAATGGAGCCACAATAGAACCAATAGCAGTCTTTTATTATTTAATAAGTAAACTGTCAAAATGTGTTTGTTGCCATTTAGCAGGACTGTACAATCATGGAATTGTTAGCCTGGCATGTTGTTAGTATTGCATGTGTAGCTATAGGTCTACATTGTCCAAAACGTATTGTAATTTTTATCTTTTATTTCCACAACCATGAATTATATACGAATGTTTTCAGATTCATCAATTTAATAGATATACATTTGGATGTTACTTTTAATAAGATTATAAGCAATTAAGCTGGTGTACATACTACAGTAATGCACTTTGTGAGCCCTTCCCACATTGCATTTCATTATATTTGACATATTTTTTCAATTATACAAGTTTAAATGTTATGGCTAGGGTGTTTCCTTCTGGCAACAAACCCTTAAATTATCATTTAGTCTATTTTATTACAAAAACAAACATGTAAAACATTTTTTTACCAACTGGATGTGTACCACCGAGGGATATGAAAAGGCAAAACAAAGCGGGACAGATCAATAAGCATCCAGCTATATTAACTAGACAGCTGTTTTAGTGGCACCACACGGGACAAACGGAGTATCTTACTTCCTCTGCTGGGCGGAGGAGCGGCGGGTGCAGATGAGCGCCACGATGACGGCCACGACCACAGTGACGGCTCCCACAGAGACCACGATGATAACCAGGAGGTTGCTGTTCTTTTGGGGCGTAGCGCTGCCGTGAGGGGGCCGCATCTGACCAATGGGAGACTCTGAAATACAACAAATAGAACAAAATGAACATACAACACAAAACAAAAAGTGAATATTATTAGATAGTGGTGGTAGAAAAGCAGGAGAAAAAGCTGGTTTCTCCTCTTTTTGCTTTTTAAAGATCCCCCCCAGACATGATTTAAAAACACTCTACTATTATAAGTTGTGTCTGCGATGACAAAGAAACAAACAAAACAAAGACGTTAAACTCTTTAAAGTAACATTTACTCCAGTGCTCCCTGATGAAAAATTCCAGAATCTATAAATCTGTAAATATATTTATTATAAAATATAAGATTCACAGGGTTTGTGCCCTTGTGGCTTCAAGTTTCTACATCATACTTGTATTCATGATGACACAAATCCTCATTGTAGGCCCGCCCCTTAAAATCAGCTTTGCATTACATTGATGTGAACAGCCTTCAAGTGTCAAACACATACATCATTCCCTCATAGTAAATCTCAGACATCCAACTGTAGGTAGAGATTTGTCAAAGGAAATATTACTATTATTATAGTGAGATAGATGCGATAGACATATATATATATATATATTCATCTGTTACCAGTTATTTGCACTATGAATTATTAAAAGGTGAGGGGCCTGCAAACGAAATGGAACTGAAATACATAAAACCCAACTATGCTCGGAGAGTCCAGGCCTCTGACTGGAGGGGGGGAAAAATGTAGAAACAACAATTCGTTGTTTTAAAGGGGGTCATCTGTTGGCTGTTCTTGATCAGGCAACCAGAAAATACTGTCTCAGTATTTATGATCGCCTCAAGCAGCAGCAGTGGCAGCAGCATCAGCAGCAGCAGTGGTAGCGCTCTCAATTTTTACACAAAAAAACAAAAAAAAACTAAAGTATAACAGCTCAGACATTCTGTTCATACACAACTTAGAGAAAAAAAAATATAAGCCTGCAGAATAAAACCCCAAAGTAGTTTCCCTGGCCTCAAAGCACAAAGCTGCTCCTGCTGCGGTACCAATCAATATACTGTGTGTCTATGTGTGTCTTTGTGTGTGTGTGTGTGTGTGTGTGTGTATGACAGGTGTAAAGGGAGGGAGGGGAATTGATGACACACTCTGTCATTCATTAACTCAACCTTGGAGCAGAGAGAGAGGGAGAGAATGGAAAACTCACAAGGAGCATGAAGTCTGGATAGAGAGGACTGTGTTAGAGAGAGAGAGAGATGGGGGAGGCATAGGTGGTGGGGAAAAAGGAAGAAGGGAAACAGAAGAATAGATAGGAAGAAGAGATGAGACTGCTGAGAGCAAGAGAAAGGAACTTGTGCGAGACAGAGAGAGAGAGAGAGAGAGGCACTTTACCTCTTTCACCTTCTCTCTCTCTCCCTCCCTCCTTTTCTCTCTCCATTTGGTCGTCTCTCTCAATGAAAACCACAATCCATCACAGCTTACAGCTGCAGTACGGTGGGACCACAATATCACTTCCTTTTCTTTTTCTCCTCTTTTTTTCGAGGAAGAAGAAGGATTTCATCATCCTTCTCCCTTAAAGCATTTTCCCTTTTTCTTTCATTTTATTTCAAACTAAAGTCTGACCCCTTGCTGATGTTTCTTTCTGGCTTTAAGGTACTGAAGTAAAGGTCGCAGAGGTCATTAAAGTCTGAATGGCTCTGCCTCTGGGGAGCAGGAATTTTATCAGGAAGTTAGATGACAGAAGTGAACAGATGAGGTGGATGGATGGCTCATCATTGCTCTCCTCACACCCAGAGTAAAGTTATTTTTTGTTTCTTCTGTATGGTGACTGTTTGATGTAAGGGCAATCCATTAGCAAACATTTGTCTTTTTTGTGAATCTAGAAAATGCACCAGCTCAAAATGCCAAAAAAACTACTTCAAAGTAGTTTCACAACATAAAATATCAGTTGCCACTGACAACTATTGTTTTAAAGCATCAAAGAAGACTTGGTTTCTGGTAATTCCATTCAATGTTATGTCAAGCTGCCAAAATGTTGGCAATTTGTCAATATTTTACACTGGGAATTCCAACAAAATGGAAATGAGTATGCAATGCTAGTTTTCTCTGTAAATGTTCATGTTCTACAAAGGTATTAAAGTGAGCGGGGATATACAACAATGATAGATATATCACATCCATACAGCCTTATAGTCTACAGCTGTTAAAAAAATCAATAAATAAATATATAAACGCATTCTCATGGATTCACTATGCTGAGGTTCAGGTGTTAATATTGGGAAGGAAAAAGCTCTAGTTATCACATCACCATATACAAATGTTTTATGCCTTATAATATTTTTTTTTACATTGATTTCATACAGAGGATTTTCTCTGAGGTCTGAAGATGGAGGGTGCCATTAACTGTACAGACTGTAAAGGGCAACTTCATGATTTGTGATGCTGGCCTATGCAAATAAAATTGACTTGACATTTTGGCCGTCACAAAAAACAGACAACACACTTGTGTTTCCAAGGTCAAGAATCTATGTCCATGCTTCAGTAGTGAAGACTTCTTGTCACTTGGATAAGTTGTCACATTGCAATTATCTTAACCACCAGAGGGTGCAACAAAAAAATTGGACGACTATTTTTTTCCCTTACATTGTCAGGTTAAATTGCACATTGAGAAATGTATTGAGCAGCAATTAACCATTATCCATAAGCCAAAGTAAATATATAATATTATATATATTCAAAAATAAGCTTTTTTCAGACACAAATCATAACAGCGTATATGTGGACTTGTTAGAGGAGAGATTAAGGCCTCCTGTCATACCTCAGTCATTCTCCTATTCATTGTCTAGATATATTGTGGTTTTTAGGAAGGGGAAAGGAGTTGAAATCTATTGTTAAAAAGTTAAAACTCAGTGGGTATTTCACTGCCTGTTTCCTTATTTAATGGCATTTGCAACACATATGCCTTTGAGAAATGAATAAAGGATTCAATATTCATAAACCAGATTTCTTTCCTCTGGCAGTGTGGAGAAAGAGATTGAGCTCTGACAGTAATTTGAGTTAGAGATTATAAGCAGTAGTTGAGATTTTCTTTAAAACGACTGCTGCAATTTACAGAGAACTTGCAGAAAATGCCATTGAGCAACTGCCTGAATAATTAAAAGAAGGAAAAAAAACAAGCTATTCGTTTCTAAAAAAAAAAAAGTGTTTAGGAAATGATCCTTTCAGAAATCAACAATGCTGATATCCTTATCCAAATAAGGACATTTGTCGACATTTACATCATCTGCTCTGGGCATTATGACTACACAGCTGTTAGATGGCATCTGTCACTCAAATATAACTAATGATGTTTTAGGGCAACTGACATTACAACCTATTGTGTGCTTTTTCTTGGGAGCACAGTCTTGTATTTTCAGTATCATTGAACAGAAGGATATATAGATATATATCTTTCTAAAGAAAAATCCTATATTTGTGGTGTTCCACACTTGCCAAAAGGGCACAAATACAGCATTAGATCATACAACAAATACAAATTTTATGGGCTGTAAAAGATAAAAAAAACATAACGTTTCAGATGACTGCCGTCAGTGACAGACTGGGAGTTCAAACTGACCGACGAGTGTTGCTGACAATAACAGCAGCGTTAATAACCTCTGCTGAGATGCCCTTGAGCAAAACACTGAACAACCCCCCCGGCATCTCAGAGAGACTGTGGGGAATAAATCAGAAGCTCTCAGCAGCTCCACTCGCATTAAAGCCAACGCCAGCCATGGAAAAATCAACAATGAGGGCAACAACAAGTGCAAAAAAATCCTCACAAAGCCCAGAAATCCGGCGAGGAAACAAAGCTGAGCAGCTTTAAAGTAAGTCAACACAAAACAAAGCCACAAAGCAGGGTGATTCCCACTGATTTTATTTGATGTTCTTTATTCTTGCAGACAGGGATATGCGATTCTTTAGAACTGAACGTCAAGCAGCCTTTCCTAACAGTTTAAAATCCCTTAAAGGAACCCTAAAGAGCTCCAGAAAAAAAAGGTCTGTTACGTAGACAGTGGCTGGTGTTGACACTTTGTTATAGTGATGATGTGAGTAAGCTTAGGGAGTTTATAATTGTCGGGAAAGATTAAGAGTTATGTAATTATCTTTCTTTCTTTTTTTTTTTTTTTTGCTGTAACCAGCACATTTAGAGTTCCAAGTTCCTGGTTCCTTTTATGTTTTTTTGTCATACAAAAATATATCCTGAAGGTATCCTCCCATGCATGGTCATTAACTGTGTATCCTACATAAAACTCGATTTTTACAACATATTCTACAAGCTGCAGCCTTTTTTGTAGCCTTGTCTGTGCATAGCTTTGGGGGTGGCAACATTTGTCAAGATTAGTACAGACGTTCATGATGCCCAGAGGATGAACCCTAATGATTACGGTGCCACCAGCAGTTTTACAGTTTTCACTTATCCTGTGAAATATCTCAATATCTACTATGGCTTCTCACACTTAGTTTCAAGGGACTATGAGGGTTCAAGATGTTATGTCTACCATTAAATCTCTATTATAATTATTAGTTTTTGCTTAAAGCTGACATATTTTTAACTTTAATTGCTCTGCGCTTTGAGCAATGCGGAACTCTCAACCCTGACAACAGCCAGCATCACCTCCTCTGAGAGAAACCAGGAGAAAAATGAAAATGAAAAAAAAAAAAAGATGTCCATCAACAGCCAGGTTGTACTGCTGAAGTGCCCCTGGGCATCACTCACACACTCACACACACACACACACACACACACACACACACAGACATACTTCCAACCCTCTCAGATCGGGTCAGCAGACCGGATCGAATCACCTGCACGCAGACACCACAAGACCTACAGAGCTGTGACCGTCGTCTCCGCCGGTCGTTTTTCAAGCGAGAGGAAGCGCCGCGACACAAAGGACGACGCTGCGTTAAAGATGAAATACGGTTGAGTTGATGAACGAGTCTTCGCCCCCACCGGCGACCCGCCATAAAGCCGGAGGAGGGCGGAGGTCAGAGAGGATGGATTTATGATCGCCTCAAGCTGCAGCAGCAGCAGCAGAAACGCCACCAAAATGTTAGAGAGAACATCTTCAGACGCTTTCTGCCCCAACTGTCCTCTGACACTGAATCACTGCCAGCTACAGATCCTGACCTCTGACCTCTGTGGAGGAGGGGCAACAGAAGGGTTTTTTCCCAAGCAAAATCAGAAGACAGTCATGATCATGATTAATAGTTTGGCAGAGTACCTATTACTTACTTACTATACTTGCATAGATATTTCTGTCAGCATTTGTATTATTGCTGTACCATTAGCATTTAAATGAGCATAAGTATGTTTTAAGATTATATTTAACAGCATTTAATACCATTATTAGCCTTGATATCAGCCAACTGTTATTATAATGATGTTACTAAAAACTAAAAAGCTGATTTATATGCAACCACACACTTCTAATCCTGATGATTTTCCCCGGTTTTGAAAAAACACTGATTGATAGTGTGATTGTGAATCTACTTTTTTTTTTTCTTTTCCCGCAGCAAACAGGAAGTGGAGCAACCGGACGGTAAATCAGCAAATTGCGGCTCCTTGTCGTGGTGTGGGAAGTCGTTCAGAGGAAGTTTAGACAGGACTGAGCTGAATGATTAAAGGAAAACAACAGAGTCGCTGTGATGATCTGATGATGCTGCTAAAATGTCACACGCACACACTCACATACACATGATCAGCTCCACTCCCAGGAGATTAGGCCTAATTACTGTATTGAGCTCAATAATGAACCTAAATATAATTCTGCTTGCTGACAGATTCAGTCGAGCAGAAGAACTTATGTGGGTGTGCGTTACCATTGATGCTGCTCCTGTCAATCAGGTTGTTATCAGATGGCCAGTAAGCATGTTCTCCTCCTCGACCTGGAAGACGAGACAGAAACAGGAGGAAACATTAGGAGGGAACGAAACAGAGAAATGGAGAAAATGGAGATGAAGACAGAGAAGCCAGGAGTCATTTTGCAGACAGAATAGAGGGATCCGATGGCTAGATTGTTTCCTGTTAGGAAATAAATTACCTTGTTCAGGTCGTTCACAAACACACATACATGCACACACCGACACACACACACATTCACACATGTTACTGTGTGTAGTCTGTGTGTGAAGTTCTTTCTCCTGAGATCGTGTTAGTCCAAATCTTCTGGTTTATCCACCTGGATTCCAACGCTTGGATGATTAGAATAGTTCCCACGGCAACAACTTGCAACAGGCAACTAAAAATGGTTGTTATGGGCATGACTGCATTCCTGACTGGGCAAAGCAGGTGACTGGCTCCAGATCTGCAGGGGACCCACATTTTCCAAATTCATTGTGTGGCTGAATTTGGTAATGTAGTTAATTGCATTTTTCCCTTAGAAACGTAGTATACACTGTCAATAAATTATTACCTAATTTTCTCGCCTTGTTGTTCAGAGGTGCCCTGTGGTGAAAAAAATACAATTTTAAGAGCTTTATTGTCTTACTTTATATTTACTTTGTATTTATTCACATGACCACATGTGAAACACCAAGCCAGTGTTATTTCAGCAGGAGAATTTTTTTGTTTTTTGTTTTTTTTTCCGGATGTCTGGGTAAATAATTAAGCTGCCATGTATCGTCAGCTGTGCGCTTAATGAGAATTTGGAGGCCACAGGGTCCGTAGCAATGCACAGAGAGCAGGAGGTGGGCGATGTGGATGGGAAGTCAACGGGGGCCCCCAACAACAAATTTTCCCAGAAAAACATGAACACAGCATGAGCAGAGTTATCATCTGTTATAGACCACCAACAATCAGCAGATTGTTGCGGTATTTTTAGCATCCTGTTGGTTCGCTCTTTCGGTCAAATGTGAGACTTTGATGGGGGTGGACGCCATACGATCACACTCACGAGCAGCGTTCACGCTATGTCGATGCTATCACTGCCTAACTGGACTTTTAACACTTGAACTCACGAGTCTAATCTAAATAATTAACCTGGTTTCTATAACAGGTTCAAAGAGTTCTCAACCATGGCCAAATTAAATAAAAATTGCTCCACTGGCACATGAGCCAAAAAACATTTTCTAACTTTCATGTTGTGCAGCCTGATAAATATGCACAGTGGTGTTCTTCCTGCTCAACCCATAGACTTTACATTGGCACAAACTTCACAAATAAAAGGTTTAAAAAAAATTCAAGGAACTGGGAACATTTTGCAAACTCAAAGATTCATAACACAATCTGCAGTTTGAGGCTGTAGTTTGAAATGTTCTTTAATAATAACCATCTATGAGGGAAATGCTTGTGTTTATTATTTATTATTTTAATTGACTTATATACTAATTATAAAACATATTTATGAATCTAATATTCTACTTCTGGCATGTCTAGATGCTGCTTAACACTAACTTTCAAAGATAACAACAAAAACACGGAAGACATCAGTTGATACTGATTTGTTTAGGTCAACAAAATAAAATCCCCTGTTCATCCTGAACATAAACAAAATCAACAAACTTGACATGGAATGCACATTTGCACTACTATAGTGCAAAGTTTTAATTAAAGCGCATTAGGGCTAATTCACTAGTCTGGTTTCTCTACAGCTAATTCTGCAGCCACAGTTTCAAACAAGGTTAGATAAGAATAAAGAAAAGAAAGAAACATAATAATTTTGCTATTTGGTATATAAGTCTATTTTACAGTGAATACCAGTGATGTGATCAACAAATATTGTTGGTATTCAGTAGTCAATAGTCGCTATTTGTAGATACACAGGGGGCACATAAACAAAAAAATCAAAAAGTGTTTATATGTGTTTTTAAATTTGACTTGGCTTCTCGAAATATATATTTTCAATTAAATAATTGATTAAGAAATTGTTTATTGGCAGGGGGACAACTTCATGTACTTCAGAAGTTGGAGCGGACTCGTCCCTCCTGTGATCTGCGCTCATGTGTCAGAGAACAGAGACTAGAAAATGACGGGAGAGATTTTCAAGACTTCAACGCTCCTGTCAGGAAACTAAATCTAAAGGACGCCACATCTCAAATTCACTTAAGAGACAGGATACATAATTCTCCCACATTTTAAGGCTTGAAACTGGTGTCTCGCTCCGCCACCGTCCTGCAGTGGCAGCAACGGCTACTTTTCGTGCCTTAAAATATACATAAAAAGATTCGATGTTTCCCTTCTTTGATTTAAGCTGGATTTCAAAATCTTCATGTTTATGAAACATGCTCACACACACATTATCCTTCTTGTCATTGGGTTTTTGTGTGTGTATATCCACCATATGTGCATGTATGTTTACAGTTTGAGGTCCACAGTAACAGGGTGGAACATCAATCTTCCCTTCTCCCCTGACGACGCTTCACTCTGATTTATATGGAGAGGGACTGCAGTGTGTACATGTACAAACACACACGAACACACAAACACACTCTCATACACACACATACACACATATCACACATCTGTCAGTGACAAACAGCACCATTTAACACCCTGACACCACAGCCGAGTCTCTCCGGTTCAAAGTCCCAACACCTGAATCGCTTCGCTGCACTTGAAGACCAGCGGCACTGAAAATTCCCAGAATACATCTGGAGCAGTGGACCAGGGCTCAGCTCATTAAACATGGATTAACTAATCCGGGCTAACATGCTTTTATGTGGCTAAAATGATCCTATTAATCCTCATCCGGATAACTTGGTTCTTTGAACATAGACAAGATTGATTTGTGCATTTTATATAGCGGTATTTTCTAATGTTAAAATAAAGGTAACATAAGTAGGGAGTGGAAACTATGAGCAGCACACATATGATTGGCTGAGGCTGATCATGTGTTGGAGCTGCACAATTGTTCATTTGAACACATTTTTTGAGCTGTTTTTGAGCTTTGATGAAACACATCAGTGCTGGTTTTACAGTTTGTTCTAACACACAAAAATGACACGCATAGCACATTTATTTAAACTGACACACAGAGAGCAAAACCTCTTCTCAAGTTCTAAAACTCTAAACACATTTTCTGCTTTACATACATTGTGCAATTCAAGAATTTTGGAATGCGCTGAACACGGTTCACTGCATAAAACATAACATTCTGACATAAGGTCACATGTTTGGCATTTCAAAACGCTGCCATTCAAAATGACACTACATGAACTAATTACCCAATAAATGAGCCACCTGGCCAAACACCACAGTGGTTAATTGTTACCACATCAATCATGAAATAAGCACTATAAAAACACCACAGGTGAGCACCCCTTTATTTTTTTTAACAACAATGGAAGATGTGACAGACAGAGAAAGAGGAAGAGTGAGGGGGCTTTTTTTCGATATACTTTTTATGCACATTTTTTCTTTTTCGGTGAACAACGAAAAAAGTATATGTTTCAACAGCATATGTGCGTATCTGCAAACATTTCTGTGCATGGGAACAATCTGAAGAATGTTCTGCAATTTGAACTATTTTAGTATTGTGGCAAAAATACTAAACATGAGGGTGCTTTTCGTAGTTGGTTAGACAAAAATCTGGTAATATGATTGACATGTGTGCCATTTGGTGCAAAAGTTTCATTTTGAGAATGCTATATCTAGTGTAGTGTAGTTTTGGTTGCAGTGTTTCATTTTACAGGATAATTAATGCATTTTGCAGTTTGGGTGTGTGGTTTTGTGAATTGTGTTTTTTAGTATTTTGATAAAACCAGCCTAATTTGCAAAAGTGTGTTTTATTTACTTGGAAAAACAACTGTAATACTGACATTGACACCATTTAATTGGTTGAAATGGCTCAACCAGTCTCCTGCTATATAAAATCAGTCTTGAAAATACATGGCCAATGCTGAGACAACTGGTTGGCAGTGCTCTATGTCATCCAGCCTGAATCTGGATTAAATGAACCAGTCTGTATTTAATTTCTTTTCTCCAACTGACCTGCTGAGGGAAATTTCTACATTCATGTTGCAAAGGTAAAGCTGCTGGCAGACACATAAACAAAATAAATCCTCTTTGCAGCTGTGTGTTCTTGCAGTTATCGGCTGGTAAAACCTTGTTTAAAAATGTTAAAAATGTAAATTCTTCTCTGGACAGCTCCCTTCTGCCTTACACATCCCATCCTGCTCAAACCCCCCCACACACACACTCCTTTTTTTAGGCTTTACTGTGAAAATGAACTTCACATATATAAAACCAATAATTGACAATGAAACATTGAAAGCTAATTGTGAAAAGTCCAACTAATTGTGAATAAGTTACACTTTTGCAGGTTTGAGCTTCAGGACTTATTGGTCCAGATATATTTTAAGCCAGCTTTCAAGAAATCAAAAGAAGGCCCTCAGGGTATGTTGTGGGGGGATTTAAGGCACTGAATCTTTTTGATAGAAGCCATTCATGCCATTTAGTGAATATCCACACTGAGAGCTATGCAGGGCTCAATTTGTGCTGGATCCTGACTTTCAACCTAGTATGAAGAAATTATAAATGATAGGCAGCAACTTGTGTGAGTCCAAGGGAGTTGTTGCACGTTCTCTGTGGAATTTGCCAGGATTGTCCCTTATAGTCCATTCTGTTCCTGACTATCATGGTCAATCTGGCTGAGCATAGCCAAGAAAAGAAGCGTGTTTAATGTCATTCAATTTGCATCTCTGTTCTTTTGTTGATGATGTACTGCTGTTTAAGTCTAGGATCCACTAGAACTATTTGAAAGAATGTTATAGTGAATGTTATATGAAGAATGTTATAACTGTACTGACAGTCTGATACTGATAATCCAGCTCATAGTAAAATTGAGCATTAACAACTACAAAACCGCCCCTTATGTTCCCTAAAATACTGCTGTGAAATTAAACAAATTTAAAGTTTTCTGAGCCTAATTAGCATCATATCCCATCTTCCCTGCAGTTTATTTGCTGCAGATGAGTACAATCAGGGAGCAGGGCATTCATTATGTCTGAGATAATTTGACAAAGTTAAATATGGTAAACATCTCGTTTACATTTTCTTCCATATATCTGCATTAATAATGACAAAAGTTTATTCTTCCTCTTTATCTCCCTGCTTTTATTTCTCTCCATCTGGCTAAAAGACATTTCTGCCTTGCAATTAGCCTGAAAAAGCAGCTTGATGAGTCAGTTCTTTCTGGAAAAAATAAATTCAATCAAGAAGAAAATGAAGTAATTTCCTCTGTTTACACATTTCCCTCTGTTTCTTTTCTCATTGAACAATTTCTCATTAGTGCACATAAAATTGAGATTTAAGCCAATCATACTATTGTCCTTTCCTTCTCTTTTTCCTTCCTTCATACTTATGTTTGAACTTTATCTCTAAACTTTTTCTCTCTTTATAAACGACCTTCCCTTCATTCTTATTTTCTGATATTTTATACTTTATTGATCACCTGCCATAAGTTACGAATCAGGTCAAAATGTGACAAATATTCAGGAATATTGACATCCATTTGTTTGAATGACTTTGATTACTGGCACAATTAATGGAGGAATGAGGAATCAGTTCCTGCTTTTCATATATATCCACATCTATATCCACTTATGAAATACAAAACTCTTATAACATTGAGATGTAACCATTGAGTTGATGAAGATTTGATAGCCATGTTCCAAATGCCAAACTTGAGGCTTTAAAGTGGGAATCCACAAACCAATGGGTGATGTCATGGTGGCTATGTCCATTACAATCTATGGCTGTAGTTCACCCAAAATTAAGCATAATGATATTCAAGTTATGTTTTAACAACATTGTCAGTCCTGTCATCATGTACTCTTTGAGCAGAAGCAGCTTGTAAACAACCATACACACTGCGGTTCCTTTATTTGTCATCAGATGATGACAGATTTCTGTAAAGATCAGATTGCTTGAGATGATCCATAATTTAAAATTCACAAACACACAGGCCATTATACCAGTAGGGGGAGAAGCCTACCTTGATCATTGGCCATCTTATCTGGATGTTCCACTGAAAGACAAACAGAGACTTATAAATTATACAGCAAAGGAATACATTTACAGATAAAGCAGGCCTTGATCTTCAGTTTTACACACACATACACACACACACACACACACACACTGACAGACCTTTGGCAGTCTTGAAGTGGATAGGCTCGGACAGCGGGCCGACTCCTTTGGCGTTCTTGGCCTGAATCCTGAAGTAATAAACTGTGTCGAGATTCAGATCAACGACCTGATGGGTCAGCCTGTCGCCACTGATCGTCTCCATCACCCAATCATCTATCGGCATGTTCTTATCCAGCGTGTAGTACAGGATGTAGCCTGTCACACAGTTAGTTAGCAAGTAAGTTATAGCAGTTAGAAAAAAAATAGTGTTCTTAGTGTGTGATCATCAGACAAAGTTTATTGAGTTAACTAAAAGAACATTTGATTACACAAAAAGATTTGAACATGTTCATACTCACCCACTTTCATTAGATGATAAAAACATAAAAATGTTTAGAAGTAAAATCTGAGATATAACTTTAAAACCGCAATATTTTCATATGGGATCGTAACATATAGAATAAAATAAATAAAGTGCAAAAGCATCTATGATCTAAAAATATCGGATCTCTGTGAGTGTGTGTGTGTTGTGGAGCACTGTGCTGCAGGGAGCGTTTGATTCATCCTCCGGGACACAGCAGGGGCAACAGAGCTCGTTAAAACAGACGGGTTTGCAGCCGGGCCGATTGCCCAAAGGAAGAGAGCGAGAACAATGGAAGAAAGTGTTTGTGCATGTGTGTGTGTGTGATTCTGTGTGTGTGCATGTGTGTGTGTGTGTGGGGGGACAGTTTGTGAGCAGTTTGTTGATATTATGAGTAAAAAAAAAAAAATCGATTTTGACAGAATAAACAATTAATATATAATATATTATAGTAAAAAACAAAAAAAAGTATGTATCCAGTGGTGTTTGTGTGGAAACACACCTGTTATTCGTCCATTAGCCTCCATTGGTGGTTGCCAGCTGATTAAAATGGCACGGGGTCGTCCCTCACGACTGATCACTGTCAGGTCTTTGGGGGCGGAGCTAGGAGCTGTCAATCAAACAAACAGAGTTGGAGAGAAAAAAAGGATTGCATGAACTAGCAAAAGCAGATGACGGTGTGATTAGCTTTAGTTCAGGTTATTAGCAAAGTTTAGCAGACTGGAAACGGGGAAACAGTTAGCTACAGTGTTGCTTTAAGCTAAACACACATGCTCTCACTTTCAATGCCAATATGATGTTTAGCGAGAATGATTATTGCTCACCATCCTAATGGAATATATTTGCATATTTACTATCCGGAACTAAAGAAAAAGCACAGCGGTTGGAAATGTCATTCGTTTTGCAGACATTTTGTCATAATAAAAGTCCTTTTTCCCTCATGGTGGTGCTAAATGAAACAATCATCACTTACTATAGCGTGGGCATGACTGTAGTATAAGAGCCTATAGTAACCACAATTCCAGTTAAAAGAAAAAAAAATACTGTTTATCTGGATGTCAACAATACACTCTAAGATTTAGTTCATATATCTGTCGCTGAAGCCCTGTTTCTGCCTGCTGCATGGTATCCTGATTTCTGAATAAGCTCCTGCTGGGGTGCATTCTATGATTAGCATGATTCATATCTTATGTAGTAACCTCCTCCCTGGGTGACTTTTGTTAGTGTTCATAGTGATTTTTCCTTTTCCGTTTCTCTCTTATCCTCCCAGCACCTGACTCAATTGAGCTTTTTTTTTTTTTTTTTTACAGTTTCCTATCTGGTCAGAGAAGCCAATAGTATCTCAGATAATAGTCAAAACCCAAGTGAAGTGAGGTGAACATTGATTCTTAATGTAAAGGTACTTAGCTTACAATAATTTAACTAGTACAAGGTGGTCTATGGTAGTTTGGTGTAACATCCCTGGGTCTAAACTATCTTCTCTGTTTAAACACAACGTTGCATTGCATCTCTTCTGATAATGTCAAGCCCTCACAAACAGGACCCATCTTTCACCATGGAAACTACTGTATGTGGCAGACATCTAGAGCTCTATTGTGAGATGGCAATGCACAATCCCCGACTTATGGATGTGATTAAGTTTTCAAGTTTCACACGAGAACAAGCCTCAAAGATTGCACCTTAATGTTGTCTAATGAAACCACTTGTTCAATCTGACAAGACATGCTGGGAGAAATTACAAGTTCCAGCTGAGCCTGTTACAGAGTGTGACAACCTGTACGCCTCATACATGCAGCAGTAGACCGCGAGAAAATACGCTGTGTATACACCAGCTGGGTACCAGTGGTTCCATTGCTCAAAACTGAAACAGTTAAAAACGGTCTTTATAATTAACGATACTGAGCAGTTGACTTAGGCTGACCTATATCACAAAAATAATGATTTACCCTGAAAACAAAAAAAAAATCTAATCAAACCATCCAATTATTATTAGCACTAATTAAAGTCCACGAACATCCACATATGTTTTCTCAAGTATTTTGAGTAATTTGTTGGTTATGTATAGAATGATTTTTACATTTGGTAATTGAGAGCCATTAATGAAGCAGCTATTAAAATGGATCCGATCCTATATCACAGGTAGATTTCAAGGCAAATGTTAATCGAACATCTATAATCTACAGGGGCCCACAGGGAAATGTCCTGGAGCCATATGAGTTTCAATCATTAATTTTTCATCATAAATTAATGATTGAAAATCTGCCTTCTCATGTAATCTTTCTTTATGTGGATAGTGATACTTTGAAAACATCATGTACACTTAAAAATTTAAACAAAAAAATATGTTTGACTTTTTTAATTAAAGTGGGACAGACTGTAATTGAAGCAAAAGAAAGAAGAAAAAAGCAGTCAATTATTTTTAGCTCCCAGAAGAGGCCATGGCACTGAAGACTCTGATCAAAAATCTTGTCCAGTGAAGCAGCCCTGCTAGATAGAGCAACATTATACACTTTTGCTGGGAAATTAGTTCAAAGACATTTGGACTCTGTGCTTGCTGGCAGACCCATGGAGACAGCATCACAGAGGAATGGGCTCACTCAGTCACACTGCTTGCTAATTAATGACACATCACATGAAGGCTTCCTTGTATGTAGAGACCTGCACTTAATGCTACACCATGTTCAGCATGCAATCCTGTGACAAATTTGAAATGTTAACATCCTTATAATTACTAAATAAACTTAATCTATTTACATTTTCCAAGTTAAATTAAAATGCATGAACTTGATGAACATATACTTAACGTTGTTAGTGTTCCTTCTCTTGGCAATTTGAGCTGCACTGTTCATAACGATTTACAATACCAGTGAAAAACAGTTGGACACAACTTCCTATTTCCTTGAATGAGGACATGTGTCCAAACGTTTGACCGGTACTAGATGTACAGAGTTGGCTTTGTGTTCCTACAAGCAAGATTTGTGACCTCACAGTTACTTTGGGGACAATCATGGTCCAATTATGCTCATACAGAAGGATGTTTTGGGATTTTAAATTAAACCATTTTTTAGCTTAGTCATGAATTGTGGATTTTTACATAACAGAGAAGGAAATGTCATTTTGGTTTAGCGTATATATATATATATATACATATATATATATATATATGTTTAGCAAAGGTCTTGCAAACCATTTGCATATTAGCCAACCCCCCAAATGGGATCCCCAGTCCAAAGGTGGGGAATGAAAATGTAAAGGGGTCATCAGCATGAAAATTACATAATGATCTTCCCATTATACTTGGCTGCAGTGGAATTCATCCTCTGGGGAAAATCCACAGCAAATTTAACATCTGTTCAGTAGCTATTGAAATACTTTTCTCAGACGTATTGTAATCGTAAGGTCTACTTTACCTCACTTCCATACAGTAAAATCTAATGTCCCTAGTGTCTTGGTGTCTCGTGGCTTTTAGACACAGTGGGTGATTATTTTTAACAGCAAGGCAGACGTATTATGAGATGCAGTAAAGGCAGTTTTTTTCTGTGGAAATGTGGTCAGTATTTATGTGTCCAGAGCCAGTGGATCACTGCAGGGACTGAGTGGGCTCAGTCCGTCTGCTCGCTCTGAATGTCAATGTATTCCAGCAGGCTCCGGGGAGCCGGCGGCGTAATGCCGTTCACGCTTAATTGGGTGACAAATCCGACAAACATGATTGTAAACATCCTGAAAGGGATACCTTGACATTTGATTTTGGTGTGCGGTTGTGTTCCGTTTGTTGCAGAGAGCCGTGTTGTTGTTGTGGAGACGAGAGGAATTTCTCTGTCACAACTCACTGATCCAAAGCATGACTTCTGTTAATGCTCCTCATTATAACTAATCACTATTCATGGAGGGGGAAGAAAAAAAAAAAAGAAGTTTGGCACCTTATTGTTTTGATGTGACTATGCTTCCTTTCCTTGTTCTGGGCTGCAACTAAGAATTATTTTATTGGTTGATTAATCTAACGTTTATTGAAATGATTAATCAATCAGTTATTTAGGTCATATAAGGATGTAAAATGCCCATCACTGTTTCCCAAAGCTGAAGATTCAACCTAAAATGTCTATTTTTGTCCAGACCAACAGTCCACGACCACAACTCAAAAATCATCAGGATACTATTATAGGAGTTATACCAGAAAATAATCAGATTTGAGAAGCTAGAACCAGAGAATTGGACATTTTCTTCTTAAAAATGACTCAAATTGATTAATTAATTGTCAAAATAGTTGGCAATGAATGGAATGGTTGGCAGCTCATCGATTAATTGCTGCAGCTCTAAGACACCATTAAAGACAATTTAAACCTGCAGAATACAAATGAATGTCAAGTGAACAAGTGAGCTACAATAATATGGATATTTGGCCAATATTGGTATGTAACTCTCAAAATATAATAAGGACACACTCAGTGCAATTAACTATTTTCCTGTTGTGCATTATATGAAAAACATTCACACATAATAAACAAAACTTTACATAACTTCCTGAACCTCCTTAAATTGCCTAACAGGACTTTGCAAAATGACAAAGTAATATGTGAAACATTATTATTGATCCAATGCACAAATACTGACAGAAATGTCAAAACGTCCCCAGACTGGGCACACAGTCTGGGACTGAAAAATAAACAGTATTCAAATAGCTATAGTTGAAATAACCATGGAGACAATACAATAGTAAAGCATCAGTGCTGTTGTGTATTTGCCTGGAAACAATAGCAAACTGATACGTTGGGACTTATTGCAAATACTGCATTGCAATCGCTAGACAGAAGCACTGAAGTATGAATGCCTGAAGTACATTTGAAGGCTTTTCTGTGACCGTGTCACCACTTCTGCTGATCTCATGATTGTTTTAATTAACCTGAAGCACTTAATAGAAATAAAAAGGCGGCCCAGACTCAGACTAAAGTAATTACATCCAAACAACCTGACTGTAACTGACAGACAGACTTTTTTCAAGAAAAAAGAGAGATACAGGAGAAATAGTACCTTCCAGACTGTATTCTCGAATTTTAACATCTTTAAAATAGGCTTGAAAATACGACTTTTACATTTGAATTTCATTACACTCATTATTTTATCTTATTTAGCTCACTTCTTTAAAGGGCAGTTGGGTTAAGATTAAGGTTGTGTGTGTGTGTGTGTGTGTGTGTGTGAGAGAGAGAGACCTACCTGCTTCGTACGTAGTGGCGTGTGCTGTCATACTCCAAGTGCTGGACTTGCGACCTTTGGTTACCATGACAGCAAACTCGTACATGGTGTTCGGTTTGAGGCCAATGACGGTGTGGCTGAGCGCTGTGGTGTCTGCAGACTGGACACACAACACATTTTCAGATGTTAATACATATATCTGAAGGAAAAAATGTTTGTATGTATGTGATCTCTCCTCTTTGTAAATTGAAGCTTATTTAATCCTGTAAGAGTATGTACACCAACTGTATATATTTATACCCAATATATAGATTTAAGTGATAAAATTAAATCTATCAATTTAATCGATCTATTGGGTATAAATATATACTGTAGGTAGACATACTCTAAATACAATGTAACTAAAATGGGAGTTCTGTATGTCTGTGTATGTCCTTTGAAGTTCTTGACATCCGATTTCACACCCTGTGACAATGCAGCATTGCTGAGGATCCAAGGATGAGTGGTTGTTGAAAAAGATGCAAGCAGCAACACGGAGCCTGTTCTGAACAGGCCTGTTTTGAAGTGCAGATAACAGAGAAATAATGACATGACACAGGTTTTATGAAACGCCTTCAGAGACATTCACAAAATATCTCCCTTTTCTTATGTCTGGAGACAGACAGTCAAGTCCTTGTGCTTGTGTTGGTAGACAATACGCAAAATGATAATTTCAATTCCAGACATAACAATTAATATCAACCCACACTTTTTTTGTATTTGTTTAGCCAATAAATTGTCTTTTTCTGATAGAGAAAAAATGAATCAAACAGGCCTCTATCTGTTCCTTATTAAGGTGTCTGTTTGCCTTGTATTGATTTTCTACTTTCTGTTTTTAAGCAGCATTATTTTTTTTTGACAATTATCATCAGGCTTTTTTTTTTTCTGAAGTTCAGTTTGATTAAAAGACAAGAAGTTTGCAAGGTCAACGGGAGAACACGACACAGGAATTGGTCTTGATTTCAGAACAATCAAAAGGTTACGTTTCTTCATCTGTGCTTTTCCTTTTAGAATCTCAGCCGCGTCAGCTGTGTTTAATTTCTGGATCTGTTTGATGAAAAAGAGCTTTTGAAGAAGAACCAGAAGACACGCGCACAGATACAGCAGTTTTATTTTACCGTCTATTTTCCTGTTCTGCAACTCTGGCTCGTAAAAAAACTCCTTGATCCTCCACGAATATTGTTTACACAGGCTGTGCTCCACTTAGTTGTGCCAGCGGGTTGCTTGTTATGCAGCAGCAAGGAACCAGACACCTGCTTTAATTGAGTGCAGGCAGCACATGAGGTGGCAGGAATTATATTTAATCTTGTCAGCTGATAAACAATCAGCAGCAGCTGGCAGAGATGTGCAGTAGAAATGCAGGTACATGTAGGGGGACAAAATAAACACATTTAAGTGTGATAAGGTTTGGGGAATATATGCATTTCACTGTGGACATGTCTCAAATCGAGTCCAAATTAAGACAGGTAAGACCCAAGTTAACCCGTTTAAGCCTCAATTTTTTTTTCCAAGTTTACATGCATATAATTATAGCAGTTGAGTCACAACCAATCATGTTTTGTGTCTTCTTTGCCATTTTGTACTTTACTTTGAAGGATATAGCATTTTAAAACTGGGAACTGGGAACATAATATGCACATAAATATATATATACTAAGTAGAAAATAGTTTTTTTGGGATATTCTAGAGACTTGAATGAATAAATTGATATGTAACTTGGAAACTTAATTTTCTACCATCATGTCATTGAAAGACTTTGGCAATCAAAGTTGGGATTTAAGACCAACGTTGTCAGTTCAGTAATCGATTAGTTGCCAACTATTAAATTAATCACTAACTATTGTGATAATTGATTAATCGATTAGGGTAAATACAAACAAGGATGGTTCTTCTTAGATTTGTCAATTTTCGCCCCAGCTTTTATTTAGTTTTTGTGTTTTGATAAAAATGTAGGACGGAGAAATATATCAATACAAGATATATAGTGATGACATGAGACTGGATATTGTTCTGAACTTACCAGACTGTTTTAGCAAAACTATTCTTTATTGTCAAAAATTAGTCAAAAATCTCATTTTGTAGATATTTTGTGAAAATACCAATAATCATCCCTCCAATATCCTTGCAATATCAAGATTTTCACATTTTAGCCAAGAGAAACTAGATTATTGCCATAATTGACACAATATATATGCTTTTAATTGGTTTTAATAGGTTTTCATTGTGATGTGTTGTTATTTTATGATCCTTCTCCTACAAATGTGTATGTATGATTCTTAGATTTGAGTAAGTTTTAGGACAAAAATGTCCAAATCCTTTGTTTCTAGCTTCTCAAATGTAATTTATTTTCTGGTTTCTTGTATAATAGTAAAGTAATGGTCTTTGGGTTGCTGCTGGTTTTTACCTTGTACTTGCCACTGGTGGAGTAGCTGGTCTTCCACTTGACGGAGTAGTAGCGGACTTCAGACAGCTTCTGGTTTTTGGTCATGGAGTTGTCGGCCCAGGAGACGCGTACGGAGTCCGAGGAGAGAGCCACGGCTTGAACCCCCACCGGGGGGATCATAGGAGTGCTGGTGTCTGGCATGGGAGTGGGGTATTTATCAAAGAGGTGGAAGAGGTCATCCTCAGATGGGTCTATGGGGTCTGAGGTGGGGTTCGTTACCAGTAACCAGGGTGTTTGACAATAATTAATGAGATCATACAGTGTAATGGATGTGTGATAATGATGTGGCGATATGAGTAGGCACAAGCATATATTCAGATTGATTAGGATTGGTTACATGGTCATATAGACACAGAATGTAAAAAAAAAACAAAAAAAAAAACAAAAGAGAATAAATAGATGGCATGCAGGATGTGGAGTGAAGGGAAGGAGGATAGGAGTGGATTGATGAGAAAGTGAAAAAACAGGAGAGAAAAAGAAGAGGAGAGAAAAACACAAAGAGTAAGAAGACAGTGAAAGATTAAAGCTGATTCTAAACAGGAAGTGAAGCCACGGATCCACAAAGGGGCGGGTCTTAAACACCTGCCAGGTTCATTTTTCAATGCTAATCCACAACTGCAGCTGCAGGACAGCAATATAAAAAAATCTATTTTTTTATTTTTTATAACTGATAAATATATAAATATTTATATATTTTCCCTGTCAGATGCTTCTGTACATGAAACCCATCACTGTGGATCAGTGTCTCCAGCCAATCAGAGAGAAGATGCTTCCTTCAGGTGCTTTCTGTTATTTTGCAATAGTTTATGCTAGTGAATACAATCTATTTATTTGTATTTTTATTTGTATTTTGTCACATTGACATTGACTAGTTGACAAGTTCAACTGCTCTACTGTACATGAACATATACAAAAGGAGATCACGTTGCGTGAACAAGGGACATTCAGACTGGAGGAGCACCTGAAGGCAACAGAACTTAGAGCAGATGCTAACAGATGCTAACAGAGAGCTGGAATGAGCACAGTGATGCAACGGAAGCAAATAGAAAAGCTGCTCTGCTGATTCCAGCTCTGGGCATCTCTGATCTACATACAGGTCAAACCTACTGGAAACAGAAACACAGTTAGTGACACAGATAGAGAAAAATACAGACACATACATTAGCTCTGTGGTTAATAACCCTGCAAACCATTCCCTTATTCTTTTATTCTTATCCTTTATGCATTTCACACCCTGCAGGGTATCAAGTGATGAGGATTTATTACTTTGTCACACCAGCCCAGTCTCCAGAAGAAAAATATGACAGTTTACGTTTTACAAACTTTTCAACTTGCATTTTACTGGCATTCAAGCTTTTGTCCGGTCATTTAGTGCACTGATTCTAACCTAAGCATAATCTTGCCTTAATCATAGTGTTGTCACATCATAAAACAGTATTTGTCAAGACATGCACATATCGAAAATCATTGATGTGATACATATGTCAAATGCAGACATAACCACGTATCTGCAGAAACAGAAACTGGCAACGTTTCCCTCTGAAGACTGCGTTGGTCACAGTGGAATCAAAATGTCTACAAAACTAAAATAGGACCAAATAATGGACAATAAAATGTGTAATCATGAAATACAAATAATATGCAAATTCAGAGAAACAATAAGACATTTTGTGTAAAAGTAAAAAAAAACATTTTCTTCTCCTTTCTTCTTCACTTTCTTCAACATTTCTCCTAGTTCCTATAAAATGATCAGAACCAAGACCAGAGGAAAATGATTTCTGATTCTCCCTGTGCAGCTTTTTTTTTATTTTTTGAGATATGACTGAAAAATGATTCTGAGAAATGTTTTTTTTTTTTTTTAATCTTAGTGCCTTTATACACACATTCACACAGAAGAAGCCATAAATGTATCTGAACTTCGGTAATTATATGGCACTGAATAAATTACTTTGGTACTGACAAAAAGATTCGTGTCATTCCAAAACCCTTCTCACACCCAACATGTCAACATTGGGATGAATGGTCTCACTTGATGATGAACACGGTTCTTCCCTCTCTCTTCTTCCCTAATTTTCCAATGAACTCTATCAACTCTAATCCTATAGAGTTCAATAGACGTCATGAAATAGTTCAGAAGACTTTCCTCCTATGTTTCCTCCTATGTTAACATCAGGAAGAGGATTGGGGGTATAGCTCACTGCTTTACATCATGGACTGGAGATTTTAATTGTAACATCGTAGCATTTTTAATGGACATTTTCTACCGTCTGGCATTTTACTGTCGTACAAACCAGACGTTTTACCAGTTTGTTCATTCATGCTCATGCATTTTGAAATGATCATTGGGATCAAAGGGTTCCTGACCTTTTGCCACTATTGACAAAAGGTCAGGAACCCTTTTGGGAGTAAGCACATGTTGTATATTTCTCTACCTACAGATTTAATCTCATGGTGCAAGTGATTGTCTAACCTTAAAGGTGTAAAGGCATGCAAAGGGAAACCCTACGCTATGCTCAGAGATTGGACTGATGATTGTGTTGTTGCATTATAAGAGGTTTACAGCGTAATCACCTAGATGTAATTGACACCGCGACCCAACAGCAGTGTCCATACAGCGAAAGAAGGGTGAACCTGTCTCTGTTTTAAAAAGACTCAAAGCCCTAAATTCCTCTGCTCACGGTTCAATATCATTGTAAATGTTATGAAAATGAATTTGTCTGCCCTTACAGCTGATATGTTTAACGTCTTTTCATTAAAATATTGGGAATTTTGTTGTTTCAGGTCAGCAGTCCGCTTGATCCGGGCAGCGGATCTCTGTTTCTCCCCTTCATTTCCTGTCTACTCTCTGCTGTTGCTATAATAAAGAATTGACTTTTTTTGAAAAAAATATGTATTTTCAATATTATAATAGAACTATTTTCACATTAAACTGACTTTAAATATACACCAGTGCTGTTACCTGGTCTGTGCGGACATTTTCAGTGAGAAAGTTGTACATATAACTCTAGAATGTTCTTCTGAATGAATCCCCCACTGCAGTCAATCACAGCTTGTTTTTTTTTGTTTTGTTTTTGTAGTTAACAGTTGAGATCTGGGAACACGGTGCGGACGTCAGGCAGGTCAAGAAATAACGAGCAGTTAGGCGATCAGACTGAATACGAAGGCGAACTTTAGCCCAAACTCTTGTAGACATCAGTCACAGTGTGTGGACTGGTTTTCTGCTTCTGCTTTGACCTTCTGTTCCGTACTTACAGCAATTGTGTGCACATCTTTCCGGTCTAATGAGGTATTTTTTTTTTTTGAGAGCTTTTTTTTATTTATTTATTTTATTTTATTTTTTTACCAGGGTTATTTCAAGAGTGCTCAATTTCAGTTTTACCGCCTCCAAATACATTGGTTTACAGCAGGAATGGCAAACATGTGTGGCCTGATAAAGGGTCCAATCTGGTCCACTTGATGACTGTATAAAGTCTGACAAATAATGGACCAGTATTGCACACAATAGTAGAGAAATGTAAAGTCAGTGAGCATCTTGCAGCCTTTAAGGGATAAAATATTTACAGTTTTGATTCATAAATGGTAGTAAAGTAAATATTGTTCAGTGAGTAAATGTTTTTCATTGAACTGCAACAGTAGACTGACTGAACATGGAATAACTGAGACATCATATTGGTGAAGTAAATATCCATAATGTATTTCTTTACATAAAAATGTGTTATTTGTAGGTTTTGTCATTTACACATACATTTTTACTCGTCCGGCCCCACTTGAAATTGCACTGCATGTAGCCCATGAAATAAATTAAGTTTGACTCCCATGGTTTAGTGACTCTGGATAAACTATTGGCTTGTTCACAACACAAGTCCAATATTCTAATTACCAAAAAAGAAATGATGCAAAATACTACAAGAAAGAAGAACTTGTAAACCTCAATTTTCCTTTAAACCTGATGGGCTGTGTGAATAGTGTGACTTGGGTTTTCTATTCAGAACGGCTTGGATAGCGAACATATTGTGCTCCTGTGTGTGGAAACTAGGACCTCATGTGAAAGCAGCACCAGTCCTGGGAGATGAAGCGGGCTCGTCCCGTTGTGTCTGCAGTGTAAACGAGACCACAGAGAGAATCAACACTGACATCTAATGTGCTGCTGTTGAAGAGAGACATACAGCTGCGGGGCCAGGAGAGAGAGAGAGAGAGGAGAGAGAGAGAGAGGAGAGAGAGAGAGAGAGAGAGAGAGAGAGAGAGAGAGAGAGAGAGAGAGAGAGAGAGAGAGAGAGAGAGAGAGAGAGAGAGAGAGAGAGAGAGAGAGAGAGAGAGAGAGAGAGAGAGAGAGAGAGAGAGAGAGTGATGGAGGAGGTGTTGGGAGCTGCGGGGCGAGCTGCAGCAGGCGCTGTCGTAGTTAAACTGGTCGTCCAGCATCACAATAAAGCTCCAGTCAGGACAGAATACTGATGAGGACGAAGGACACGCCTCCTCCTGCCTCTCTCCACTCATTTACTGTCCACATCTCTCCTTCGTCTGCTCACTATTCTCTCTCATTTTCACATTTATCCCGTGTTTCTTTCCTGTCCTCCTTCCCCCTTTCTACCTCACTCCCTTCCTCTATTCTTCCTTCCTTCCATCCTTCTCATATTTATTTATTTCAATCTTCTTATTCCCTCATTCCCCTCCCAGATTGCTTATTCCCTCTACTCCCCTTTGCCTTTCTACCTCCCTAATGTCTCCCTCCATCCTTTCACACCGATCCCGTCCCTTCCCCCCGATTCTCTCTCTCTCTCTCTCTCTGCGGTCCTCCAGTCGTTGATTAAATGGCAGGGTGGTGGTTGGTTGAGGATCGGTTGTGCCGCCGCAGTGTGTGGTGAGGCGAGGGCGAGGCAGTATATTAACGAGGAGCCCACTGTTAACGAGACGGTTTTTAAAGCTCTCATAAAAGGCAAGAAGAATTCAGTTTGTCCCGGCATGACACGGCAGCAATTGTATGTGTGTGTGTGTGTGTGTGTGTGTGCGACTGTTGATGACCTTGTCAGGACAGTTATGGTTTTAGTTTCTGTCTGGGCCCTCAGGGTTGGTTACCAATGCTGCGCTGTCATTCTACAGCTCTGTGTCTCTGCAGAAACCCACATGTGACCTCCAGATGTGTTTACAACTCGCTACAAACCCAGGAAGTGTTAACCAATGTCTGAAAAACTCCAGATGTGTCTACACATCTTTATTGAACTCCAGATGTGTCTGCATCTCTCTATAGAACTCCAGATGTGTCTACATATCACTATAGAACTCCAGATGTGTTTATAAATCTCTACAAACCCAAGACATATTAATCAGTCTCTGAAGAACTCCAGTTGTGTCAACATATCTCTATCGAGCTCCAAATGTGTCTACATATCTCTATAAACCTCCAGATGTTTACATTTCTCTACAAACTCAAGATGTGTTAACCAATCTCTGAAAAACTCCAGGTGTGTCCTCATATTTTGATAGAACTCCAGATGTGTCTACATATCTATAGACTACTCGATGTGTCTACATATCTCCAGCTGTGATCCACGTCTTATGTCTTATGTCTTGTCTTACATATTTCTACAGAGGTCCACCGGTTTCTGCACACATCTGCAGAACTCATATTGTGTCTATATATCTCTATAAAACTCCATACGTGTCCATGTATCTCTATTAGCACCTTTTCCAACTCACAGCCCACTGGGGGTCCACGGACCATAGTCTGGGAACCACTGTAGAACCACTCTATAGAAACCATGATGTGTCTAAACATGGTACTATATACTACACCCACCTATATTAGCAAGTCTCATGTGTCTTTACTGATCTTTGCTGATGCAGTTGAGGGATGAAGACACAGTAGCAAAACGTTAATCGGGCTGTTATCATTTAGTCCGATCTCTGCTGATGAATGGAAACACAGAGCTTCAGAAGCTAATTCAGCCAAAACAGAAAAGATGGTATTTTCCCACTGTTAATCTTGTCCGTCTCGATGATCTTTCCTTCTTCGTTTCTCTCTCTGCTGTTATATAGGTCTCTTCTTTGCTTCCCTTTTTGTGTGAGCTTTGATTAAAGTCCATCAAAATGTCTCTGCCGTCACTCCTCATTTATTTTTTTTCTTCTACCTTTCCATTTTTTATCCATACCTTCCTCTTCCTTCCTGTCTTAAAGGAATGTCATTCATTCCTTTGAAAACGTCCGTCATATGAACAAATGAAGGTTAAGAAACTGCGACGGGCCCAGAGAGGGCTCTGCTGCTGTTTTTTTTTTTTTCCTCCCTGTGACTATCATCGTATCATGAGGGTTGGAAAAACCTCAGAAATGTGTCGTTTTTATGAGAGTAATAAAGGATTTATGTCAGCTGCAGGCCGCTGGGTGAGCAGCGGAGGGCCAGTTGCTTAATTCATAAGATGAAACTTGGCTGAGAATTGGATGTGTTTCATTTATCTCACTTCTACAGCCCAAAGTCTGCAGGAAGAGCTAATGAGTCTCTCTCTTTTTCTCTCTCTCTCTCTCTCACACACACACACACACACACACACACAGCATTGGCTCTGGGCATTAGCCATCACACAACCATATAATATATAAACATTGTATATGCAGTCGTATATGATATACACACAGATAGGGTTTGACCGGTGTGTGACAACAGCCTCTTCATTAATATTTCAGGACTCTGTCAGGCGCTGTCAGTGTCAGTTTAAAATCTTGATTCAAAACTTCTAAGTAGCTAACAAAAGTTTTAAAGTCGTCACAAAGTACACCTGCTTCTATTAATACAGCCGGGGTCAATATAGCTACTGATAAGGTCAACAACCTGTGTGTTTGATTATTCTGATATCATAATCTAATATTATCTGTTAAATAATATGTTAAATAATGATATATTTAATAAATATAATAATATGTAGAGTATCAGTACAACTGCTGGTACTGGCGATATTACTTTCATTCTTAATACTAAATACTAATTCCATGGCCTGTAACACTTGTAACATAAACAATTGTGACACAAACAACATGTCTGATATAATTCTGTATGGAACATGTTTTATCGGACACATTTCACATCGTTGTCCTTGAACGCACCGCCGGTGTAACAGAAACTCAGACTTCTGTGATTATAATCATTGCCTCTGTTTGTGTGTGACTCTACCTGTCAGAGATCGAGTGACGGCGCTCTCGTACAGCGGAACTCCTTCTCCGGCGTTATTGAACGCCTTCAGGGAAATCACGTAGTGCGAGCTCGGCTCTGAGAGAAAACCAGAGAGACACACAGAGATACGTTTACAACACTTATTTTTTTTGTTAGATTCGAGAATTGAGATAATTAGCTTTACAGGAACACAAATGAATGGTACAAACAGTGTATTAGAAGGGGCAGGACTAAGCAAAACAACTTGTTTAATGGCTATAATATTATATTCAAATGTTAATGTTACAAAAATTGGGAGGCATGTTCAGCTGCATATAGGCCCATTGAAAATGAAAATATTTTAGTACAATACAAATACATTGAAGAACCATATATGTGTACAACTGGACATGTTTTTCATAGACAGAAGCTGTAATCACTTTTTGGCAAAATGAGATATTGCAGTTTATGTATTGTCTTTTTAAAAGCATGTTATAGGCAGTAAGTGAGGTAAAGTCTATTAAATATACCCACTAATGAGAGCAAGTGATTTTTAGGCAGAAACGACCTTTAACTCCCAATCGTTTTTGGCAGAAAATCACTTTTTGGCACACGAAAACCAGCCGGAATCAAAGAGCAGTAACAAGGCTATTTTTGTAATGTAAGGAGTAGAAAGTACAGATAATTGCATTCAAATGTAAGAAGTAGAAGTAAAACGTCAGCCAAAAAATAATTACGCCATTTAATTATAAATACTCAAATTTTTCTACTTAAGAAAGTAGAAAGAATACATAATGATCGTTCCCATAGCATTCCCCCGAGGTTCTCCACATTCCCTCCAACAACATTTAAAATGTCATGCAAATATTTTTTTTTTGTTCAACGTAACAATAACATTGTTTTTACATCATAAGAACTTCCTGTTTTAACATTTAGGGAACATTAAGGGGAAAAGTTCAAGTAACCTTTCCTGAACATTCAACTAAACTCCCAAAACATTCTTTAAACACAACCATAACAACCAGTTTTACATCAGAAAAATCATGCTGTTTTATCAATGAGAGACATGAACGTTCAATAAACTTTCCCATAACCAGGAATTCTACAGTCAAGTTAAAAAGTTCTGTTAATATATTTGAGGGCAAGAAAGAGTATATAGGACAGGGCGTTGTATATTGTGATGTTGGACGGCTCTGATGTACCATTGAGGAGGTAAAAACATCCATCAGGTATTTGTTTCCCTTCACAGTCATGTTCGCGTTCATCCTGTTTTATCAGTCCATCATTCCATGACTTCACATTTCCTACGTGCTCACCAACTCCATACTGTTTGTATCATATTTTCATCCTCCATGAATCCTGCAGACAAAGTGCCAATATTGACATGGCACGCCCATGTTCCATTAAATCATTATGATGAAATCCCTGTTTAATTACAATCAATTATTTAAAGGAATTTAATAAGAAAGCGGCTCGAGGTGGAAATCTAATTGTGAGAGGTCGAGAAAGAAGGAAACATCCTCGCCGGCAGCCGCAACAAGCAATTTGCATGCCAAAGAAGACAATAACAAATTGGGTGAGTTTTTATATGCGGATGAAAACTCCCGTCTCAGGTCTCATAATGGCAGAGTAATGAAAAAATAAAATCCAGCTGTCGTGTTGCGTGCACACATGGGAGCGGGCGCACATATGTACATGGCATTTATAATTCATGGTGATCATTATTTCACGCGGCGAGGCGCCTGGGGAGCGGAGCGTGTTTGTTTAACTGATACGAGGGTTCGACGCAACACGAGCTGAACATGCAGCATCATCTCGCCACGGTTCTTATGCCTGCACACGTCATGTCTTTGGCTTCTGCTGCCTTCGTATATGAGATATATGCCTTTGTATAAGTCGGGTCAGGACTGAGGAAAAGGAAATTCCATAAGTTGATACCTACGTTGACAACTGTCGAACTGCCAAAAAGTGACGTGCTGCTAAAGGTAATTGTGATTTAATGGTTGTTTCTGCCTTTTTGGGTTTATTTTATAGTTCTTGGCTTATTCACTACCTATTACCTGTTTCCATGGTTTTAATGTATTTGCATTGCACTAAAATGTGTTAATTTTTAACAGGCATATATGGGGCTGAAACAAGTGCATCTCAAAATTTTCAACATTAACATTTCAATATAACATTGTAGTCATTATGGCCTTTAGAAACATGTGTTTTTGAGTGGTGGGGCAGTGACTATAGGCCATTGTGCTCTAAGCTTTTGACCTTTATGGCATTATTCCCCCTTATATTTACTTTTATACTTTGAGTAGTTTTGAAACCGGCACGTTTACACTTCTACCTGAGTAAAAAGCTTGAGTTGATACTTTAACTTGTAAGAATTTTTAAGCCACAGTAACTGTGCTTCTACAGTAAAGGTAAAAGTAATGAATATGAATATTTTTAACACCTCTGTGTATCGATAAGCTGCAATACTGGCAGACAAAAGATCAGCTACCATAAATACTGATACCATATCATCAGTATAATTTGTGAATAAATGTAGACCCTTGATTTTAAATTCAACAAGTTTAAATGTGACAAATTAGGCCTGTGTATTAATAAATAAAATGATTTATTCATGAGTTCAGATTTTCCTAACATGACCCACGGAGGTGAAATGGTCCTCCTTTCCCCGTCTCACCCAGGTTCTCGATGGAGTAGTATCTCTGCTTGCTGTCCACCCGGACCGTCTCGGCGTACGGGCTCCCCACGCCGTAGCCGATGATGTAACCTCGAACCAGGATGTTGGGGCTGAGCGGCGGGGTCCAGGACATGATGATGCTGTTCGGAAGCGGCCTGACGTGCAGCGAGCTGGGCTGGTCGGGCACCTGGCTCTCTGCAGAGACACCGGCAACAAAAATATCACACCAAAGAAGAAGAAGATTCAGCCGGGCGTAGTTCTCGGCTATTCTGACGTCGCGGCTGTGCTCGTGCTACTTAAGAGCAGCTGCGGCTAACGGATGCTAACCCAGTTAGCTACGTATTAAGCCCTAATAAGCCCTGACACTTTGTGTTTTTCTTCAGCATCAGATTAGATCAGATTAGCGTCCTCTAGGTCCTCAGGGAAAGACGCTTCATACCACTTTATTGAGTGATAATCTATTGAAATTAGATTTGTGCCTCCCTCTGTCCCAGCCTGGAAACACAGTTAGCATAGATGTGTGTTTTTTTCATTTATTTATTTTTGTTTTTATCTCAGCAGCTTCCTGCTGACCAGAGCTTCTTCCTTTGAGCTTCATCCTGAGGTCATCTTTTCTAATTATTCTGCCAGAATTTTTTAAAGTGAGCTAACCCAAGACTGAGAAACTCCGTCCTCAGGTATTATAGAAAAATGTCCAAATGATGGTGGTGCTTCAGCTCCACCCCCCTTTTCAGGTCTTGAACAGCAGCCCAGTGAGACTGTAATACTGATTAAGCAGGAAGAATGTTGTTCCCAATCGATGGAAAATGGAGAGACAGCTAATTTGCTTTTGGTTTTGACACCCTTCAACAACAATGGTTCATCCTCTTGAGAATGACTCTGCTTATCAAACGCCACAAGCTAAGTGTCCTGTATGAATTGGGAGGTTGTTTACAGCTCAGACGATCTGAAGTGACGGTGGCGAGGAGAGGGACGACCGAGACGAAGGGAAGGAGCTTTTCTAACTCACTCTAACCTAGAATATGTCTCTGCGTGCATTATTTATGTCACATATTAATTATGTATTATTTCATTTGTTTTTTGGTCATTTCCTTTCCTGTTGTGTCTTGTCTTCCTTTCCCCTTTCTCTCCCTCTCTCTCTCTCTCTCCTCCTCCCAACCTTCCCATCCCCTCTGCCGCCTCCCTCCTCCCCTGAGGCAAATCTCCTCTCCATCCATCCATCTCAGCTCATAAGTGGTTAAATATTTATGTGTGTGTTGAGACAGTCGAGGTATTTACATGCTGTTGTACAGATCACTGCTCTCACAAATACACAAACACACACACGCTCTTCTCTCTCTCCTCTCTCTCTCCTCTCTCTCTCCGTTCTCACCGTCCAGGTCGTTCTCCGGCGTCTCAGCGGTGTACCAGTCGCTGGCTGGACCCGTTCCGTTGGCCGTCATGGCTGCTACCTGGAAGCTATACTGGCTGCCCTTCTCCAGACCTGCAGAGAGAAAGAGCAAGTCATTCCATCTGACATTTAGATTCCATAATCGTTTATATGTGAACCATACATATACTGTTATCAATTGTCCTATGGTTACTATAAGAGATGGACCGAGAGGGGATTTTTAAAGGTAGTTTATGATAGTGTGGTTGGGATGGGTTGTTTAACCCATTTAAGCCCAGTGGCAACTGTAGTTGCCAAAGTCTATGATTGTGATTTCTATTCAATATTAGAAGTTTTTTTTTAAAATATATATTCATATATAACAAAAATAGATGGCGCTCTAAAGGGTCCAATCTAACCCACTGGATGATTGAATAAAGTGTAACAAAAAAATAAAACTCTTTCCAGAAATGTGTAGTCAATACATATCTTTCAGGGCTCATTGCAGTTTTGATTTGTAAAGGGTTTATAAGGAAGGAGATAACTTCACCTGCTGCTTAAAACAAACTAAATATTGTTTAGTGATGTTTTGAATTGCATTTAAACATTAAAACATTAAAACTGCACTTTTCTTCTTATATCATCTCTCCTGTTTTGTAAATTGAAGGTGAATTATTCCTAAATATTCTATAATGTTTTTCTTTACATAAAAAGGAGGGGAGCTGTATGTGGCACTTAATTGAGTTTCACACCTCTGATCTCGGTCATAATAAATAATAAATACCACACATGCATAGTTCTGGATAATGATATTTCACTGGAAACTTTTATAATGTCAGTAAAAGTAAATGTTATTTCTGACATGTACTGAGTGATCAGCATAAGATCATCAGTATCGGTTGTTCTGTCTTGTGCGTGATTC
>CM060484.1:9637530-9682530 GCA_030544235.1 Lepturacanthus savala | reverse complement strand
TATATTTCCAGGTAAAAATCTAGTATTTCTGTAATAATCACCAAATAATACACAATTATTGCCATATATATATATATATATATATATATATATATATATATATATATATATATATATATATATATATATATATATATATAATGATTTAAATACTTAGTAAAAGGGGAACTGCAAAAGAGGGCTGCCAAAGCGCTGTTGACCAATATTGCTCCTGAACACATCTTGTGTAGACACTGATGAAGAACTGCTGCTGTTCTGCTACTGTTCTGTTTTCACTACACAGCTTGTGTAGACACGATGTCACGTTCACGCTCTATGGACCCTAAAGTGAGCAAATCCTGAAGAACAGGAATAAGTGCTGTGCCACCTGCCATCCACTGTCCTCAATCATAATTAAAAAAAGTGATTTCCTTCTGCTTGGGGAACATTTGCAGACAAAAGATTGTGCCCAGCTGTTTTTAGGAATTACAAGCTTTATTTAAATTATGCTGTGAATTAGATATATAGATATAGATTACATAAATAAATATGTTAATTATGTTTTATTGTCAAACTGTTGTCATTTCTGTTTGGTTGAGTGACATTAACTAAATAGTAACTTGGGAACTTAAAAGTTATGTGACTGTCTTGTGTTGGCTGGATATTTAATTTTATTTTTGTTTATGTTGTTTAAATTGCGTCTTTGAAAATTGTTTTCTGGGGATAAAGGGGCAGATAAAATTTGATTTCTGTCTGCTGCCTTTCATTCTAGATTGTAAAACAAATGAATGAAATAAAGAATTTTAAAAATAAAATCATAATATAAGTCAAATTCATATTTATCAGCTGTTTTTATTTTTGTTAAATTTAATTTTAATCTTCAGGTTCAGATTCTACACTTTAATCTCACTAGATTCATTACAGGTGTATTACCTACAGCACTGATTCTAAACAGTAGAATAGCTTCCTATTATATAATGTGTTTGACACCTACTAGTATTTTAATAGCCTCTACTGAAGAAGATTCTCATTTAATACAAAACATGTGCAGTGCAGAGCCAGACGGACAACTACACATGTACAGATTGTATCACACACATACACACATCTGTTGCTGGTCTCATATTAACAACACACACATGCACACACATCGCCGCGCACACACAGAGTCATGGTGTGTGTTTCCCTCCATCAGCTGGGGTGTAAGTCATCAGGCCAATGAGCAATTTAAATATTCAGCCAGTGTTGCTGTGACAGCGGCCACAGAGGATTTCATTAACATTTAGCTGCACCTGTTCCCTCTGCTGCTCCTCATCCTGCTAATTGATTACAGCAGAACTGATTACTGAGAGGAGCGAGGAGGAGAGGAGAGGAGACGAGAGGAGGGAGTGGAGGATAGGAAAGGAGAGGAGAGGAAGTGAGATGAGAGGAGGTGATAGGAGAGGAGAGGAGTGAAGGATAGGAAAGGAGAGGAGAGGAAATGAGAGGAGATGAGAGAAGAGGAGAGGAGATGAGAGGAGAAGAGAGGAGAAGGAGATGAGAGGAAACAAGACAAAAAAGAAAAGAAGAGGAGGAGAGATGAGACAAGAGGAGACGAGGAGATGAGAGGAGAGGAGGGAATGAATCAATATGTATATTTGCCAAATTCCCTCTATATATTCTCTCTCCCTCTCCCTGATCTGGGGTCACCATCCACTTCATTAACTAATTAGTCACTTAGTACACAGTTGGATGTGAGGTCTCCATGGCAACAATACAGCAGTTCCCCATTGGAAGAACTTCAAAAGAGACAAAAAAAAGAGCCAAACTATCCATTAAGGCCCATCAAGCATGTTAACTAGAGTTCAAATTCCACAACGAGTTCAACAACAGGGGGAGAAAAAGAAAAAACTGTGTCTCCTAAGCACTTTTCATTATGTATGTGTAAAGGAACAATACAGGAAATTTAAAATGGACACACAGTCACCAGCAGATGTGAGTTTATATGAAGAAATATAAAAAGAAAAAGGTTTAAAAGGAAAAGAATCATTTAAAATCTTGATTCAAAAGGGAGTAGAAAGAAGTATACACTTATTTGATCCTGCCTCTCATATCAATACGCTAATCAGAGTAATATAATGTTCATTCATACCAATAATATTAATGCCGATAGCAATGACGACAATGATAATATTAATGTAATACTTACCTTACACTCATATCCATAAAAGTAATCATAGCAAGAATAATGAGGATATAATAGTCACAATTTCAACAATAATTCCATAAACACAAATGAGCCTGTGCTGGAACTTGTACTTGTAAGTAATGCAAGGTGAAAATCAGGAGTTAGTGGTTCGTGTGAATACATTATTATTAATACCACTGTTCCTGCAGCTACTATAGTGCCGCGACTCATACATCATTATTATTTTCACATGTTTTTGGATGCGAGAGTTTGTCTCCAACGTGTAGCATCTCATTAGCTGACATGGGATGTGCGTTGTATATTTCTGGCCGTGTACTCTAACAGAACAGCTGAACCGCGGTTTGCTGTATTCATTAGGTTGTTAAGTTTGCAGCGTTTTCACGCCGTGGACTGAACTAAATGGGCTCCGTGGATCAATTAAGCCGTTTACATATGATCCTTGTGTGAATTAGAGGTGAAATAGCCTCAGGCTGTAATGTAACACTCAACCGTTCCTCTGTTTCTTTTCTTTTTTTTTCCCCCACTGCTTTTTCAGCTGCTTTGTATTCAGATGTAGCTGATATTGTAAAGCAGCAGGGAGAGTGAAGCCATGGCCTCTTCTCGCCATCTTCGGAAAAGGGCTGCGAGCCTCCGTCTGTTTTAATTTAGTCTCAGAGGACAGTGCAAAATGCAATGGAGGTCTGCAGAAGGCTGATGAAGATAACAATGTATGTAAGTACAGATAATAACTTCAACGGCAGCAATAATCACAAGACCCAGACAGGGAGGGAAATTTAACCCATTAACTACTCCATTTAGTATTGTAGTAGTTATAGTAGGAAAAGCTTAGCAGAATTATTTTTTTCTGTTATATTTGGAATCACAAGACACTTGGCTACATATGGCAAAATCTAAATGTTTGATTATCTGTGTTATTTTAACTATTTTTGTTAATAGTGCCAATTTTCAGCTTTTTTTTAAAAAAAATATTTTGTATCAATTATATTATACTATATTATACTACTATATTATAGTAGATTTTGTGAATTAAATATTTGAAAAATACATTTTCTTATGTTTACTTTCAGTATTTTAAGTTTCGTTATGACAGGGTTTTTTTTCCCCCTGTCTTTACCCAATTCTGGAGTGATAAAAAGTTTAATTCTGATCCTCTGGCTAGTTTATTTTGTCCTGTTACAGTGTTTTTTGTAGTTGTTTTGCTGCTTAAATGTCCCACACTATTTATTTTATCCCATATAGAGTATGTTCATAGTGTGATAATTTGACCCATGAAGTGCCATGGTGATGAGAGGGAAAAAAGCTTTTTTATTTCAGAGCACTCCAAGTCCTCCACTTTAGCAGTAGTGGTACTCATGGTTGTGTTGGAGGACAAAAAACATTCCATCGGCACCGTTCAATTTAAAAAGGGAAATAATCCAACTCGAATCTCAAATCAGAGTCTGCTTAACATTTCATTACTTCCCAGGGAGCGCAGCATGGCGCTGTTGAAATGGGCGATGTTAGGATGTGACACATGGCAATATTCTGGATATAAGATCTTATACTGTACAAATCCCAAAGTACTCTTTGAGTTTTCATTTAGTTTTGGTGTGCAAAGCTGCTGCAGTAAAAGTTTGATGGTGCTCTGAGCCAAGAACGCAAAATTCATCAGTTTAGTTTTATACAGTAGAAGATTTAAGAAGCTGGAAGAAGAGAATTTGGACATTTTCGCTTTTTAAAAATGACTCAAATTGATTAATCGATTATCAAAATAGTTGGTGATTATTTTAATAGTTGGCAACTAACGATTAATCATTGCAGCTCTAATCATCACCAACATGAAATGAAAACTATGAATGAATGTACTGTTCTGATAGTCTATCAATTATTGAAATGATTAATCAATTAGTTATTTAGTCCATAAAACATGCGTTTCCCAAACACGTGAGACGCTGGAACTAAAGAATTTGGATATTTTCTTCTTAAAAATTACTCAAATCGATTAATTCAAAATGGTTGGTGATTGATAATTGGATTGGTAATATTTAGCAATTAATCGATTAATCATGGTAGCTCTGTTGCAAATACCAGCTTACAAATATGAAATGAATGACCTCTGGGTGAAACGTCTGGCTGAATGTTTGTCCAATAATTGCAGCGTCTCTGCTTTGGCCAACAGATCGGGCGGCCCTTGTCCTTCACCTTCCCCCGTTTTCTTCTTTTTCATCTGGTCTTTTTTCTTACATCAACTTTAATGTCAAACCATTTATTTTTTTACTGGAGCCAGAGCCCTTATCCCAGTGGGAACAACCTTATTGCAGCCCCTTTTTTTTATATATATACCATCTCCACTCTTGTGGAAACACCTCTGGCTTCAAGTGCCACTTTCTCTTTTACAGCAACTTCTCGGCTTTCTCGATGAAACACCTTAGATAAAATGTATGTCCTTATATAGAGAAATGGTGGCGTGGCGGTATGCACCTGTAAATTTAAAACCAATTTGATTCACTTACTAATGCAAGCGGCTAAGAATGGAATTGTTTCTTGAATCCGACTGTGGACTTCTGCATATTAGTGAATGAGGCTAAGCTGAGGTGAATGAATTAGCGATGCACAGCCCCTCAGGGTTGCAGCTGCTACACGACTCTTCACCAGTGGGCGTCGCCATGATTTGTATTATAAATTCACACAAGCAGTGACAGTCCACCATCAAGGACCCACCCACCCCAACACAGACTGTTCACTCTCCTCCCCTCAGGCTGGAGCTACAGTGTGAAGAGAAGAATCAGCAGACTCAAAGTCTTTAATCCCCTCCGCCAACAGACTCCTCAACAGCTGACAGGAGTCTGTAACAATAACTTAACACTTAACAACTTAAGTGCCTCGTACTGTTTTCAGCTGTGACTTTTTATGCACCTTACTCTTTATTGCATTTTATTGCAATATCTTTATTACTTATATTAAATATACTTATATTTGATTGCTTACTTAGAGTTCTGCTATTCTTATGTTATTCAGTATTATTTTATTCATCTTACCTTATAATTATTATGGCGTCCTTGTGGATGGCAAGTAAGAGTTTCATTGTCCATGGAAACCTGTTTCCATACTGTGTACATGGCAATAAAGCTTTGAATTGAATTGTAAAATTATATACAAAATAAGAGTTCTCCGGATTGTTTGTTTGCTTTTATTTTTTTATTTTAGGCGTTAGTATTTGATGTTGTTGTTTATATTTTTTTATTATTAATATATTCCTTGTCCTTGGTCTGTGGCTTGGGTTTTTTTCTCTTGGTGTGTAGTATTTGTCCTCTCTAGCTAGTCCCCATAATGTCTTTTGCAAATGTCCCTGTTTACCACACCACTGTTTCTCAATATATTTCAATTACAAAAGGGTCTTTTGAGTGACTTTAACTTAAAAGTCAAAGTTGTGAAAATTTACTGTGAAGTTAGTTAATGAACTTTTAATAACAAATGAAAGAAATCAACAATGCAAGAATTATAGTTGTTGACTTTGCCTCCTCGTGTGAGGCTGATGCCAAACATGGAAAAGCATTAAAGTGAAACTAGAATTAATTCTGTGGGTTTCGCTACTGTTTCAGTATGTGGCGCTGCGGTGAGAGCTGCATACAGAACACCCCATTCAGCCTGTGACCTACACACACACACACACACACACACACACACACAACACACACACAACACACACACAACACACACACAAAACACACACAAAACACACACACACACACACACACACACACACACACACACAAACAGGGCCAGGTGAGTAAACACTCCCTGAATTCAATCTGTGATTGTTTGTTCATGTCCTCTGGGTGAGAGTGGCAATCACATCTACTGTGTGCGTGCGTGTGTGTGTGTGTGTGTGTGCATTTGTGCACTCGTGTGTTAATGTCCTCTGGGTAAGGAGCAATCACACGGAGGACAGACTGTCTCTATTTGCTCTGCAATACAACATGCAACACCATGCAGTGTGTGCATGTGTGTATGTTTTAGCGCGATATATCTGAAGTACAGATGGCAGTACAATGCATCCAGAAACCATTCAGTCCCCTTCATTTCTTCCCCACGTTTTGTTATATTGCAGCTAAATTGTTTAAATTCATTCTTGCCTTCATCTCCACTCAGGCCCTCTGAAGCTTAGCCAGAGTGACCGTTGGGTGCTTGGCTCCCCTCTCTTATCAAGGCCCTTCTCACCCAGCTCTAGAAAGAGCCCTAAAATTCTTACATTTAAATAATCATGACCTACTCTTAGGGATCTTAAATACAGTAGAAATATTTCTAAATATAAAATTTCTAAATGTAAAATAACTTCTGATTAAACGCAATTCGCTGATTGTGATGCATTATTGATTTGGTGGCAATTAACAGAGAATGGGAGGCGGGTACGTAAAGAGGGCGTGGCAGCTAGGATCAAGCAGGTGTGAGCAGAGTGAGCCAACGGCTTTCAGACTCTGCCAAATAATACGTTAACCTGCTCAAATTTCATTCTAATTAATTTTAACAGAGAAAAAGGGGCTGGATTTGGTATAATTCAGGCCACAGGACAGGTCAAATAATGCACTTTCTGGCAGAAAAGCTCTTTTTGGCTTGATAGTTGTCATGAAAACTAGTAGGAATAAAATAGTAGTAATGACGCTTTTTTTTTAAATGGAAGGATTAGAAAGTAGAATTAATTGCATGAAAAATAATGACTCCAGTAAAGTATAGAGACCCAGATTTTCCACTTCAGCTCAGTCAGCTAAGAAATTATTTGTACGTAGTTACCTGACACTTCTGTCAATGCGTAAGTTAGCCTCCTGATGTGTGGTCAGCACCTTTTATGCCAGCTACCACCATCAGTGTATGAATGTGTGTTCAACACATGCAGTGTGAACCACTTTAAGACTAGAAAGGTGCCATGCAAAGCCAATTTTAATAAGTTAGTGTTACTGAGTGTAGATGGATTGGGGGACGAGGGGGGTTGAATTCACATGATTTTAGCATGAAGCAGCAATGTGACGAAATGTGACAAAAAGGTCTGAATACCTCCTCAATGCATGATTGAGCAGATTGTTCTCTGAGTCCACAAAATATTTAAAAAAATATAAAAAATGCACAGAACTAAATCTGATTTACTTGTTTACACCAAAAAGTTTCTTTTTCAATAACAGCGACAGCAAGCCTCTATTTTAGTTTTGACCTTCTGTGATGTGAGAGAGACACATCTCTATGTTGCCATAGTTACCATGTGATCTTGCATAATTATATAGATCACTCAGGGGTGAAATTTCCACAGGGATGGGGTGGCTATGATGTTTCCCCTCTCATCTCAGAAGCCTATTTCTGCCCCCTCCCCCCTACTTTTACAGTTTCAGTTTGATTTAGTCCAATATCTCTCTTAATGTAATGGCTCTCTAGCTGCCAAAATGCATATGAGTGATGAAAGGAGTTGCTAGGAGATATTCATACATTCATCTGGGTCGCCCTCCGTTATTACTGTGATTACCGTTACCTTTATGAGCGGCAGCAAGTGATTTGCATGAGATTGTTTCCCCAGGATGTGTCTAATAGGCTACATACAGGGTGTCATACACTGGCATTAAGTTAACACTTGTTAGCTTAATGTTTCCAAGCCAAAAAGCCACGATGGTGCTGAAACAGCTACAAGAACAACTCATGAAACAAATAATTAAACGGGGGTTTAATTTGATTTAAAAAATCATATCTATTCTACATCTTACTATACAGTTAATATTCTCCTACTGTAACATGACACTAAAATTAAAGTAAATGATTTCAGTAACAATAAAGCTGTTTTACACTTTAAATTTACTGTTGGAATTTTATGTGAAATGTGTAATAATCAATTTTATCATAACTTATTATTGGCTAGAAAGGTATAAATGCATATAAGTGCAAAGGATACATTTAAAGTATTGTTTTACAAGTGAATAAACTTGTTTATGGGGAAAAACAAGTTTTACTATATTTAATTATGTTGATATACACATATATAAAAAAGTCAGCAAAAGAATAATATTTTGTTGAAATTAGATTTTCTGTTTAGGGATCACTTAATTCCTTTTTTTCACACATTTTGAACACTTCATCGTTTTTACCGTAAGACAGCATCATCATGGGAGCTGTAGTTGTTTCATGCCTAAAATAAAATCATTGTTTTATAAGTGTTGCAGTAAAACAAGTTACTCAACATTATATTTATATCAGAATATGGACAAAAAAATATCTCAGAAACATTCTTTGGGAAAAAATAAATAAAATTTAGGAGTTGTGCTCCTGGTGAGGTGGGTGGAGCGTCAGGTGATGGAGTAATGTTTCATTCAGACAAGAAAATAGTTCAAATATGAACCAGAGCAGAGGAAAAAACACAATAATGTTTCTATTTCTGTGTAATCATCAAGTTACCATGGCAGCTGTATGCCAGGATTCAGATCGAGGGTTAGGAAAACAGTAATTATCTATTGTTCGATGACGTCATTACAGGAGTGTGAAATGAATGGATGATTTTGCAGAGTGTGTGCTTTAAGTAGAGATTTACATTTAATAAAGAGTTCAGAATATAGGAATGAACAAAGATATCACCACCAGGTGTCCTCAAATGACAGCGCCTGTTTGAAAGTCCATTTACCAAAATGTTACCAAAAAGCAAAAAAAAAAAATCAGTGTTCTAGAAACCAGGATTTCTTCTACGCCAATATTTGTCAATACTTTTTAAGGTATTTTGCTAATAAACAGAGAAGCATATCAAAATTGCTCTAAATTGCCCATAGGTGTGAGTGTGTGAGTTAATGGTGTGTGTGCCCCATGCTAGGCTGGTGACCTGGATTGTCTCCAGCAGACCCCTGTGACCCTAGTGAGGAATAAACGAGTAATGAAAATGTATGAAATCCCTTCATTCTCAACACCCTGTGACATAAATTCCTCGGTGTATTACTCTGCTGCTGCTACTGTGGACATTTTACACTTCTGAAATAAAATGTTATATTTATATATACCATTATATTATATCATGATATATTCTCACCCAATCAAATTAGCTTGCTAGAAACATCAGTTATGTCATAATGTCAATTTTCATTTATGAGTGCTGTTTTTTAGGTAGCTTAAACACTGACATAGTCATATTAATGCTGACAATACTGAGTGTGTGAGAACGCAGAATGTGTTGCTGCTACAGGTCTAACCAGATGCTTTTGAACCATAAAATCAGCAAATTTTAGTATAAATAGACCACAAAGGTACAAATATTAAACTAAGAAAATGCCTCATTACTGACAACTACAGTATGCTTGCACAAATATGACCATAAACAAAAAAAATATTTATCTCAGCTACAAAAGTTGTGTTTTTTAAAATTCTTTTTGATATTTGATTGAATAAATAGACATATCAGGGTTGAATATACTGAATTTTTTGCACAAAACATTTGACATGTCTACTATCATGTCCTTGAAATAAGAATTTATGAGTAATATATCTCGTCTCGTCTCGTCTCGTCTTCTTCCGCTTATCCGTAATCGGGTCGCGGGGGCAGCAGCTTCAGCAGGGAAGCCCAGACTTCCCTCTCCCCAGCTACTTCCTCCAGCTCTTCCGGGGAGACCCCAAGGCGTTCCCAGACCACCCGAGAGACATAGTCTCTCCAGCGTGTCCTGGGTCTTCCCCGGGGCCGCCGCCCGGAGGGACGTGCCCGGAACACCTCACCAGGGAGGCGTCCAGGAGGCATCCTCACTAGATGCCCGAGCCACCTCAACTGGCTCCTCTCGATGTGGAGGAGCAGCGGTTCTACTCTGAGCTCCTCGCGGATGACCGAGCTTCTCACCCTATCTCTAAGGGAGAGCCCAGCCACCCGGCGAAGGAAACCCATTTCGGCCGCTTGTATTCGCGATCTCGTTCTTTCGGTCACTACCCAAAGCTCGTGACCATAGGTGAGGGTAGGAACGTAGATTGACTGGTAAATCAGGAGCTTCGCCTTTCGGCTCAGCTCCTTCTTCACCACGACGGACCGATGCAGGGCCCGCATCACTGCAGACGCCGCACCGATCCGCCGGTCAATCTCCCGCTCCATCCTCCCCCCACTCGTGAACAAGACCCCGAGATACTTGAACTCCTCCACTTGAGGCAGGATCTCATCCCCGACCTGGAGTCGACACTCCACCCTTTTCCGGTCCAGAACCATGGCCTCGGATTTGGAGGTGCTGATTTTCATCCCAGCCGCTTCACACTCGGCTGCGAACTGCTCCAGTGAGAGCTGAAGGTCACGGCTCGATGAAGCCAACAGGACCAGATCCATCATCAAAACCCTCTGATGATGAGCAAGAATATTGGGCCAGCGTTAACCCTGCCCGGGTGTGGGTTACCGGGGCCCCCCTCTGGAGCCAGGCCTGGGGGAGGGGCTCGGGTGCGAGCGCCTGGTGGCCGGGCCTTTGCCCACGGGGCCCGGCCGGGCTTAGCCCGAAGCGGCGACGTGGGCCCCCCTCCCCATGGACTCACCACCCGTGGGGGGGGCCACAGGGGGACGATGCGGAGAGAGTTGGGCGGCAGTCGGAGGCGGGGACCCTGGCGGTCCGACCCCCGGCTGCAGAAACTGGCTCTGGGGACGTGGAACGTCACCTCTCTGGCGGGGAAGGAGCCTGAGCTGGTGCGCGAGGTTGAGAGGTACCGACTAGATATAGTCGGGCTCGCCTCGACGCACAGTGTGGGCTCCGGAACCAGTTTCCTCGAGAGGGGTTGGATTCTCTACCACTCTGGAGTTGCCCCCGGTGAGAGGCGCAGAGCTGGGGTGGGAATGCTTGTTTCCCCCCGGCTCGGTGCCTTTACATTGGGGTTCACCCCGGTGGACGAGAGGGTAGCCTCCCTCCGCCTTCGGGTGGGGGGACGGGTCCTGACTGTCGTTTGTGCCTATGCGCCGAATGACAGTTCAGAGTACCCACCCTTCTTGGAGTCCTTGGATGGGGTGCTGGAGGGCGCCCCTTCTGGGGACTCCCTCGTCCTCCTGGGGGACTTCAATGCTCACGTGGGCAATGACAGTGTGACCTGGAGAGGCGTGATTGGGAGGAACGGCCCCCCTGATCTGAACCCGAATGGTGCTTCGTTGTTGGACTTCTGTGCTCGTCATGGATTGTCCATAACGAACACCATGTTCAGGCATAGGGGTGTCCATATGTGCACTTGGCACCAGGACGCCCTTGGCCGCGGTTCGATGATCGACTTTGTTGTCGTGTCGTCGGACTTGCGGCCTCATGTCCTGGACACTCGGGTGAAGAGAGGGGCGGAGCTGTCAACTGATCACCACCTGGTAGTGAGTTGGCTCCGATGGTGGGGGAAGAGGCCGGTCAGACCTGGCAGACCCAAACGTTCTGTGAGGGTTTGCTGGGAACGTCTGGACGAATCTCCTGTCAGAAGGAACTTCAACTCGCACCTCCGGGAGAGCTTCACCCACGTCCCGGGGGAGGCGGGGGACATTGAGTCCGAGTGGACCTTGTTCCGCGCCTCTATTGTTGAGGCGGCTGATCGGAGCTGTGGCCGTAAGGTCGTCGGTGCCTGTCGTGGCGGCAATCCCCGAACCCGCTGGTGGACACCGGCGGTAAGGGATGCCGTCAAGCTGAAGAAGGAGTCCTACAGAACCTTCTTGGCCTGTGGGTCTCCGGAAGCAGCTGATGGGTATCGGCGTGCTAAGCGGATCGCAGCCTCGGTGGTTGCCGAGGCAAAAACTCGGGCGTGGGAGGAGTTCGGTGAGGCCATGGAGAAAGACTTTCGAACGGCTTCGAGGAAGTTCTGGACCACCATTCGGCGTCTCAGGAGGGGAAAGCGGCGCACCGTTGACACTGTGTTCAGTGGAGACGGGGTGCTGCTGACCTCGACTCGGGACGTCCTGGATCGGTGGGGGGAATACTTCGAAGACCTCCTCAATCCCACCAGCACGTCTTCTGTTGAAGAAGCAGAGTCTGGGGGATCAGTGGTGGACTCGCCTTTCTCTGGGGCTGAGATCGCCGAGGTAGTCAAAAAGCTCCTCGGCGGCAAGGCCCCGGGGGTGGATGAGATTCGCCCTGAGTTCCTCAAGGCTCTGGATGTTGTAGGGCTGTCTTGGTTGACACGTCTCTGCAACATCGCGTGGACATCGGGGGCAGTGCCTCTGGACTGGCAAACCGGGGTGGTGGTTCCCCTTTATAAAAGGGGGGACCAGAGGGTGTGTTCCAACTATAGAGGGATCACACTCCTCAGCCTCCCTGGGAAAGTCTATTCGGGGGCACTGGAGAGGAGGGTCCGTAAGATAGTCGAACCTCGGATTCAGGAGGAGCAGTGTGGTTTTCGTCCTGGTCGTGGAACTGTGGACCAGCTCTATACCCTTAGCAGGGTGCTTGAGGGTGCGTGGGAGTTCGCCCAACCAGTCTACATGTGTTTTGTGGATCTGGAGAAGGCGTTCGACCGTGTCCCTCGGGCAGTCCTGTGGGGGGTGCTCCGGGAGTATGGGGTCCCGGACCCGTTGACACGGGCTGTCCGGTCCCTGTACTCTCGGTGCCAGAGCTTGGTCCGCATTGCCGGTAATAAGACGAACTTGTTTCCAGTGGGGGTTGGACTCCGTCAGGGCTGCCCTTTGTCACCGATTCTGTTCATAACTTTTATGGACAGAATTTCTAGGCGCAGCCAGGGCGTCGAGGGGCTGCGGTTTGGTGGCCTCAGGATTGGGTCGTTGCTATTTGCGGACGATCTGGTCCTGTTGAGTAATATATATATATATATATATATATATATATATATATATATATATATATATATATATATATATATATATTTATATTAAGTAGAGAATGACAGTAATAGACTTCAGCAACAATAAGTACTGGTAGGTTTAAATGTGTTAATGGAACATAACATTAGACACTTTCTCTTTCACAAATATGTCCAAAAACAATTTTTGGTCTCTTCATAAATACTGACTGCAGTTATCAGTGTAATTTAAATTTCCTTTCAGTAAAAAGGGGAATATCTAGTACAGTGGAGCATTTCTCTACAATAATTATGTTTAGGCTCACACTGCACAGTGCTCGCTACATTAGACATTTATAATTGCATCTAGAAATGCATTGAATGAATGCAAACAGAAGTGACAGCAGAAGCTGAAAGCTATTTTGCTAGTGACAGGCTGCATGGAAAACACTGTGAAAACACTGCACTATTCAAACTTTTATCTGGATTTTCGCCAATCTCAAGGTTTGTTTCAAGATTTGTGAAACTTTAAAGCTGCCAAAACACATTAAAGTCTTTGTATGCGTGTTGTCTTTTCTTCACTGCTGATGAGAGCGCAGAGAAAGCTGGATGTTTTCCACAAGGTCAGAATGAACTCCGGCCTGTAACAGACCTCATAGTGGGGACAATCGACAGTTTTCACAGTGATCGCTGTAAAACTTCATTTCATGTCAGCAAGAAGTCACTTTACACTGAGCTCAGCTGGACTCTTTACTGCCGGTTCATTTAATTAATCTTTGAATGAGTTTAACACGTCTGACTCCTGCAGGGGCTCACCGGGAGTTTGAGTCACTCAGTAAAAAAAATAAAAAAAAACTCTCCAAAAACTACTCTTACCCAAGTAATAAGAGTTTAAATGTGATATTCATGGTATGCTGGATATTGACAGGCTCCCTTAGAAAGCCAGAGAGACGGTGACCCTGGCTGGACTCTGGAGAATACTGGGTAAAATCCCCATGGGCTGACATACTGTAAACTATGGCTGTGTGTGTTCAACCAAGCATTCAACAGCAACACACACACACACACACACGCACGCACACACGCACACACACTGACAGTAACGCTCTGCTGACTGGAGGAAAGTTGAGAAAATGTCACATTTGTTTGAAGTTAGTTTGACAGCAACTTGACAAGAGTGGTAAGATTCACATTTTCTCCTTCAGCAACAAGCTGCAGAGAAACTGACTGAGACATGCACACACACACACACACACACACACACATGCACACACCCACACCCACACACACCGACACACCCACACACACACACACACACACACACACACACACACACACACACACACACACACACACGTACATATTTATGTTTGTGGCAATTAAGTAGTGAGCCAGAGGAGTGCCGTTCACATACGTGTTTAGGAGATTTCTCCATAAAAAGAAGTGTTGGATGCTCTGTGCAACAGAGGAAGAAGAAAGAAGGTAACACTTTTATGTTAAAATTTGGTCTGCGTCAAAGAAAATTAACTAAACTAACAGCTAGCGGTTAATGGAGGAGCCCAGAACATAACCCCAAAAGACAGCTGGGACCACGAGAGGATGGATGACCACCAGCGAGGTTCACTGAATTGCAGGCGGGGCCACACGCAGGGAAGGCCGACTGTCTGCAGGTGTCCTGGGAATAGGAAGCGGACTTTGTGCAGGGAATGGAGTGAAGGTGGTGACGTGTACCACGCATCACACAGTCCGGCAGCTTAGAGTCTTCCTACGGACACAGTGTGCACGTACACTAGCTCTGAATCCTAGACGTCTAATGGGTCATTTATTAACTACGGTGAGTATCTACCCGCCTATTGCTGTTTAACCCTCATGTTGTGTTTGTTTCATGTTAATCAATGTGGTGTTCCTGGTCAGATTTGACTGTTCTATTAAGACTCATCATAAAAACTGTATTCAGTTTTTTTCTTAATACTTTAAAGAACATCTAACAAGAACAATACAATTACAATGTTCATCAGACTCATCAAATATACAATCAAGAGCCTCACTATGTAGACGAATGTGGATGTACCCAAGTTCAATTAACTGGTTTCCCTCATTCATTTCTAATGATTGATCAGTTTTGACCGGGACCACGAAGAGTGTGTAAAAGATTAAAGATTAAAGATTAAAAACACACGTGTATATGAACACTATTTATTTTGTGTTCTGAAATCCTCTTTCTGGACAAAGTCATGGAATCTTAGATGAATCTAATCAAATCAATCACGTTTTTCAGATACAAAATCATTAGAAATGGTCAGATTTAACAGGGAACACAACACGAGGGTTAAAGAATGCTATTCAAAACCGATCTAACTCACTCTTCCCACTGCAACCACAAACAACCCATCCCTCATCCACCTGTAGACTCTGAGTAATCATCACCATCATCGCCATCATCACTCCCTACTTTGCCGAGCTTTCTTCACAGGGAGTCATGAGGTCAGAGTCAAGAAGCACAAAGCGTCAGGGCTCTACATGAGCTACATCCACATCATAATCATTCCACCTGAGTTGGCTTGTACGCTCACTTCTCATGCCAGCATATATTCCATCGTACTGTGCATTATTAATCTTTCAGCGCGCCGCTCTCTTTGTGTTTCCGTGCCTTCAAAGCTCTGCTGACATTTGCCGCTATGTCTGCTTTTTCTAACAGCGTCTCGCTTCAACCCAGCGTCTTCTATCCTAATTAAAACCAACATAGTGAAGGTAAAGATTACGAGTTTTCTAAATTAACAAATTTAAATATGCAGATGAGGTAAAACAAGATACATTAAATATGCCCTAATTTGCATATCCCACTGAAAACATGTTTCACGAATTCTACAGTATTATAACATAACCATTCTTTTTTTATGTGTGTGTGTATTTTGTTTTGAGCACATTCATCAGACTTTTATGAAGGGGTTTATCAAAATGTTCTTTTATTGAATCATGTCAAAAACACCACGTATGTGCATATTTTAATATGCATAGTTTATATGCCTCATAAAATTGAAAATACTCCATATATTCAAAAAAGGCTTCAGAAAATCTGGAGATAAATCCTGTAAACCGTCATGTGAAATTCTGCTGATGTCTCCATTGGAGACACATCAGCAAAAATGATTTCCTTTGCTCTTGTATTGTAATTAAAATTAACATGGTGAAAGTAAACATAGTACAAACTTCATTTTTTTGTATTAGGAGTTTCAGTGAGGAGTGGTGCTTGTGTTCATTAAATTGAATATAAACTTCATATTCATTATTTAAAACCAGGCTGCAACTGCATTAACCTTAATATTGTAGTGAAACATTAGCTGTGAGAATATTGAGTCGTAATATTCTCTATGCAAGTTATTATACGGTTCATATCTTACGAATACTGTTTGCGTGCAAAATCCTATAAATATCAATTTGATAACATTTCTACCAAGAAATGTGCATTTTATTTTCAGAATCTTCATTCAGTGAATCTACACAACCTTTAGTTTATGAGTTTAAAAATCAGGTTTCTATTGTTTCTATGGTGGATACTATGGACTTTGCTACATATAAAACATTAGCATCTGTATGATAAGCACCATTTTTAGTAATTAATATATCATGTATAATCATATTTTATATTGTGACAACACTGAGATTAAAGGTGAATTTCATCATTTTTCAACATGGACAACATGGACTACTTTTCTATCGTCTATTGTATCATCTAAACAGAGATTTCTCAATTTGGTCCAACATTGAGCAAGAACAAGGAGCCCATTCTTAATTGCCCACTTCAGATGCTGATTCTTCATCAGAACTGAAAAGTTTCTGCTTAGATTACTCTTAATACACACTAAAAGATAAAAAAAATGTGCCTTTTTTTTAGGCACAAACATTCCTAGCTAGAGAAACTAACAGTCGCTCCTGTCACTTGTGCAACTTTTTGCATTGATTCATCTAATCTTAAATTCATTTTCATTTGTCCATTGTTCAAATGAGTTTTTTCTCACTGAGGCTACAACTGATACTTTAACTGTAGATAAAGCTAGAAGATAAAATGATAAAATGTCTCCCCCATCTTAAATACAAGCATTTTCCTTGTGTCTACATCTATAGAGGGGTCAATGGTCAGAGGTCATGGTGTACTTCCTGAAAAAACACTTGAGCAGGTTTTTACAACAGTGAACAGTACAGCCACCTACTACTGTAGATATTAGGCTTGAATTTATTTTAGCGGCAGCCCATTTGTCCCTTTGTCACTCTGTTTAGTAGAAAACTGCCCCATTTATACCAGGAGGCTTGAAGCTGTCATACAAGCTCTGACATCACTGATTGATCAGCCCTGACCTGAGAGCCGATCAGCGGAGAAATATCAATCACATGCAGGAAAGGCAGCGGACAGAAACTAAATGAGGTCAGCTCCCCTCAGACAGTCTGAACCTCCTCTTTATGGACATAAATTACGAGGCATGTTTGGGAACATTCGTCATGGTCTCCACTGCTGCATTCCGAACGGGAGGAAGAAATGATGATGCAAGCAGCCGACGGAACAGGTCACGTCTGTGCACATTTTTGTTTTGAGGGAAATACTTCTACTTTACTTTACTTAAATTTTACCTTAAATCTCATCACTACCACTTCTCCTCACTCACACACCTGCAGGAGTTACATGTAAACTCTGTTCATAATTCCTGATATCAGCAGTATTTTACTTTGAAGTATCATGTGTAGCAGCAACAGGTCTACACAACAAAAATATATGTTTGGTGAAATTTATTCAGGTGTTGCTATGGTTTGTGCCATCATTTCTCAATGTGAGGGTCCCACCTATATCAAGATCAAATAGAAAATGACTGATTCTTACCGACAGTCACTCATCACTAGTGGAATATGTACCTGTAGATTCCTGCTGCACCATCACACCTATATTATTTCATAAATAGCTTTATTCATGATTTAAGTCCTCTGAGGCCAAATGGTGATTGATTTTCCGTGGCTCTACACACAGATCCTAAGTTCAGACAATGAGATAATTTACACTATAGTGGCTGACATTTTTCAACTGTAAGCAAATCTCCAAATCCCCATTTCCTGTGGCTCATCAAAGAAAAATAACATGGCGTCAGCAGAATTAGAACGGGGGGGACATGTAACTAAAAAAAAAATAAAACAGCCGTTGCCTTTCAAATCATTTTGGAAAGCTGTATACTAATATTTTACACATCAGATATTATTATACTGCAGTACGTTCATCTTTGGGATATTGTTTACATATTTAGGTTGTTTTTTTTTTTACACATTTATAAATCCTTGCTGCCTCTGCATGGCCCTGTGTGTGGGGGCATGGAGGTCATCTCATTTTTTATATCATATGAAATAAATAATTGATTTTAATATTGAAATAGTGTGTGTGAACTGGAGTTATTGCTAATGAAAATACTTGCTAATGTTGAAGTGGCCGCTGTAGTTATTTTCATCCCATAAATCACACCAGCAGTTTGGACAGTAAGGAAACTAACATCTAAAATGAGCAGGGAATAAGAGCCAAATTACAGTATATGCCCCATTTATATAAATGTGTGTGTGTGTGTGTGTGTGTGTGTGTGTTCCATTAATCAGCACAATGAGGCCAGACCACCAGAGAGAAACTACTGACTGATGGTCGTGTCACAGTTGAAATGTGTCACTTTCAGAGGAGAAACCTGGAATATCAGCAAATTAAAGTTTGATTCAAAAAGTTGAAGGGTGAATTCTCTTTTTCTTGAAGTATGATTTTTTTTAAAAGTACTAAATTGAGAATAAATTAGATTTAGTTTTTCAATTTTGCTCATATCATGAAATGAAGTTTGTTGAGGTGAGCGATGTCATTGCCTGCAGTGTGTATGTGTGTATAGAGAGAGGAGCGAATAAACATCAATCATCATCATTTAAAAACTCACCCTGGACAGGACAACCTCTAATGTGATGTTCTGAGGAGGAGCGCTGGGTACTGCAGAAACATAAAGAAAAAAAAAAACAGTGGAAATAAATCAGTTTAAAAGCACACATTAATTAAAAACAAAACCAGTTGCTCAGAGGAAACCATACATATAATTGCATTACTTATTAGGAATCATTTAAAAAATTGCAGTACAGAATGTGAGCAATTTACTTGTTTATATTTTGCTTCACTAACCTGTTTTCTTTTCATGTTGTTGCAGGAAATAAATTACATTTGACTTTGAATTATAACCAGAGCTATTTGTGGGCTCCCATAATTAATCTAAAGGGCTACATGATAATTAAGGGATAATAAAAAGATTTATCTTTGTCACACATGTCTTACAGCTTTATGCAAAATAAAAAAAACTAATTTGCTGGAAAAGGCTTTTTTTTTTTTTACCTTCGTTTTCATATCTTTCCGAAATGTTTGCTTTTTTGAATGCTAAGTGCCAGATACTTTCACTTCCTCAGGCGTCTAAAAGTCAAACTAAAAAACCTGCGATGCAGAGTCATGGGCCGATACTGTTGAGAATCGCTATAAACACGTTCAAGCTGCCTGATTTCTAATCAGTTTTTAATCTAATCCCTCACCCCAAATCAAGGTAAATGACATTTTCATAACATTAGTCATTGCACTTCATCGGTGGTTTTAATTCCTACATAGGTCAAAGGTCAAAGTCATCTTTCAAAAATGTGCGTAATGTGGCATAAATAAGAGGCATTAAAGAAACAGTTTGACATTTGACAGTGTTTCCCACATGTGAAGGTGGTTCACTTCCATAAATAAAGCAGACAGCTTTAGAGGTTTGGTTTATCTTATCAATTCTGATGGAGCCACACCGCTGCTCTTGGTGCTAAGCTAGGCTAAAAACAGCCTTAGCTTGTATCTGTCAGAGATTATGGACGTGAACACCTTGTTACACTGATGATGTATTATTAGCTACAGTGTCAGGGTGTCGGCAGAATGTTGAGCCGACTCCATTTGGTGTCAGATCGCTGCTGTCAATCAATCAAGCTGATGACATCAGCACAAGCAGGAAGCAGCTGGACTGATGCTGGTGACGGCTTAAGGCCGACAACAGTAAAACACCACTGAACACATGACAGGTGACACCAACACGCGCACACACACATACACACACAGACACACACACACACACACACACACACACACACACACCCCTCATCTCTCTAAATCATCATAGAATCAGATTGAGTCAGTTCTAGTTACTTTCAACATACAAACAAAAAAAAAAACTGACTTATAATCACAAACAAACTACATAAAGTTGAGTAAGAAGGCAGGGGAGAAGAGGCAGAAAGAGCAGAAAAATGACCATTCCTAAAGAGAATACAAACTGGTGCGGTTAAAAAAGTGTATCCAATTTATTACATCCTTTGTGATTAATGAATCTAATTAATCTAAATTAAGCACCTATATCAATATTTTCCCCGAGCACCATTTAATATTTTAATTTGAATGGATTTTGTAAGTTAATTTAATCAATAGATATAAACTTTAAGGTCAACATCTCTTTTAATTCCCAGACATACCCAAATGGTTTTTTTTCTTCACCGGTCATTTGTGATAATGGCTGTAATCATCAACAATATGACCTTTTGCATTTTAATTGAGGAAATCATTGTGTGATTGAGTTGAATAATATGTCCGGAGAAAAGATAAGAAACTTTCCTATTTTAAAGAACCTTCGTGGCTTTTCCAGTTTAGATTTCAGAGTTTACCAGGTGTACCTGAATGCACCCTAACTCTTTTGTTTTTATAGTCTTACAGGTTGCGCTTTGCAAAATTATACGTACGCAGGATCGATATTTAAGTGTTAAGTGATGATAGCTGAAATAAAATAAAGGAGGAAAAGGTATGACCAAAGAGAACTGAAAGAAAGACTAACGAGTATCAGATGACAAATGAGGTTCTAAACACTGAAAAAAAGGTTTGTAAGTTTGAGTTAATTTTTGCATTAGCAATTTTGATTATGGATCAACATATTCGCCCATTGCTTCTTGCTCTTATCTCCATGTATCACATCCTCTGTATAAAAAATAACTCATTCCAAAATGAGTCTCGGCTGCATCTGGAAAACAATCTGCAGATGCACTGGATTTGCTGAAGACGCGTAGCGCGTCATGTCAAGCAGAGGAGACGTGCTAATTTCATAAATGAGGTCATACATTGTTCTGAAGACCCACAAGATATGCTATAAAATAATTAGTACCCCCTTAGTACCCCACAGTCTTAGACACAAGTAACTTCTAAACTGACAGTGAAGTTACTCTGGTTACAGTGCACAGATCCTTTCCTAAAACTTAAAAAAACAGCATGTTGTCGTACAGAGAAAATAGCTAAAGCTGGTGCTGTGAAATGCATTCTGGGATACATAGCTTCTGCAGCCCCAGCCGATGTTGTCGGTGACAAACAAGGTCAAGAGTGAAGGAGATGAAAATGAAAGGAGATGGAAAAATGAAAACCAAACTGATGGTGACAATCGAGATGAGGATGAATAACGGGGAGGAGACAATGGAACGGGAGGATGAAGATGCCGCAAACACGGGAGAAGACGAAGAGGCGGCAGATGTTTGGCTCTGTCCGGAGAACCGTAGACAAACTGTGACGTTCACGTCGAGAATCAAAGTGTTGGTTTGAATGAACTCTGCGTCTGTCCAACCAGACTGATTAACTGTCAGCGGCTTATCTATTGATTCAGCTGCTCGGTGTGCGTGAGTGTGTGTGTGTCAGTATTGTTTTGGATTCAATTAGCCCACAAGTCATTGTTATCATCGAGACGCAGCTGGAAGATTCACAATACAGCCACTCTGCATCCATGCATGTCTGTAATTTCAGATCATTTTTACGGTGCGGCTGCAGCTGGACAGATGCCTCCATTCTCTCTCTGGCTGCCTCTGTGTGGAAGTGTATTAATGACAACACTCACGTCCCAGCGTCGATTAGCAGCAGGATGCTGAAAAGCTGAGATTCCGCTCTGAGAAGGTATAAGACCTGAGAAACAATCGAAAAACAACTGATGTCCCTGTGGTAAGTTCAACGGAATACTGGACGACTGCTCAACCGGTCGTGTGACGACACCATGGAAAGATTTTTCTGGGGGAATTTTTTGATTTACCTAAACACAGAGATGCTTAAAGAGTTCTCTGCTAATTTAACATTGCATTCCTTTAACACTGTCGCTCAATATCGATGTGTAAAAGTGGAGGAGTTTCCCTTTAAGAATGATCCAATAAGTGTGGAGGCGTTGTGAGATTTCTATCTACCTTTTGTCATATTATTTGCATTTGTCATTATGTATTGATGGTAAATCATAAAACACACACAAGTTTAACCTGTTAAATTCCAAGGCCCTCTGATATGTGCTTTATACATTCATACCCAGGCTTGCCTGTGTATCAAATCATCATCTCTAATACATAAGTAGCATGAGAAAAACTCAGCTACAGCTTTTTTTTTTCTAGCTATATTTGCTCTGTCATAGTGACAAATTGATACTGACAATTCTGTAGTCACCTAGTCACCAGTTATAGCTTTCTTTTGATAACAGGTAATCACCCTTGTGGTTATAGAGATATTACATATTGTGGGGCATGTCATTTCGGGCATGACAACTGAAAAAGCCTGGGGCTTAAGTGGTTAAATAAATCACCAAAATTGATAATAGATTAGGGGTACAGGAGCAAATTTACCTCCGAAGAATATTTAGATTTTTTAAAAAGCAGGTGAAATTACTTCCTCCCTTACAAACATGTATTAAACTAGGTCATATATGCATGCAGATGCAGGCTACAAGATGTGTACTGTATTACAATTATCACCTTGAAAATCATCATGTTGGAGTAACGAGGCTGAAACTGACAGCATGAATCACTGAGGGAGCTCTTCAGAACACTTGTGGGATCTTAGTGAAAGTAAACCTTAGGCTAAGAGGGGATCTGCGAAACAGTTCTGCAGCGTAAGGAGGATCTTAAGGTAGATTTTATGACGCACATAGCAGTAAGGTGTACCTTAGTGGGTCTGGGAACTGCAGCCCTGACTCCATTCCAGTTAAATGAGCTGCCACTTTGCATGGGAACAAGTTTCAGCATCGCAACTGTTAACATGGAAGTATGTTTATAAAATACATCTATGTATTTATTTGAATTATTTCAATCTAATACTATTATTATTATTTTTTATTTTTTTAATTAGTATTAACATGTTTCAATTGTATATATAGATTATAGTTAGGTTTATTTTTCTTAGAAATGTGTTTATCTTTCTGTTTGTGTAAGAAGAAGAGAGAAAATAATATTGCAAGAGTTAACAATTGAAATCTTGTGGATGTATTAAATTAATGAATTGAGTAAATGTCGATAAAAGTAATTAAAAAAACTCAGCTCTCGTATTACATCTACAGTTCTCTTAATATATGTTTTATCATTAAAGGTAGGGTGGAGGATCCTGGAAAAACAATTTGAGCACACAGCATTAAAAATAACTTCTAAAGTCCAAACCCCTTTCTTCATACTACCCTGAAGCCACGCCTACAGTACATGGACAGCAGTTGAGTTTGACATACAAATCACCATCCAATAATATTCAACATGCGATTGGCTCAGGCAGACCCCCTGTGACCCTAGTGAGGGATAATCGGGTCTAGAAAATGACTGATAAAGAATGCTCCAGGAAAACCAGTCCACCTTTAATGAACTGATTTTTGTTTCTCTCTCTGTTCTGGTATAAATGGGACAGAACATGAGAAATGCGACTGCCCACCCTATGAAACTCCTGAAAGAGAAAGACTGTGTGTGTGTGTGTGTGTGTGTGTGTGTGTGTGTGTGTGTGTGTGTGTGTGTGTGTGTGTGTGTGTGTGAGAGAGAGAGAGAGAGACTGTGTTACAGGGGGAAAAAATGGATAATGTGTGAGTTGCTGCTGGTCAGCTCCTCTCTACATTTTCTGCTCCTTCATCCAAACTAATGACCTCTCTTCCCACACACACACACACACACACACACACACACACACACAGAGTCAGGTAATAGGTAGCACCTGGTCCAGCAGTTCTCTGATCTCAGCTGAATGGCTACAGAACTAGGACCAGTTCAAACCAGTCAGACTGCAGACATCAAAGACATTGCAGTATTTTCCTGGACAAAATGTGTGTTTTTTTTCATTTCATGAAATGTACCTTTATTTTATTTAGAGTTTTGCTCAGAAATGCTGTGTGGACAATATGTCGAAAATTATTAAAACCAGAGCTTCAAAGTCATAATTGTGTACAGATCTGGAGCTGATGTGTGAATATGCGTATGCGTGTGTAAAAGAGCAAATTCTCTCTGTTCAGTTCATTTTTTTTAACATCTTTACATGAGCCGATAAAACTGTTCCATTACCCCGGTATATGATGTAATCAGGGCTTCCATTCAAATCATCTCCTTTTACTATTTCAGGGAGGGGAGCTTTTGAGAGCAGCTATTACGGGTACATTTCAATATGTGGAAATAGGATGTGGATGGGATGTCTGCCGGGATAATGATCACCCACTATATCAACTTTTTTTTAAATGTGCAGGCCTCAGCTCCATGTATGTGCCTTTACTGTACATATCCATGATACAACCCTTCTGTTGTGATATTTAAATAATAGTATTTAAAAGAAATGGGTCTGGAATTTATAGCAGTATTATTATCTTTTTATATAATATCTTTTTTTTCTTTTTTTAATCAATCCATGCAATAGAACACTTTCAGACGACAGGTGGCAATCACAACCTCTGTGTTTCAAAAATAGGACAGTGAACAGTATCTTCAGTGAAAAACCATAGGGACTATTTTTTACTGAAAAAAAATTGAGAAAAAGAAGTGATAGGCAGACGGGTGATTGTTAGCAGCATAATGTCGCCCCATCACGCCCATTTCATGGAGGCTTTAAAGAATCATTCTGCATTCAAGAAACTCCAACCTTGCAAATTCCTTGTTTAGTGAGACAGGTAAACCCCCAATCCTCCTCCGCCTTTCATGTGTACAGTGTTCCTCCATAGCCACAGGTGGTCACGTGGTACTTTAATTAAACTCAAGCTAATTTAATATGCACCATGTAAGATTAGTTTGTGTTTGATTAAACACAAACTAATTTAATAAGGGCCATGTAAGCACAGTATCAGCTAAAATATTCAAGGCCTGCGAGCTGGATTTTGATGAAGCGCACCTCTTAAAACACAGGGCGACAAGGTCAGATGATAACACACGACTGACCTTGATGCCATCAACATGTCAATGGATAATGAGTTTTTAAACAAAGAATCTTCTAGCACCCAAATGACCGAAAGCTGCTACACAGTGAAACTTTGAGGCTTTGACCACCTGACCTAGGCACAGAGGTGTCAAGTAACTAAGAAGAAATACTTTGCTATCTTACCTAATGGGTCATTTGGGGTACTTTTTACTTCTAATCCTTACATTTTCAAGCAATTATCAGTACTACTTTTTTACATCTTGTTACTTCTTTTTAATTCTGTGTTATTTCCATGGTAAATGTAGAGCAAAAAAGTATTTTTTTTTTGCCAGAAGGTGAATTTGACCTTTTCTGTTCTATAAATTATAACTAATCCAGCCCCTTTTTTCCCAATGTTAAAATACCTTTAAAAGGACAATAAAACACATTAAACACATTTTTTTTCTCCTGCCAAAAAGTGACGAAAGCTCATGCATCAGGAATTAAAGGTTGTTTTTGCCAAAAATGTTATATTTATGCATTATTTGTTTTGAAATCAGTAATTTTACAATTGTACATGAGTAAAATGCTTAAATTGATACTTTAAATTTCTACAGAAGTCTGGTAGAAGGTCAAGAACGAACCTCCTAATCACTGTGACTTATTTCATGGCCTATTTACATTAGTATTTTAACTCCTTAATATAATGTGTCGCTCATGACAGGGATGCCAACAAAATGTTTGGGTTAAAGAATTTGCTATGAAATATTTGAATTTGATGTCATTTCAACATCCGAATACCTCACTGGATAAAGGAGAAGACATTGAGGTAAAGCTCACCATCTGATTGGGTGGTGACGATGGCGGTGTCGGAGGCGGTGCCTGGTCCATAGCGGTTGATTGCCAAAACCCGAACAGTGTACTCTGTGAACTTATTGAGTCCCTCCATCTTGTAGCTCAGGCCGTTCACCTCCACACTCTGAACACACAGACACAGAGGAGGGATTAAATGTCATTCAGTCTGAGTAAAGCATTTGATGACATTTAAAGCTTCTTTTGTTGGCTTTGCAGTGTGTGTTTAAAGCCTTATGACCTGTACATAAAGAATGGCCTGTGTGTGTGCTGTGGCCTGATATCACTGATTCTAGAATTGTCATGCAAAGTGAATCCATTTGATTAACCCACTAAAGTCCAAATCTTTTCACGTTTTCACACATATAATCATATCAGTTGAGTTAAGTTGTGCTAAGCCTCCGATTGTGTTACCTGCTCCTTGCCCGATGGGCTCTCCGTCCACAGCAGCCTGTAGCTCAGGATGGGGCCGTTTGGTTGGCTGGGAGCGTCCCAGGTCACCTGAACGGAGGTCGGAGACAGAGCCTCAGCTCGCAGAGACTCCACCCGGCTGGGAACCTGGACTGTAGGGACACAAAGGCACAAAAACCCTGCTCACACACATTATTTATCACTTTATTATTATTGTAAGGAAGCCTGGAGTGCCAAAGAAGGTGGGAGGAAGCTGACTCAGAGAGTCCAGATAAGTTACACTGTGCCATCGGGTCACATGTAGCAAAGAAAAAGAAAACTGCAAGCAGCTGCAAATTCAAGCATTTTTGGCTGCAATTATCCACAAAAAAAGAAAAGCAAAATCCTGGATGGACAGAAAATGGTTTAACAATGAGGGCTGACTTTTCTTGTACTAACCTCACCCTGTGAGGCAGATAGATTCGTGAGGTTCTCCCTGGTCTTAGTCTGTGATAAATGGTGATGGAAATTGGTTCATCCAACCATCCGCCAAGTATCTTTTTAAAAGCGCTGCCCTTTTCCAAAACAGTTTTCCAAGGAACACTTTCCAGATGGTTCTATGTATTAAACCATCTGGTGTGTCAAGTTAGGTCTAACCAACAAGTCCTCTGAACGAAATGACAAAATATAAAGTGTATCCATGTTGCTGATGGATAGATACACTTCAGAAGGAAATGGATGGGGGGGTGGTGTCATATAAAAAATAATAACAGCAACGTAGTATGGATGTTCAAAATCTGGACCTAGAATAATAGCATTTTGTATTGGTGTGGGTCTCACGGTCAGGTTTGGTGGTGATCCTCAAGGGGGCGGAGCTCTCTCCTGGCCCGATGTCGTTGTAGGCGATGACTCGGAAGCTGTAGCTCTCCTCCGGTTTCAGGTTGGAAACTGTGAGCTCCAAAGACTCCGGCTCCGACACGTTCACTGATCGCTCCCTGTCACAAGAAAACACAACGGCCAAAAAAACTCAACACAACAAACTTCATTTTTAATTCTTTAACACTGCTGCATTGGAAAAAGAAGCCGTTTTCATTCTGTATCAGCGCTGATAATCAGGGCTGTAATCAGATGTAATCTGTGTAATCCCACAGTGATTGCAGTTAATCCTCAGATTACAGCACCTCTGCAGCACAACAGTCCTCAATTAATCATCAAATCACTGGCGAGACAAACCCAGGCACCAAGAATTACCTGATTCCATTGCAGCAACAAATACACATTGTAAAGGAAGCTGACAGGGAAAATATCTTTGGAAACGATTTCATACTAAATGTGACAAAGATCCTGCTAAATAAAACTGATACGCATTTCTTTCCAGATTTTTGTCTTCCAAACACACTTTTTTTTTAACCTTTATTCAACAGTTGAAAATGAAGAAGAATTTATTTCAAGTTTTTATTGTTCTTGATTTGGGCGAAAAAAAATAATTGACTACAATCAAAATAATGCAAAATGCATGGTAAAAGCATGAACTATATTAGAAACAGCAGCATGGATAATTATGACACAGGTAAACCTACAGGTTTCCAACTGGCCTGAAATCATGTGGAACTACACACTACAAACAGTGACATGTTTTTTGGCTGGATGAATCATTAAAATAAGGTGGTTAGAGGATAATAATTGACACACATAAGTGCTGCACTTATGCTGCGTCCGATTGTACTAAGAACTTGAAAATCAACTTCTCAATCGGAAAATGTTAAATGTTATAGATACAGCATGTGGTGTTGCTTTTTCTCTCTTTCCCTCAAGTAGCTAATGTACTTCTCCAGCAGTTCTCTCTGATGCTCTAAAGACATCCAAGCAAACATCACTTTTGCTGTGGCTGGCCATGTTTAGTTGAACAATGAAACACATTTACCTCTTAAGTGAGAATTTCCAACTTGGATCTTTCTGAGTCCGGAGTCCAAATGAACGCAGCATTCAAAGGCGGGGCTACATGCTGTCACTCAACATTTATTTTTTATGCACCAGCTTTCATCAGTTATATTTATTAGAAAACAACTACTCAGTATTGTGTAATTTTCCTGACATTTTATGCCAGATTTGGGACTCGGGACAACAGGTTTAATCTGTTCCGAGTTTTTCGGGACGTCTAGTCACTCTACCATTACCCAATCTACTTAGCTTGTGACTTTCTGGTGACTCACAATTTTCCCCTGCTGGGCGTAGTGCACAGCAGAGACAGTGACAGGTTAACCATGCGTGTGAGGCTTGATTGACATCAAATATCCATGTGATGACAGCCTTCCCTGCTTCCTGCACCATCATCGGATAAAAGCTGTGTTTTAGAGAAGCATCTGTGGAGCAGTGGTTTGACTTTGGAAAACTGAAACCAGTCAAAATGTAACACGTCTCAATATGTGGGACAAGGAATATTGTTATAATGAGTTAAACCCCAAATCAACAAAAAAAACACATCTTTTTTAAAATAGCTTTTAATGTTTAACTAGTAATTTTTTGATTTTACAGTTGAATTTTCTTCTTGTTTTCTCTGAACCTCAGAACCTCTGACCTCTTTCTGGTTTTACCTTTCTACACTCTTCTATTTCTGCTCCCAGGTGATATCAGTAGATTAATCATTTCAATAATCAATAGATTAATCCACTGTCAAAATAGTGGTTAGTAGCAGCCCTCATGAAATCTGTGGCTTGATTCATCTTGTATGAATGCAGTGCACTGGCTACTGATGAGTAGCCTCCACATTATTGAATGGCTAAGAATCATTTTGGAGAGGTAATTTTCAGATGTTCATTGATTCATTTTCCTCTCAAAGCTCAAACCATATGTTTCTGAGGCTAGGAGGAGCGTTTGATGTGTGCCGGTTGTCTTCATTCATTCAACGTTTTGACGGGGGAAGCTATCCAGCCTTTGTCAGACTCTGTGGAGCGTTGACTGAAGACGCTTCATATCTGCCATGGAAAGGTGCAGATATTGAGGCGTTCATGCTAAAATGAGGCAGTATCTTTTTTGCTTTTTTGAGGTGCAGGTGGCATTAAAAGATGAGCTGGAGAACCTGTGGGCTATGAACCTGTTTTTTAAGTGAAATGCTAAAGCCAAGCTAATGCTGTTCTAAGAACCATAAGGTCTTTGAACCCGGTGAATTTGACAGTTTCCGCATGTTAAAAACGGGGTGAACTGTTCCGAGTGACGGAAACTATCAGGAAGCGGGGGTGTTCCATGAACAATTTTCCATTTCCCGGGCCCAAAAAAATCGAGCTGAATGGATGAAAACAAGACACAGACTCCTGCTGTTGAGGCGGCAACAAGTCCCGTACTCATCACGGAATTCCATGAATTCGAGTGTCATAGTGTCACCACTGGTTCCATGCTCCCAGTGTCCTCAGCCGAGTGTGAAAGAGGATGGAGTGACATGAACCATATTCTCAGAGAAAATAGAAATTGAATGAATGTCTCCACACTGAACAGCCTGCTGTTCATCTTAGCAAATGGATCAGGAGTCGCCTCTTTCCCTGCTCTGAGATTTGCAGAGATGTGAGATGTGAGGCGTTTAGGGGGCATCTGTAAATTATAGCTTCGCCTGCCTGCATGCTGAGGATGGCCCTGCTACTGGAAATCATAAAAAGCTGGCTGTTTTCTTAGTCTGACAAGGACACATATACTGTAGTTTATTCTTTTTTATGATGAGAGCATGTGTTAGTGAATGTTGTTATAGAAGTTGTCAAGCGTGGATGAGTGTGGCTATGCACAGTAGTGAAAGGAGAGCTGGAGGATTTAATTCTGCCATGTTATCCTAAAAATGAACTTTTTGTTTCAATTGCATCTCCTATGTGTCTGGATAAGGAAACTATAATGCAAGTGTTCCCTTTGCATATCTCAACAGTCATTGATTTGATCTACTTTGTGGTTAATTGCTTGGAACCCAAGAAGTGAACTGTAGAGTTTGGTGCAATTTGGACACAGGACATGTTTAATATTAATAAGCTTTGAATAAACAGGCGATGAGTGAGCGTCTCACCTCTGCCATATTCAACATGACAGCTGTATTACAAACTTTGATGTTTAACAGCTAAACTATTCATTAAAACATTTGGGGCAAGACATAGGAATTTGTGAAATGGTACCATTGCACTGGACAGACTTACTATGAATTCTAGGGCTGTAACTTTTTTTGTCCAGTCCAACAGTCCACAACTCAAAGATCATCAGCTTACTATTATAGAAGACTAAAGAAAATAATGCGATTTGAGAAACTGGAAACAGAAAATTTGGACATTTTCTTCATAAAAATGACTAATCAATTATCAAGAAAGTTGTTAATGTCAATTAATGTAAAAGTTGTAAAACTAATCGATTAATCATTGCAGCTCTACTTCATTCAACCAGAGAAGTTTCAATGAGACAAAGCTCTTTTGCAGGAAACACCTTGATCACATTTGCTGTTACAAATGTATGAATTTACACACAAACTCGTTACTCGAACTTTTTGGCCACCGCTGCCCCTGAAGTTAAGGTCCAGTCATGATGCATCTATGAATCATCTCTGCTTTCATCTTGGCTGCAGCGAGACGTTAACAGTGAGGTTATTGCTGTGTACCTTTTGCCGTGTGTGTGTGTGTGTGTGTGTGTGTGTGTGTGTGTGTGTGATGTCGCTTGTTGTGACATTGAAGCTAATAAAATAGAAACCACATTTCATCAGAGAGCAGTTTAACGTTAATGCAACACAAACATCCACCGGTCAAGCTGGCTAATGCTGCTCAGCCCTCTGCTAAGTTGAATGCGGATAAAGTAATATAATCATGCAGGTCTTCTAGATGCTCCAAGTGTTATGAGACAACATGGATCAAATTCTAATTTTGCCGGTTTGTGTGTCTCTCTTATTCATCTAATTCATCCACCGTTTTACAGGTGACACAAACATATGTAGACAGTGTTTTTGTATTTCCTCTTATTCCCAGATGGGGGAGACAAAAGTTGTGCACTATCAAACTCACCTTTTCATAAATGGAATTCTTTCTACTGTCCTTCTTTATCCATTTTTTTCTCTCTTGATTGCCTTTCCTATTTCTCTTTTATAATGTCAATATGTTTCCTGGCAGTCATTACAAGTGACAAGATATCTCATGCTCTCTCCCTTCCCTCTCCTCTGTCTACAAGTTAATAGAGCTGACAAAACCCATCTCTGTATTTTCACCAAGTCATTAGAACCGATAAAACCTCTGACTTGGTTTCTTTTTTTTTTTTCTGAAAGTCATTACGACTGAAAGAATCTCTCTGTTGTAGCATTTCATGAGGAAAACCTCTGTGGCTCTTTTGTCCAGTGTACCGTTCAGAGCCCCAAGCACCGTGGGCCAGTTAGTCCCTGAGGTAACAAAGCTTAAAAGCCTGGATGTGAAAGCCTTCAGCTGGAGCCCCGACTGTCAAAGGTTACTATTTAACATCAGCGGGGGACTTGCCAATATGTCACCCACAGCTTTTTCTACTAAATGTTCAGAGCTGCTGTGTGCAGCAGAGCCGTGATCAAAGGGAGGAAGTATTGTCTTTGACATATTGTGAGTATACAACTCACTGCCCTACAACAACATGGACCCACAACTACCTTTTACATGGGACCTGTGGACCTTAGGAAATCCCAAACTGAACTGAACTATAATACTGTATTTGCTGTTGGGCTTTATTTATATAAATGCTAGTGAACAGATTTACAAACTACACTTTACAGTTCCAAGTTTTCCATATTCTTCTGCTTTGCCTTTGCAACAATGTATTTTGATTCCATAATCTTTATTCAAGGTTCACTTACTTATTTATTACCTTCTTGTTTATTATTTATTACTTATTTTCCGAGAGCTTTGTCAAACTGCTTTTTCCATCGTAACTTGACAGGAACTAATTCAGACTTGATGCCTTCCCTGATGAATTGCAACACTGTACTATTTGTGATACAATCGGATACAATATTCTCTATTGTCAGTTTGTACTGAAATTTGTATTGCAACACAAATATATAATTAAAAGAACAGAAAGAAAACCAGAGACACATGCATACTTTAGACCATGATATCAATACAAGACATACAGAGAGCCAGAGGTCACTTGGTCCTTGTTTAAGCCTTAGGATCGACTGATAAATGAACTGTGAAATGAAGTGTTACATAACTGCGTTAGATTTTCAGTAATGGTGTAATCTAACTAATTACTGTTTCCAGTTTTACAACGCCATTACCGTTACTGACGTGTGAATGTGCTGTGTTACTATAACACTGAAGCTGTTGTCATCCATCAGGGGTGCGTTCAGGTTCAGCGAACGGCAAACTTCCCCTACTGTTTGCTTCTGCTAGTTTATAAACCTAGTGGACATTTGCTAGTATTTGTGAACGTTGGCGACATTAGTGGAATCTGAACACACCTCTTTCAACCAGCCACCAGCTGCTTTGTTCTGCTCCTCCTTTTTTAGGAGGGACAACGAAGAGTTTGTCCATGTTCATTCAGAGCATCTCTAATCTAATGAGGCATCTCTCAATGACACATGCTTCTACAAAACTAGTCGTCAAAAACGCCAATAACACCACCTTAGAGGATTTTTCCATAATGGCAAAGGTTATGTGTAAGTACATGTCTATGCTCTTCTATTCTATGTATCTGGCTTGTGAAACCTGCCCACCTTTTATCATTTTTTATAATCTAATAATTTTTTTTTCTATTAAGGTGCCCAACACTGAGGAGAAGGACCTCTTCACCTTCTTAAAGGTTGGGATTGAATATTTCTTACAGCGTAGTAATACATATTGTTTAATTCATTTCATTTACATACAAAGAAGTTAATAGTAACCTATGGCTACCTGGAGATCATAAATACACAAGTTGTAAACGTTGACCTGATTTTTAATTATAGTGCCCATTTCATTGTATTTTTTGTTGTTCCATACAAAATGAATTGTAATTTGTGGGAAACAAGGAATCTGTAATGTTGACCGTGTCCTCACTCAGTATCAATGAAGTGACAAAGCAAGTGAGAGCAGACATATTAGACCTACACATAGACCATGTTGAGATTATTTTTCTACATACTATCACCTTTGTACTATCTCGCTACACTTATGGAGACTGTCTATAGTCTGTCTTTCCATTGATATTGTACAGCATGTGATTTTTTTCATGAAACAATACATTCCGACATCTTTAATTCAACACCATAGTCCCCAAGGCTTTTAAAAGTCAATACCGTAGCTGGCTAGTGAGATGTAGCTTTAGGTACTTTTAGAAGTCTCCATCATGAGTTCATGTCCCTTTAGAGACCACAGATTGTTGTACAAACACAGCCGTTTATATTTAGCTTTAGTAGTCACACATTGATTAATGTACGTTTATAGATCAACAGCATTGAGTAATGTTCCCCACAGAAAGATCAACTTCTCTCTGCCTTGCTCTTTTCAATCGTTGTCTGACCAAATCATATTTTTCTCTCTTTGGCCTTCCGGTAATTTCAGTAAAAGTACTGTTGAAAAGTTATCAGTTGCAACACTATGCAGTTTCTGTCACAATGGTTTGTAGTACAGCAAGAAGAAAAGAGGAACTCATAGAAACACCACAATCAACTAGCTGTTTGATGGTATAATTACAACGAAATGAGCAACACAAACACAGCAGTGCACTAGTACTATTCAACCTTTAGCTTACAACATGGCTGCAGGTATACATTCAAAAGTCAGCAGCGTCATTAACCGCAATGGAGTTTTGAAATGAAAACCACTTCTCATACCTTCCTTGTGTGCCTTTACACATGGGCTACTTATAATCGGATACCATGAGGTATCAGATTACCATCAGATACCATTTAACTTTCTCAACACCATATTTTTATATAACCTGTAAGTACCGGTTCTTGACCTTACACCTACAGTTCAGCGTGATTCTGAGAGTAAGTTGGTCAATTTGTTGTGATTTTATCTTGGATTGGTTTGGATTCTTTTCACACAGAGACTCTGTTCATTGCGTTCAGTTCCAAAGGAGGACTTCTGGCCAATTAACTAGACCATTCCAGGTCTGAACTCTACATCCCAGTAGCCTATACAGAGCGCACCTTAGATCAGGAACTGTTTAGCTCAAAATGAAGATTATTTAGTAATTGGATCGGATTGAGGTTAGATCACTTTCCCACTGCAAACTAGTCTCACAATACCTGATGATCAGAGATCCTTCCACCAATCGTCCAATGACCAACATTGCCCTTTTCGCTCTTCTCCTCCATTGTGAAATAGCATATTTCCAAGTCATGTGATTTTTTTTCTCTTTAAATAAGACTCTCTAAATGTTTCCACACAGTTTTAGCAATGGAACCTGGGGGAAAGTCTTCAGTCTCTAGGTGAGCGAAGTGTGTACTTATAACTAACTGCTCCATAGTTTGTTTGGGACTGTACCTCTTAAAAATGTTTTTGCTTCAATGGTGTATACAGATTTTCCAAATATAGTCACACCAAGGGGGGAAACAAACAGGAGTCCAAATCAACTGGAGTAAACAACACAGGCCTTTAATCTACTTGTGCTAATTATTCCTTCTCAGATTATTTCATTCGAAGAAATTTAAAGGCCAAAACAAGTACAAAGGAAAGAAAAATCACAGCTTACCTCTCCACTCCATCCTGGGAGTAGTAAATGCCATAGGTCTGCACAGATCCTCCGGTCTCCTCCGGGGGGCGCCAGCTGAGTCGGACAAATCGGCTGGACACTAGGACAGGGACCAATTCGCGGGGGGCAGAGGGGAGGGCAACGCCTGGGCTGGGGGACACTGGTGGGGGATCAGAGGAGGAGGAGTAAGTCAAAGGGGTGCCAGAAGGAGCAGGAGGAGGGCGAGCAGGAGGAGCTGTGTGGGAGGATCTATACTGAGTGGGCGTGGCCTCTATTAATCGGTACATCCAGGGTAGAGGGAGGGAAGGAGGGAGGGAGGAGAAGCAGGGGGAATGAGGGAGGACGACGAGAGCGGTGCAGGAGGGAGGAGACAGCAAAGAAAAAAATGAAAGGAGCAAATGACAGATGAGATGAGATAAGGAACATAAAAGACATGGAAGAGACAAGAAGGAAGAAAAGGAGGAAGAAGAGTGGTAAAGAAGATCACAGGCAAGAAGAAAAAGCGGCAGAGTATTTGACGAGTTCAGTTAACAAGCAACAGATAGCAGTCATTCAAAAGTAAAAAAAAAAAAAAAAAAACTCAGCTCTTACAATGACTGGCAGCTCAGCCTTGGCGGGTTATTTCAGGCATTTCAAGAAACCAAAAGGTACATCATAACTAACTTTTTTGTTGGAGATTTGCAAGTTTTTCAATAACTAGATAGCCTCCAGTAACATTTAGCAGATTCAGCATCACTGAAGTAGAATGTGAGAAATAACAAAATGTGTTATAAGAAAAAAAATGAAAGACACATTGGCCTAAAATCCAACATCTTTAAATCCACATATATATATATATTTTTTTTTCATTTAACTCAAATGCACATCAAGACTTAAATAAATAAAAATAAAATATGCGTGTAGTGTTTTGATCGGGATGAATATGTTTTCCTCAATGTGTCAAATTCAGAAAATGAAAACCAAATGAAAAAGTATGATCTCCCTCTATTCATGATATGCTGCTGATTGTTGCTTAATGTTGTTGATCACCTTCCGTATTCAGGACTTCTGATGCTCGTATTGATTTGCATTTTATTTCTAAACAGTGGATTTAAGATATGAGTAGATTTATATTTTATACATCAGAAATATTAAAAAAAAAACATCAAAGCTATAACCCAAGGTCGACTTATGAAGCTTTTTTTCCATTATACTGGCCATTGAACTCAGACGTTTGACAACTGGAAAAGCTCTAAATCCCATTCACACTTCAATTGACCAAGCTGGAAAGTTGTTGTGCTGCTATACAGATGTTTATCTGTTATGTTTCTACAATTTTCGCCGACACTGAAACAGTTTCCTCCTTCCTACCTGCCTTCTTTTCTTTAATCAGTCTTTGAGTTGGGAAGCCACTTGCCTGTGACTAATGATGTTTGAGAAAGTCAACAAGCAACAAACGTGCAGACAACAAGGTAAAATGAGAAAGGCCCGAAGTGTGTTTGTGTACAGAGTGTGTGTGTGTGTGTATGATCAGCAGGGTTGTTCATGCTTTTACTGGAAGTTCCCACCAATTATACAGCAGTACAGAACAATCCCCAAGGCAGAACATCACAATAATCAATGTAGCACACATACACGCATGCATGCGCGCACACACACACATAGTGTCAGTCAGGATGTGTGATGTGTTCGCATCACTGCTTCAACATTTAATGTGAGAAAAAACAATCAGCTCTGCTATTTTCTGTGTGTATGTGTGTGTGTGTGCGCGCACGCGCTGAAGGTAATTATGGTGTGATCTCATCTGTCAACAAACATGACGATAAACAAACTAATAACTTAAACTAAACTGACATTAAACTTCCTCATACTCCTCCCCTCCCTTCTCCTCTCTGTTAATTTCCTCCTCTCCTCCCGACTTCTCTCCTCTGGTGTCTTCTTCTCCCCTCGTCTCGTCTCCTCTCTTCTCCTCCACTGACTTTTCCTCCCCTCTAACCCCTCCCCTCCTCCTTTTTCTTCCTCTCCTCCCCCTCTCCTCCCTTTTCCACGCCTTCATTCTCTGCTTCTCCATCATAAGCCGAGAAAAATCCAATTTATCCCCAGGGTCAAAGGTCGTGACTCTCCACAGAGCCTTTAAATGCTTTTGTATGTCTGTACATGTCAATAAAGCTTCGCTGAACACATACACACATTTCACACTTTACGATGAAGGACCGCGAGGGAGGGGGGATGGGCAAGATGGAGAAAACAGGTGGAGGTGAAGAAAAGGAAAGGGGAGGAGATGCGGGAAGATGAGGAAAAAGAAAAAGAAGGATGATAAAGAGATGGAGGAAGGAGATTGAGGAGGGAAAGTAAAGAGATCAAAGAAGAGAAATTAGAGGAGATGGGGACAAGAAAAAATATGGAAAAAGGAGGAAGAAAGAGGAAGAAAATGCTGAAAAGAGATGACAGCATATAAAGACTGGGAGGAAGAAGTAGAGGTGAAATAGGGAGAGGAAGAAGAAAAAGATAAGAAATGCACTGAGAAAAGATGCAGAAAGGAGAGTGAGCAAAAGATGAAGGTGAAGGGAGAAAGATGAAGAAAATTAAATAAAAAAGTGAGTGAAAATGAGTGAGAAACATAAAGAGAAATTGGAGGATGAAAAACGAAGCAACAGGGGAATGAAATGAAAAAGAGGAGGAGAATGAGATGGAGGAAGAAGAAGATAGGAGAAATAGATGGGGAGGAAGAGAAAATGGCAAGAGAGAAAGTATGAAGTGAAAGAAAGAGGAGAATAAGTAGAAGATAGATGGATGGGAGGAGCCGCAGCAGAGGAAGGCAGAATAGATGAGAGGGAGATGAAGAGTATGGAAGGGAGTGAGGAAGGGAAGATAGAAGAATGGAAAATGGATGAATTGGAGGAATAAAAAGGGAAGAACAGGGAAGGAAAGAGAAGAACAGACAAGCAGGTGAATGGAGAGAAGAGAAAGGGGGCGGTATGGGAGAGAGAAAAGGAGGTGTAGATGGAAAGATAGGGGTGTTAACACACCTCCTCGCGTCTCTCTGAGATGAGAGCGCGGGGTGTGAAGGGCGGATTCGTTCCTGCTCGGTGACCCGGCCCAAAACGTCAAGGCGGCGCTGAGCAGTAAAGCTTCGCTCCCTGCCGAAAATAGACAGGTAGGCTAAATAATAGAGTCAGACACCACAGAAGAAGAGCGGGAAAACAATCTGAATAAGTGCTAAAAATTGCGCCGCAGTCTGCACACACACACACACACGCATGTTCTTTTTCCATCTCTGTGTCCATTTTCTACAAGCTGCTCTGCATTTATATTGTTTCTGCTGCCTGAATGATCTTTAGGGGAGTTTGGTTTCGGCTCCGAGGCTCCTGCAAGCCAGAGAAAATCGGATTCTGTTTTCCTTTTTGTTTCTTTCTTTTGCTTTTTGTTTTTTTAATGCTCTGGAGTATTATAACACACTGGATACAATAATGACAAAATAGTTTACTACATTTCAACAGGTGTTTAACAAATGAACACAGGATCTATTTTAGTGTTTTGTTTAATTCCGTTTATCTCCTTCCTACATATATATATAGTTCATTCAAAAGAAGCTTTCGTGCTAAATAAAACATTTTGAAACCATGCAACAAAGCCTCTAAGTGAGGATATTGGCAGTGGGGCAGAGCTGCAGCAGAGGGCCAGAGACAGCGGATGATTGCGAGTTATCTCACGTAAAATGCAATATACACACAGAGGTTCTTGCCAGCACAGGTAAAATAAAATAAAATAAAAAAATACAACAAAAAAAGCGCTTTTGTTCAGGAGTCTCGGAGGAATCATCGAAGAATCCACAAAATCACCTGAAGCTGTTATCTAATTTATTCGCCGACTGACACATGTATTGTTCACGTCACAGAAAACATGAACTAGACGGGTCGACCAGGACAGTTTGACCTAAAATGTGAATTACTGTCTTGAAAAAATATTATTATTATTATTAATAATATATTATAGTCTTATGGTTTCATTACTAAATCTCGCTCTCGAAGTATTCTCCATACCCCTCTCTACCTTACCTTCCTCTCTTTTTTAACCTCTATTTATAGAGAAAAAGACTGCTGAGCTCATTGACTCGCTTCAGCTTCACTCTGTTTCACATTCATACTGCTTCTCTCTCTCTCTGCACTCAATTTCAGGGCTCATTTCAGACAGCTGCTGTTAAAAACCCCTATACTACACACACATGCACACGTCAAACACATACATGCGCACACACACACACACACGCACGCACACACACATTGCTCTGCCCATTTTAAATTCCTTTAAAATTGCTATGTATTCCCGTAAATTGTCGCTGCTGTGGGTTAGTGAGTAAAATCTCTAACATCTTAAATATGTGTGTGTGTGCGTGTGTGCGTGCGTGTGTGTGTGGGCTTGCAGTGCGACCTGACTGACCTGAAGGTGGGTGCTGGCTACATGCAATGGATACAAGTTAGGTAAAAGCACATAGACAGAAAAAACAGCCACATTAGGTAGATGAGAAGATTCAAAACTAGAATTGGATAAAAAAAGAACATTACTTTTGCTTAGCTTTTTGTATATTTTCTCTCTGACATTATTTAACCTTTTCTCAGGTATATGCCTACTCAACAAATCCCAACAAAACCAACACAGAATTACTACCTACTTCCTATTGTGCATGTATCAAAGCTTGATATATCTTCCTCCTCTGTGCTGTAGAGCTCCATTGTTGTCCAAAAAAACTATTGAAAACAAATCAATGTTGCACTGGGTGACATGCTCTTTCATTACCTTGAACACACGCATACACACACACACACATATACACACTGTAGTTTATTTCCACTCAATCTGAGATATACTGTGGTGCTGGAAACACTCACTTCAGCATCAACAACAAATGCATAAAGAATTTCCTACTGTTTGAGTTATGTTTGCAAAAAAACAAAATAAAAAAATAACACAGGGACCAGCTTCTTTGGGTAATTTTGGGGAAAATATAATACACTTGGTCTGGCTCGGTCTGCTTTGCCGTTTGGTCTGTATGTGGATGGTGGTCTGGACTTTGACAAACCATGGATTGCTGTTTATCAGCATTTGGGTCAGAGAAAAAGACATTAGGTGTATTATTAATGTACAGAAGAAAGAGTAATGGGCCAAGAAAGCTACCCTGAGGTACTTCAATATCACAGGAAATTTTAACTCTCTGAGGTCTGTTTGATAAATAGGAAGAAACCAACTTTAAAAGAAGACAACAGTTAAAAGACTAATTCAATTCAGTGATATTTGTGCCCGGATCTGTAGCCTCATATGTGTTTCCTGTTTTATTTTGCAGTCTTTGTACTGTTGTGTTGCTCTTTGTTTTACTTCCTGTTTTTTTTCCCTCCACTTGTGATTGTCTTTCACTCTGTGTTCAAGTGTTTCAGCATTTTGTCTCTGATTACTTTCCGGTTAGGATCCATTTTTGTATTTCTGTGACCTTGGATTTTTCTCATTCCCTGTTTGCCTGTTTGACTGCCCTTCTAGATTTTTGATACCTGTTATATCTTAGATTGAATAGAAATAGTACTTTCGCCCGGATTCTCTTTTTGCAGTCGGGTCCTCACACACCAGCCCCTTTACAATCTGAGGAATTGCCTTGTTGAATGGCTTGTGTAGGTCAATAAATATTACTCCCGTGACATTGCCTTGGTCAAGAAAAGTATGGATCTGCTCATTAAAAGATAATGAAGCTGATGTAGTTGATCGATTAGATTGAAAACCATACTGAGACTCATTGAGAAAATCATTAGTTTGAACATATTCTGTTAGTTGATAAGTGAGGGTTTTTTGTATTGTTTTCATATTTATTTTCATCGGATATTAAAACTAGAACTATTTCTGAAAATGTCTTGAAAAATAGCATGATAAATAAAAAAAATATGTATGTGTGGAATGGAAGAGTTGTCTGATGAATGGAATCTTAAATGGATTGTTCAGTTGACTGTAAGGAAAACTTTCTAACAGGATGAAAAAAAAACCTGCTGGACTGTTACTTTAATGGTCTGCAGACATTTTTCATTCTTTTGGTGAGGTATGGATTGTGCCTGTGTGTATATGTGTGTGCATGTGTTTTCTAATTTGTTGTGAAAGTTCTGTGTCTTTCTGTAGTTATAAAGCTGCTCCTGAGCAGCATGTGGCTGTATTTACAGTAATTTCCTGTGAAAAGTGTCTGAGTGTATACATTCATTCAGCCTGAAAGCTGTGCATGTTGCAGGTGTTACACAATGTGAAAGCTTTGTGTGTGTGTGTGTGTGTGTGTGTGTGTGTGTGTGTGTGTGTGTGTGTGTGTGTGCGTGCGCTTGTGTACGTGCAATTTCCAGTAAAAGCTCTGTGCTGGTAATTCAAGGTGTTTTTCTGGCATGCTATGTGCTATTCTCAGGTTCTGTAGCCCTGATACTATTATTGTGAAAGCAGGAAATGCAAGTCATGTCGAACCATGGGACCATTTTCAGCCTGCAATAATTCAACTTTCGAGTGGACCTCAGCACCACAAGTATTTAACTTTATCACACACCATTGACTCACTACCTTTTTATTTTAGAACAAACCTAAGCTGAAGATAACCACAACATTAAAAGTCCTATATCATGTACATTTCTGAGTTTTAGTAATAAGCAGTCACCCCTAAAATGATAGATTGCAATTTAAAGGGCAACAATTCAACTCTGTGTAATTTTACAATGGTCTCAAGCACCTCACAGAACCACCAGAAGGCACAGGCCATGTTTGTTCTGTCTCATACATATTCATGAGTTTTTCTTCTGATTGGCTGATTTTTACTTGGACAACTGTTGGTGTGACAGTAGGGGCACATAGGCCATACTAGTATTTTTCTAAGTGTTTGAAGCATGGTGAATTTTTTTTTCCCCCCTAGATCTTATCTAAAGTAACAAAAAAAGACACGGCTATTTGCATGATACGGGACCTTTAACACCCCAGATTCTTAAATATCAGCCTCTGCATGCATAATAAAGATGGAAAATCTAGAAACATGCACCCGGTAGCATTTTACTTGTGTACTTTTGACCCTCATTGTCTTTCATTACTGAAACATGTGACTTAAACATCCTCCAAAGCCGCTTACTTGAGGGAAGCAAAATTAGAACAGAGAAAAACATCAGACCTGTACAGGCAAGACTGTAACATCCACATATTTCCATCATGTTTTCTATGTGGCTTTCCATTGTTTGGGGTTTGACTGGCACATTTTTGGACAGTTGCTTATGAGAGAGGGTTAAAGAATTAGCAGGAAGGGAATCTGGGAATCTGACCAGTCATAATTAACCCATATGTAAACATGGACACGTGGTACTGTTATATTCAATTTGCACTTACGAAATAGTACCATTTAACACAAGGGATCCACGTAGCAACTAGTAATGTTGTGGAGAAGGGCAGGTCATTTTTTAGAGACTACACCAGTTATGTAAGTGCCACATGCAGATGTGTGCCAACCATGTTTTCTGTGGAATCTTGTACTTTGTAAATCTGTGTCCCGAATAAAGTTTTAGAGGAAAAAAAAATGTTTCCTAAATAAAGTTTTGTCAGTCAGTCAGTCATTTTCTATACCTGCTTATTCCTCATTAGGGTCGCAGGGGTCTGCTGGAGCCTATCCCAGCGTGTTACGGCGAGAGGCAGGGATACACCCCAGATGGTCGCCAGTCAATCATGGGGCACACACAACATTCACTCAGACCTATGGGCAATTTAGAGTCTTCAATTAACCTCAGCATGTTTTTGGACTGTGGGAGGAAGCCGGAGTACCCGGTGAAAACCCACGCAGACACGGGGAGAACATGCAAACTCCACACAGAAAGGTCCCAGACCCAGGACCAAGGAGGTCTTGAACCTGTGACCTTCTTGCTATGAGGCAACAGCGCTAACCCCTGCTCCACCGTGTCGCCCTAAATAAAGTTTTGGAAGAAAAAAAATGTTTTTGTGGACACCTGCATGTTGTAAATTTACATTTCCTAAATAAAGTTTTGCGAAAACAACAAACAAATCATGTTTTCAACAGAGATTCTGAGGAGATTTAAGGAGATTTGAGGTAGGACGTTACAAAAATGTGTATGTTAAAGAATTTTCCACTCAAGCTATAATGTAAATGTTTAATTTACTTCTATTTTTTCCAAATGTGTGTGATGTAAAATGAGCATAGTAAGGTTTCAAATACAAACTGCATTATCACATTACATTTAATACAACTACAGACTTGTTTTAGTCATTTTATAACATGTAAACATGTCAACACATATTTATGTAGTTTTCACCACTTTTAACATTTCAGTGGATTTTTTTGTCAATATTTAGACTGAAATAAAAAAAAAAACTAAAACATTGAGAAGAAACATTAATCTACCACTTTAGGCATTTTAACTCCAACATATGGGTGGAGTGCAAGAGGTTAAGATGTGTTACTCTGGACTCGTGCAAATAAATGGTGTAAGACTCATAATAGAACCAGATTTATCTGGTTTTATCTCACTTCCTCTCGTGTATTCACCTCAGGCTCTTGCTGAAATCTCAGCTTTCCAGCAGGTGTGAAGTCTTCATGTCTTATCGCGTCACATTTTAATACCTCCTATTTGGAATAATATTACAACAAAGTCATATCCAAAAGTCTCGCAAAGGACAGACTGGCATATAAAAACGAAACAGTTCTGGAATCCTTGGGTGATTTGACTAAAAAAGTGACACAAAGAGTGTAGAGGTAAAACCAACTAAAGTTGGTATATCAATCAGGATAATGTCAGTGTATCAATTTACTGATGTAGTTTTTTTGTATAGTCATATAATGTATATAATTAGTTACAGCAACACTGGGGACAAAAAGATGGATTGAGCCAATATGAATTAATTAAAATATCAGGATATCTGGAGACCCCAGTAATCAAACATTTCATTGCTTGAACCTTGCCATATATTAGCATGTATGAATCATCTGGTCAACTGTGGCAGTCCAGGAATTATCCAGTGCCTTGTACAAACAACCCTGCCCGGAAATGAGCTATTTCTCTTTCTACAATCAAATTCAAGCACATATAAATGAGCGGTTTCGTGCAGCCCTATACAAAAAGAAACAGGAGCTGCATTCATCCAGGAATTACCCACTGCACTGTATGAATGAGCAGGAATTGCAGTTGCCATTTTGCCAGCATTGGAGCAAATGAAGAATTATGAGCAAAGATTTTCTATTTAATGACTACATTTTTCAAAATAAACGTCATGAATGCACAGGACAAAAAAAAAAGTGAAATAAATTTTGAAAAAAAATCCAGTTTCATGAGTTTCCTGGAGAGGAATAATTCAATAACTTGTATTCTTTCTCACACACAGAGAGAGTCATACACACACGCAATGACCCACCCACCCATACACACACACCCACACACACCCACACACACACACACTTCTTTCTTCCTCCCATTGCTGAGTGATGATGAAGGTGCTGATGGGAAGGTGTTTCATCACAAAGGGGATCAATGTTGGTAGTGACAACAAACACACGTATAAATACACACCGACACGTACACACACAGCATGGCGACACATTTAGCTGAGGAGGTGAGGTACAATCCTCCAACCTCTGAGCAATCGATAGGCGAGGACAGGCGCACACACAAACACACACACACACACACACACACACACACACACACACACACACACACGCACACACACAGATACGCACACAGACTGTATGGATGACCTTCTTCTACTTTCTCCAATCGATAAAGGCCGACGTCGCAGAAACATCAGAGGTATGAGAGGAGGGAAAATAAATATTTTCCTTCGTCCCTGTTTAGGTCTCTTCTTTGAGGCTTCTTATTCAGAGGAGGAAGACATGGCGAAAATATATTTCATTATTAAGAAAAGGTGTAAAGATGGGACAATTATGACTATTTGGAGGAGAGACAGGAACCAAAGCAAAGCCAAGAATCAATTTAGGAAAAGTCACTTCTCAAATATTGAGTGCCTCCTTTTAAAT